>CM008281.1:15077400-15493231 GCA_002319775.1 Fagopyrum tataricum | reverse complement strand
ATACGTATGCGCCGGACTATTATTATAAGATAATGAAAATGACAGCACATGTTTATATGTTTTAAGTTCTGACGTGTGCATGTGCTCTAGCATCTTCCTTTGTATGTGTTTGGTTAGCTAACGGTGTAATGCCGTGTTGTAGACTTTGCAGGTTAGGACACTGCAGAGTGATCCAGACGGGGCGATCTGCTGAGGGCTCCGTACACTGGGGTTATACTCGTGGATGGGTATTTTGGATATGTATATATATATGATATGTTTTGTTGTACTCAACAGTTGTATAAACCTTTTTGACATGTTTATATATCAGTTTTATGTTTTGGTTTTAATCTGTGGTGCCTTTGTGTATTGTTGTAAGATCGGTGAAATTGTTGTCAGGCTAGGGTCAGGATCCATTGTGAGATCCTAGCCCGGTAGCAACCTCGAGTCCGCGCGGATTCGGTGGTACAAAGTGGTATCAGAGCCCAGGTTGACAACAATGGCACTTGTAATCTGCGATAAAGTCGAATAGATAAATAAACAGAACCCCGAAAGGGTCTGACTTTTCAAAAGGTTTTGTTTTGAAATGAGTACAAAATTTTGGGATATCGTGTACGTGAGTCATCGCCCCTCTGAAGATCTCGACAGCTATAGTATATATGTATAGATAGATACTATCTGTTGTGATGATGTGTTATATACCTATACATACGGGCATATATATAGCCCTTCTGAGTTAGGTTTACGTCCTCTGCGGATGGTTCAGACTAGAGCCTTACCTGCAGCAGGACGGCTGTAGAGGCAAACCTCCGTTAGGTAGAGGAGGACGGGGTAGGATCCCTGCTGCTGAGCTGCGTGCAGCAGAGGCACGTTCAAGCAGAGGTTACCTGAGAGTGCCGCCCTTGACATGGGGGAAGGCACAGTTGGGGACAGGGTCCACAACGAGTCCAGTCAGCAGACTCGGACCGTGTCTCCATGGCGGGACCAGCCTTCCGTGATTACATCCGGCGGGTTGAGGAGGCTGCCAGGGCAGGTAGACGTGCCCTGAATCTGCCAGCGCAGGAAGGGGGCCATCTGAGAGGTCCCACACCGTTACACATGTGCCAGCTGCACCGGCACCTGTTGCTGAGGTCGTCCGAGTACAGGAGGAGTATATAGAGGGCCTCGACCAGACAGTTGGTTGAAGGCTTTCATCAGATGGGAGTACCCCTTTCTCTGGGAAGGTGGGGTTGGAGGTAGAGCTGTGGATAGGACACGTAGACTCGGCTCTGGAGTCTATTAGGTGTCCAGCTGATAGACAGGTCGGGTTAGTGCAGAGCTTGTTTCAGGGAGTTAGCGCAACACTGGTGGAGATCCGTACGAGGTCAGGTCACCAGTTATGAGCAGATGAGGTCTATGATCGAGAGCGTTTCTGCCCCTGCCTCGCTGGAAGGAGAGACTGAGGGATTTTGTGGAGGCCGGGTTCGAGGATGTGCCAGTTTCTGAGGCCATCCGGAGGTTTCAGGAGGAGCTGGCACTGTTAGGACCAGCTGCACCTCCTGCTGATCAGCATGTGTATCTGTTTTCCCGACGGCTGAGGGATGCCACCCGGGCTTATATGGCGGGATTTCATTGTGAGTCCCTGATGGACTACCAGGATCGAGCCGCTGACTATGAGCGTGAGCGGGTCAGTCAGAGGAGAGCTTCTCAGACCGGGGGGTCTGAGAAGAGCACGTACCGGCAGACTAGCGGTACGGCTGGAGCTGCTGGGTCAGGGCGAGGTCAGAGTCGCCAGAGTCAGCCTTCGCCTACACCGGCTACTGGTAGAGCTCGACAGTGCTATAACTGTGGAGAGCAGGGACATATTAGGCCAGAGTGCCCAGACAGCCGGTGACTTGCTTCACGTGTGGTGGGCGAGGTCACAGAGCAGTGTTCTGCCGTCAGGGCGGAGCTTCTTCACAGCAGGGTTCTTCACCTGCTGGTGAGCTGGGGGTGGACAGAGGCCACCTCAGCAGCAGCAGACACAAGGACAGCAGAAGGTCCCAGATCGTCAGACGGCTCAAGGATCTGCTCCTGGGCCGAGCAGAGGTAGAGGTCGTGGTGGGAGCACCACTGACACCCGTGGCCCTCAGGGCCGAGTTTTTGAGCTGAGGAGTGTAGAGGAGCCGGCTGCACCTACTGCTACAGGTACCATTCTGATCTATGACTTACCTGTTCGTGTTTTGTTTGACACGGGTGCTACGCAATCATTCATATATGTTGCTTGTGTTGAGCGTCTGGGTCTAGACACTGTAGAGGGGATGCCCTTTATTATAGGGCTACCTAATGGGGGTAGGGTTAGAGGTACCCGTGAGATCCATGACTGTCCCATTTCTGTAGGGACCCATGTGCTTTTAGTTGACTTCTTTGTCATGCCGCTGGAGCATGAGGAAGTCATCCTTGGTATGGATTGGATGGATAGGCATTCTGCGGTTTTAGATGTGGGTAGGAGGACTGTCACCCTCTCCGAGTCTGGTCAGGTAGGTTATGAGGCCCTAATTAGTGTTACGCCATGAAGGAGGGGGAGAGTCCAGCCTTAGAGGATATCCGAGTGGTTGATGAGTTTGTGGATGTGTTTGCTGAGCCGTCCAATTTTCCACCTCAGAGGAGTGTGGACTTTGGGATTGATTTAGAGCCGGGTACGAGACCGATCTCGAAGGCCCCATACTGGATGGCGCCTGTCGAGATGTTAGAGCTGAAGAAGCAACTCGAGGAGTTGGCTGAGAAGGGCTTCATTCGCCCTAGCGTATCCCCATGGGGGGCACCACTCCTCTTCGTACGGAAGAAGGACGGATCGTTGAGGCTATGCATAGATTACCGAGAGCTGAATAAGGTGACCATCAAGAACAAGTATCCGTTGCCGCGCATTGATGATTTGCTGGATCAGTTACAGGGAGCTTCAGCGTTCTCCAGGATAGACCTGCGCTCAGGATATCACCAGCTGAGGGTGAGAGAGCAGGATGTGCACAGGACGGCATTTCGGACCCATTATGGACACTACGAGTTTGTAGTGATGCCATTCGGGCTCACGAATGCCCCGGCAGTTTTCATGGAGTTGATGAACAACATCTTCATCGACTTCCTGGATCAGTTTGTGGTGGTCTTTATAGATGACATCCTGGTGTAATCTCGCAGCAGAGAGGAGCATGTAGGACATTTGAGGACGGTACTACAGGTTTTGCGGGATAGTGAACTTTATGCGAAGTTCTCTAAGTGCGAGTTTTGGATCCCAGAGGTAGCATTCCTGGGTCATATTGTTTCCGCCGAGGGGATCAAGGTGGATCCAGCGAAGATAGAGGCAGTAGCTGCATGGTCGGCACCGACGAACGTCAAGGAAGTACGTAGCTTCCTTGGCCTAGCCGGTTATTACAGACGCTTTGTGGAGGGATTTTCCGTGATTGCCCGTCCACTAACGAGTTTGCTGAGGAAGACTACCAGATTTGTGTGGTCTGATCAGTGTATGCGGAGTTTTGAGGAGCTGAAGAGACGTTTGACGTCTGCTCCTGTTTTGGCACAGCTAGAGAGTACAGCTGACTTCGTGGTTTACAGTGATGCATCCAAGCTTGGCTTGGGATGTGTGTTGATGCAGCGGGGCAGAGTGATTGCTTATGCGTCTCGACAGCTGAAGACGTATGAGGAGAACTACCCGACTCATGATCTGGAGTTGGCCGCGGTAGTTCATGCACTGAAGATATGGAGACATTACTTGTATGGTGCCACATGCCAGATCTTCACCAACCATCAGAGTTTGAAGTATATTTTTACGCAACGGGAGTTGAATAACCGTCAGCGTAGGTGGTTTGAGCTGATTAAGGATTTTGACTTGGAGATTTTGTATCATCCGGGGAAGGCGAACGTTGTCGCCGACGCCCTGAGCCGGAAGACGCCTCGAGAGCAGGCGATCGCGAGATTGATAGTACAGTCTCAGCTGCAGAGAGACCTGAGATGGTTAGAGTTGGACATCCAGTTTCCTGATGAGGATGCCCGACTGAGTATCTTAGAGGTTCTACCTGATCTGTTGGGGGAGATCCAACAGAAGCAGGAGACCTGCCCGATGTTGCTGAGGATACGGGAGAGGATGTCTCGAGATGAGGCACCACTGTTCCTTCTGGGGGCAGATGGAGTGTTGAGACGCCGAGGTCGCGTCTGTGTACCTGCTGACGCAGATTTACGTCAGAGGATTCTACAGGAGGCTCACTGTACACCTTACTCTGTACATCCAGGTACGAGTAAGATGTATCAGGATTTGAGACGTATATACTAGTGGGGTGGGCTGAAGCCTGATCTGGCCATATTTGTGGCACAATGTGCGACCTGCCAGCAGGTCAAGATCGAGCATTTCAGACCTGGGGGCGAGCTTCATCCACTTCCTATTCCACAGAGGAAGTAGGAAGACGTCACCATGGATTTTGTGACCGGATTGAGATTGAGCCGGGGTTATGATGCTATCTGGGTCATTGTGGACAGATTGACGAAGACGGCACGTTTTGTTCCGATCAGGGAGACGTGGCCGGTGAGCAGACTGGCTAAGGAGTACACTAGGCAGATAGTGAGACTCCATGGTGTGCCGAGGACGATCGTCTCTGCCAAAGATGGGCGATTTACCTCGAGGTTTTGGCAGCAGATTCAGACTGCCCTGGGGACGAGTTTACATTTCACGACGGCGTTTCATCCTCAGACCGATGGTCAGTCAGAGAGGACCATTCAGACGCTGGAAGATATGCTGCAAGCTTGTGTGTTGGATTGGGGGCAAGTGTGGACGGATCACCTCCCACTAGTTGAGTTCTCATACAACAACAGCTGGCATGCATCTATTGGGATGGCCCCATATGAGGCACTGTATGGACAGAGATGTCGAACTCCGTTATGCTGGGATGAGTAGAGCAGTGTCAGCGGTATAGCCCCTGATCAGATTCAGGATGATATGGCCCGAGTAGCCCTGATTAGGGAGCGACTGCTGACGGCTCAGAGCCGTCAGATGTCGTATGCAGACAGGAGACGCAGACCTCTAGAGTTCCGAGTTGGAGCCCATGTGTGGCTGAGAGCGTCCCCGAAACGAGGTGTGAGGAGATTCGGCATTAAGGGGAAGTTGAGCCCCCGATATGTCGGACCATTCGAGATTCTGGATCGGGTTGGGAGCGCAACCTACAGATTGGCTTTGCCTCCGCGATTAGAGGGTGTTCACCCTGTGTTCCACGTGTCTCAACTGAGGGAGTATATACCAGACCCGAGACACATTGTGAGTTATGATGATTTGGTGGTTGAGCCGGACCACACGTTTGCTGAGCATCCTATTGCAGTCCTAGAGCGAGGTGTGAGATGCCTGCGTTCGAAGGACATTCCTATGTTGAGGATACAGTGGTCGAGACGTGGACCTGAGGAGGCTACTTGGGAGACTGAGGATAGTATCCAGAGGAACTATCCAGAGTTCTATATTGGGATAGAGGTACCAGTGGGATCGCCGGGTAGATCTTAGTATTACCTCGTTGAGTGTTATATGCTTATGTGTTTATATGCAATACTGTGTTTATTTCGTGCTAGTTGTGATGTGTGTATGATCTGTTACAGATCCTGTTGTGCTAGTACGACCGATAGGTATAGCTGGAGATGGTTCTTACCTCCATGCTATCTCGAGATACGTAGGATTGGATGGAGATATCTTCTCCATGTCCCGATGTTGGTTTGGCTAGAGACGCTTCTCTCTATGCCCCGGATAGGATTGTGATCTTTTGCGGGAGATGATGTTTCTCCACGTCCGTGTTGAGGTTATAGCGTATGGTTGAGGCCAGGTACGTGTTATGATGCCTCTATGATAGAGAGTGTATCCCGGTTTTGAGGTTATGTGCTTTCGAGATTTATGCAAGTTTCGGGACGAAACTTGTTTTTAGGGGGGAGAGATGTAAGAGTCGTAGTCTTTCGGGCCGAGACCGGACCTTGGCCGAGGTTGGTCTTGCCGCCCCCGCGGTGAGTGGCGCCGCCCCTGCGGCTGCTTGGACCGCCCCTGCGGTTTCCGGCGGCTGCAGCCGTCTTCTTTGACCTTGTTGACCCGTTCTTTACCCTTTACTTTGCTCCTTCTTACCTTTGGCTGATCAAGGGTTCTTCATCTTCTTCTCCAGCTTCTCTCTACGTTCCTTGCTTCCCTTGCTTCCTTGGAGTTGTTTTTGAGTTGTGGAAGAGTTTTGTGAGAGTTTGTGTGTGTGATACCTTGTGTGAGTGTTGGCTGAGGTTATGCTGGGCTTGGAAGCCAGCTTTGGTGTGTGTTGAGCTCTCTTGCAGCCTTAGACAACAAGTGTGGTAAGGGTTCTTCTCCTCTCTTCTTTCTTTCTTGCTTTCCTTCATAGCTTAGGATTAGATGATTGCCTAGGCATGTTCTGATGTTGTATGTGTATACATGTGTATGGTCTTGGCTTTGGATGAGAGTATAGATGTGAGTTGATCACGTGAAGAACCGAAGAGAAGCCGCGAAGTTGCCTTCTGCACTGTCACCGCCCCCGCGGCCAAGAGCCACCGCCCCCACGACTACCGTGCCACAGCGCCTGCGTTGCACTAGCAGCCGCCCACGTTCCGTGTCACCGCCTTCGCGGCCACATTCCGCCGCGCCCGCGGCCACCTGCTTTCGCCCCTGCGTCCCTTGTGACCCGCAGGTGCGTTTGGTCCCGGATCTACCTAAGGCTAGGTAGATCCTTTTCCTTCCTAGTATGAGTGTTAGTAGCATGCTAGGTGCGAGTTGAGGTTAGAATGAGTTGAGTACGGAATTGTTATGCAGGTTACGGCCTTGAGGATTACGAGTTGGAATATGATCCGTATGGATCCTTTGGGTCTAGGTATGACCCCTTGTATGAATATGTATATGATGTATGCGTTATACCTTGTTTAGGTTGAGTTGTTCTCCATAGCGGAGCCGAGTATTCTGAGTTTGTGACTCCCGAGATTGAGGTAAGTCCATAGGACTTACTTAGTTGCCCTCCATATATTGGATGTGTGCCTGAGTGGTGGATGTTATGCTTTATAGCCCGTATGATATATTGTATTACTGACCTATGGTCTATCGACTGCCCATTGTAGGGCCGTGACAACTTGTTCATTCATCCCGCTGGGAGTCTGGAGGTTCTCTTCGGGCAGGCCAGTATGGCTCAGTGGGCCGGCCACCTGCACCACTCCAATAAGGTACACGGCAGGTGGGACCGGATCCCATTCCAGTTGACACCATTCCCGAGAGGCGAGGGTTATATTCCTCGTGTCACATACGTTCATATTGAGTTATTATTTATACGTTGTATGCGCCGGACTATTATTATAAGATAATAAAATGGGTAAATGTGTGACAACATGTTTATATGTTTAAGTTCTGACGTGTGCATGTGCTCTAGCATCTTCCTTTGTATGTGTTCGGTTAGCTAACGGTGTAATGCCGTGTTGTAGACTTTGCAGGTTAGGACACTGCAGAGTGATCCAGACGGGGCGATCTGCTGAGGGCTCCGTACACTAGGGTTATACTCGTGGATGGGTATTTTGGATATGTATATATATATGATATGTTTTGTTGTACTCAGCAGTTGTATAAACCTTTTGACATGTTTATATATCAGTTTTATGTTTTGGTTTTAATTTGTTGGTGCCTTGTTGTAAGATCGGTGAAATTGTTGTCAGGCTAGGGTCAGGATCCATTGTGAGATCCTAGTCCGATAGCACCTTGAGTCCCGCGGATTCGGGTTGTTACACTAAGCGTTTTGAAAGCATCAAATGATTCATGTTAAGGCCCTAATTTTCATCTACTATCCAATTAACTCTCCCTTTTTTTTCTTCTTCTTTTTCTTGTACCTCCTATGACTTTTACAAGCTGACATTAACCGATAGAAATAAAGCTGAAAAAAATGAAACTATTACATCTATTGACTAACTAATTTTTCCAAAACAGTTTTTAAAAATACTTTTCGATATTTTAGATAATTAACTATCTTGTTATATTATATTTTAAATTTTTAGGACATCATATGTCTCATATTAAACTAGTTAACCATTGTCTCTAGTATCCGCTAATGAATTTCTAAAAGAATCAACTCATGGTTGCTCCTAAATTTATTACATCATATTAAGCTAATTAATTCTTCCAAAACAATCAACATATGATTTACCTTTCTAATCAACAATTTAAAATGACTAATTGTTTTATATGGACAATAACAAATTTACAATTGACTTATAAATTTCTTAAAACAACCAACTCATGGGTTCTCCTCAATTTACTATATTTAATTAATTTATCAAAAACAACCAACTTATGGTATACCTTTAATTAAATCCTCAAAAGGACTAATTATTTGAAATTGACTAATTAATAATTATTTGGTGCTTCCTTTCCTATGGGCCAGCCTTTATCAACCAATATTGAACCAGTCAGCCCTGCCGAACCAAGGAACTCACGGCCCAATATGTGGTGGCCCTCTGTTGACTCCTCGCTGAGCTGGCGCACGCACCATGGCCCACCCGTCGTTCTCTCTCGTAGAACGTTACAAAGATCGCCACGGACGTTACGGCGACATCAATGGCGGATTAAAAGCGGCGTCAAATGCGGGAGTTGAAGAAGACCGATCTTAGCCACGCTCGCCCAGTTTGCTCCACGTTCATGCTTCCTCACCTCACCTGTATCGCCATTTCTATCGGTCAAACCTACCTCAACTATCGACCGAGAATCACGCCCACCGCCTCGATCTTCTTCGACGATCCCGACCTTCCCGTCCGCTTCCCCATCTTCACCCAGATTACCGATACCGTCTGCCTCTAACCAAAGTCTAGACTACCTTGATCCTCTCTACAACTCTCTGTCGCCACCACCGTCACTCCCTTTCCCAGACTACACCAGCCGTCAGTCCGCCCGCCCGACGTGAGTCTCCTACAGCTCCTCCTACTCGACAGTGGTGACGAGGGAGATCAGTCTCTCGATCCCTTGCCTCTCCGTTGCGCCAAAACCACAGCCCCAAGGGCCGAACACCGACTTCTACGCTGGTTCTCGAGACCGGACCCTTGACATCGTGAGAATAGCTGAGTGGACATGGGGACCTTTACTCCGGGGACCCAGATTGCATACCTTCAATAACCGTTTGGAAGAATCGAATTTGGAACCGGTTAGACCAAAGACCATTTCCGTTTCGTTAAATTTAGATTCCCGATAATATTTTGTTATGGCTATAATTATTTAACTAGTGTATTACCCGTGTCTTACACGTGATTTGATAAATTTATTTTTTTAATATATTTCATTGAATTTTTATGCATAAAATATTATATTATCTTAACATAAAATAGTTAGATATTATTTTATAATAATTATATATACATTTGAATATATATATATATATATATATATATATATATATATATATATATATATATATATATATATATATATATATATATATATATATATGAAATAATATTGTAACCAAATTAAATAGTGTATGTAGGAAATTTATTTTGAAATATGATTTATTAATTTCGAAGTAATATTTTGGGTCTATATACATATAGTAATATTTGGAAATCAACTAAGTTATTATTGTGATTAACTTTATTACTTATATAATTGGTCCAATTGGTTGACTCAATTCAAAGACAACAAAATAATAAAATATTAAAGTAAATAATACTCATTTAGTAACCCATTTTGATGAAATAGTGTGAGTATAAGAGTAGAATAATTTATTTATAAACAAAAAAAGTATTTGTTAAACATTCAGATATTGTTTAAATTAATTAGGTAAGTATGATTTATGGATAAGGAATTATAAACTAGAAATTTAAAATTGTGGTTATACTTTTCTTGAAGTAAAAAAGAAATCAAATGCAAATAATTTTATGTAATTGGTTGACTCAAAAATTTTTTTTTATCAAAATTAAATATATAAGATTCTAAAATTTAAGATCTACATACCGATAATCTAGTTGCTCAAAATCTTCATTTTCTGTTAGCATTAATTTCTTTTTAATAATCAACAAAATATATAAGATAAAAAAAACTTAATTAAAATTTTTGGAGGCATGTTAAATGCTGAAATGACACGTGGCTGTTAGCAATTTTCTGTGTGACACGTGGCAAGGAGTGCTACTCCTATAATATATATAAGATTGGGCTGGCTTAATAACTTAGTGATAAGTTAGTGGATAATTTAAGTTAAATAGAAGAAGGTTGAGACGAACGATAGTGCAGAACTAATATGGAATGACGGAAGTTTAGGATTGGAACAAGTCGGGAAAACCCTACGATAATAAATCCGGCGGAAGAACTATAAATAGTCAAGAGGTTAGATAACAATAAAATAAGGTAGGCAATTCTGAGATAGCGAATTTTATGAAACGACTATGGAGGATAAGAGAACATGGAAATATCTAGATAAGTGAAGTTTTGTATATAAGTAGAAACCGAAATATTAAGTTAGTGGGTTCGAAGAAATATACTAGCGAGACCCGAACGAGAAAAGAGAATAGATGAACAATCGTGAACTTTAGTTAGACTTTCCCTTTCCGCATTCTAAGAATGGATAAATTATGGGACAGGATAATCGGATCTTAAGCCGGCAAGATTGATAACATGATTTATTGACCTGTTGTAGTCATGCATTTAGTTAGACTTTCCCTTTCCGCATTCATGTTTTAGCCTTATTTTGTGTCATTTATGCTTGTTTAGTGTTACTTTGCAGAATATATGTCTACACACACTATTTGTGGCTTTGTAGGAGATTTGACACATTTTGGAACTAAAACGACGTATTTGAGGATCAAGCCTCGAAGTGGATGCATTGGAGTGAGCGTACGTGCACGGGAAAGGGCAAGGAATCGAGCTAAAGGCATGAAGGAACGACCATGAGCCATCTCGGCCTTGATCTCAGTCTGAACTGACCGAGATTTGTCTAATCTCGGCCGAAATCCCTTGATCACGGACCGAGATCCATGATCTTGGTTGAGTTGGAAGCTACTGTTGTAAAATCTCGGTCGACTAGACCGAGATTTGCCTGATCTCGGTCACTGATCTCGGTCGCCGACCGAGATGCCCATGACGCTGAAGACGAAGTCGAAATCTCGGCCCCGACAGTGACCATCTCGGCCGAGATTTTTAACCGAGATTCCCTGAGCGTCTTATTTTATTTTGCGGGTTGTTTCCTTTTGGGCCCAATGTCTTTTAGCTAGGCTTTTGTGTATAAAAGGAAGTCTTGGATTCATTCCAAGGGGTGCTGGGAGTCGCCCAGAGTTAGCCGTGGAGGGGGAAGCTGTCTCATTCTCTTCCCTTCTTCTTCACCACTGTTCTTCTTAGTTTAGATTAAAGTTCAAGACTTTCGCATTGAAATTTGTTTGGAAGAGATTGTGGATTTGAGATTTGAGAAGATTGCAAGTTTTCATTCATTGAAAGTTGAGTTCTTTCTTTCCCTTTTTGTTATTTCTTTCTTTGCCTTTTGATATGATTGTTATTGGCTAGAACTTTGTGGTCCAAGGTTGACAGGGATTTGTTTATGCCTTGGATTATGATGGAATAGTTTGAGTTTATGTTTGATTTGTTTAGCCTTGAAATCCTAGTGATTAGTTTGGACTTGAACCTAGTTAGCTAGAATCCTTCTATCTAGTAACCTAAGTTGGGATTGAGACTTACCTGGTGATATCCCTTCTTAGATACCTTAGAGAACCGATCCTAGGTAATAAATGTTTATCCTTTATTGGTTGAATGTGCATGGATTCTCTGATGAGTTAGGTAATTCCTGAGACTTACCCGGTAAAGGTTTACCTTATCCTTAGTTTGTAATATGGTTTGTTTAGAACTTCCTACCTCTTTACCTTGAGACTTACCCGGTAATAGGTAGTTGGGTTTGGAACTAGATGGTCTTGAGACTTACCTGGTAATAGACCATCAGCTTAGAAACGTTCATCCCTGTGCTTGTCAATCATAGATGCCTTATGAGTTTTCCTGAGTCCATATGTATAAACAATGATCTTGAACCCTTGGGATCCATTTTTCTTCCTGAGTCCAATTGAAGACGTATCAGGAGAACTGCCCCACACATGACTTGGAGTTAGCCGCAGTAGTGCACGCCCTTAAGATTTGACGTCACTACTTGTACGGGTCTACTGGTCAGATCTTCACAGACTATAAGGGTGTGAGATATATATTCACTCAGCGAGAGTTGAATAACCGGCAGAGGAGATGGCTTGAGCTGATGAAAGAGTAGGACCTAGAAGTCCGGTACCATTTAAGAAGGATAAAGCTAACCGCCAATGCATTGAGTAAGAAGACGTCTCAGGAAAAAGGCTATAACTGATCGACAACTCAATCTAGGCTATAGAGGAATGTAGAAGGACGAGAGGTAGAGATTCAGTTTCCAAACACTGACCGATATTGGAGTGCTTAGAGCATGTACGGGATTCGTTGGAGCAGATTCGACAAAAGCAGGACAACTACGCATCATATCCATGATCTAGGAGAGGAAATCGCGGGATGGTGCACCATAGTTACGATAGGTACGGATGGAGTGATGAGGTGCAAAGGACGTGTTGATGTCCCTCTGGACGAGAAGTGGAGATAGAGGATACTATCGGAAACTCATTCTACATTCTACTCGGTACGCGGAGATGTATAGAGACGTCAGACGCTCCCAATGGCGGAGTGGTTTGAAGTGGAGGTGATCAGATTTGTGGCACAATGTGCGATTTGTTGGCAGGTCAAGGTTGAGCACCCCGACCGAAGAAGAGTTCTAACCACTGTCGGTTCCGTAGCAAAAGTGGGAAGACATAGCTATGGACGTTGTCACATGGCTAATATCTAGCAGGATATTTGACAGTAATTGAGTCATGGTGGATAGACTCACCAAGACCGGCCATTTAAATCCCCAAGGAAACGGGGAAGGTGAATCGGTTAGCAAGGTAGTTCACAAGCCGGATAGTGGGAATACATGGCATGTCTAGGATTAGCATCTCTAACAAAAAAAGGACGGTTCAATTTGAGATTTTGAGGAGCAGATACCGGACGACATGTTTTGGGGTAACTTGATACGAGAGTGTATGCTAGCAGTTTAGAGTTGCCGAAAGTCTTATGCGTATAAGGGGCGCAAATCTCTAGAGTTTTGAGTCGGTTCATAAGGATGGTTTGGAGTATCGCCGACTCGAGGTGTCAGGCATTTCGACATTAAGGTATTAGAGTGAGTCAGAGAGATGGCATATCGGTTAGCCTCTCACCGCCTTAGAGGGTATATACCCGGATTCCTTGTATTGCAGCTTAGAGAATATATACTAGACCGCGATAGGTAGTCAACCATGAGGATTAACCGATGAAATGGACTATACTTTACCGAGCACCCGGTAACATATTGGAGAGGAGTGTTAGGCGACTACGGTCGAAGGATATATCGATATTAAAGCTTTAGTGGTCCCGATGGGGAAATCGATGAGACTACTTGAGAGACGGAGGATAGTATTAGGAACTAGTACCAGGAGCATTATACCAATTTTATGGCAAGTATAGGTTCGATAAGTTAGTCTTGAGACCGTCTATGTGTTATGTGTTTATTATATGTCCGTAGTGTAGAGTTGGAGTGATTAAATATAGATTGATGATTGCCCTCGGGATGCGTATGATACCGGTTCGCCCGGAATGAACGAAAAACGGAAAGAAAAATAATAATCTTTAGTGATAATAATGAATATGACTCGGGAGTACGTAAATCGGACCAACCGTATATCACCTTAAGTTTCGGGACGAAACTTATTTTAGGGGGTGACTGATGTAATAACCGGAAAATTTTAAAGATTTTCCTTGTTATTATTTTATTATTATTTTTAATTTAAGCATTTAAATCGGAAACTCAAATCGAATACCGAGGAAACAAACCGAATCCAGCCCAAATAATTAGTAATGTAATCGTAATTAAACGGACCGGACTGGGTCTAGTTAAGAAGGCAACTAGACCGGCCGGCCTTGAAGCTTCCTCTTCTGTGGGCCGTGCACTCCAGCAAGTCACTTCCCTTCTCCACCGGTCTTGGGCCATACCTTCTAGCCTCAGTCTTTAGGCCTAATTTAGCATATGTCTTCCAAGCTCTATTGGCCAAGTTTGTTTCCTTCTCTGTGAGGCGGCCCACTTCCACGTTGACAAGGCCATGGGCCAAGAATGTTGCCCACTCTTTCATCTTCTTCCTCATCAACCGGGACGACTGACGACGCGTAACGTCTCCAAGAGTGAAGGCTGGAGTGTAACTGACGAGCATTGAAGACGAAGCTCACTTGAACCCACCGAAACCGTCGATCGCTCCCCTCTTTGTCACATTCCCTACCTGCTGCGAGTTTCCGATCACCACCACCACGGTCGTGCCTCTCCTCAATATCGACACCTTCACCAACGAGATTACTTCCGCCTTCGCTCTCCGCCTTCGACAGTAAACCACACCTCACCTCCTAGGCCACCGGTATTCGCCCCGCCCTCTCGACCTCAACTGTGCCTTCCTCTGGAAGCCACAACGTCACCACCCCACGAAGCCTTTCCGATCACTCTCACCTTCCTTCCTCCTTTGAAAACAGCACCATCGTCCATGGCCTTCCGTTTC
This sequence comes from Fagopyrum tataricum, assembly GCA_002319775.1. Taxonomy (NCBI): domain Eukaryota; kingdom Viridiplantae; phylum Streptophyta; class Magnoliopsida; order Caryophyllales; family Polygonaceae; genus Fagopyrum; species Fagopyrum tataricum. Next base: position 15,478,654 of record CM008281.1, on the reverse strand, counting down.
CCTTCCTCATTGTTGACACCGGCGAACCGAGGAGGAGACGCCAGCCTAGGAGACCGACCTAGCCTTATAACCACACAAGTGAGTCTTCCCTTTCATTTTGTACAGAGTACGACCGGAGGTCGAGTTTGTTAAAGTTGGTTCTCATGTGTTTTTGCAACGCAGAGAGTGTGGAGCGTGGGGCCTGCAAAGAGAGGAGGACTGGAGGAGTACCTACGTGGATCACTTCAAGGATCGATTACGAGACGTGAAGTTACCACCTACCTTAATCGGTAACTGTACTACCAATCCGAAACCGGTTAGACCTGCGTCGGAGCCTTTCGATTAAATTAAATTAATATAATTTATCTTTAAAGTATTCTATAATTAATTGTAAAATACATGACAGGGTAAGCGTATATACTTAGCGGAAATATTAGAATAATGGTCGTATACAACAAGTTGGGAAAATTTGCTACGTTAGTGAATCCGGCTCGATAGTTATAAGTAGTAAAGAAGTCAAATAATGATGGATACATAGAAATAGAAACCGACATCTAAGTTGGAGGATTCGTGTGAGTGTAATCCAGAGACCGGAATAAGAATAGAGAATAGACGATTTATTAATGCTATTAGAATAATAACGCTTTCCGGGTAGAGAGTTTAATGGAATAAGTATGCTATGGTTAAGAGAACGCGAATGGACGTGTAGGTTCCCGGACCGAAATGTTAAAGAAGATCAGGGTATTGAGTTTAGATGTCATACCCTGATTGTGACAATGATAAGTGAATGAAATTTAAGATTGGAACGGTTCTAAGAATGGATAAATTATGGAACAGGATAATCGGATCTTTAGCTGACAAGATCGCGAGACTTTGAGACCAGTACAGTTAAGGTGAGTTCGTAGGACTCACTTAGTTACCGTTTTATACTGAGTGTGCATTAGAGTGGTGTGTGTTATTCTGGTGAAATAAAAACGAACGAACTAGATCACTATACTATATTTTGCTAAGTAAGGCACAAGTGTATAATAACGTGCCGTAACCGTCGGTCCGGGCTGATGGTGCCGGAGGATTGCCCCGCGACCAGTCCAGTAGGTATATGGGAAGAGGTACATACATCAGCCCTACTGGTTTACGGGGACGGGGGCAAGAGTCGGGAGACTCTCTTGTTACAAGATAAGATGGAAAGCAGAATGGAAAAATTCACGTAATGAAAGATAATAAGACGGGATTTGTGTGTGCATGTTGAGTGATTTATTGTATATTTCTTTGTGTGTGTTTGTGCTATAGTGACACTTTAGTATTAGAATTGTAGCTAACGGTTTTTACCGAGTTGTTAGATGATGCAGGTTAGATCTCTACCGAGAGATCGAGAATGAAGTGGCCAGCCGGGTATCCGTACTAGGACCGGGTGTTGTGGTTATTCATTTTAGTTATTTAATTCTGCAGTTTATTGTTATCGTTAGAACTACTCGTCCTAGAGATTGTTGTTGTTATGTCCAGTCGTGTCTTTATACTTTGAGTACTTTATTTAAGGATTTAGTGTTTTAATATTTGTGCCTTGTTGCAAGATCCGTTGTGATTGTTGTCAAACTAAGGCCGGAACCCACTGTGAGGTCCTAGCTAGTAACACTCCGGATTCCCAGAATTCGGGGCGTTAAATTAAATAAAGTGCTATCAATACTTCTCTCTTGATTGATACTCATTTATAGTTCCATTATTTTTTACTTTGATCGCATGATACAAAAAAAAAAAGTTTCTCCCTTATTACTACGGTGTGTGTTATATTTTCCCGTGCGATCGAGTTGTTACCTACAACCGTCAACTCATTTGCTTGTTTTACTTCTTTGTTTTTCTTTATTCTTCTTTGTTGTCTCGATTTTTTTTTTATTCTGATTTGATTGAGTTGATCATTTGCATCAACTTATTCGATTGTTTGTGTTTTTTCATCCTTCTTCTCTTCCGGGTTTGCAATTAATTTTAAAAACCAAAGTGCTCCGACTCTTTGTATTCGATCCCGACTATGTACTACGATTGAGTCTTGTAATATATTTGCGATATTTCAGGCATATGCTTTAAGATCTTTATTACATTCACCATTTTTTCTCTTCAATCCACGTAGTAGATGTGTTGAAATGCCTTGAAATTTATTTACAAAGTTAGTCAAGGGGACGAAATCTCTTGCTTGGGGTGTCGGGGTTATCTATCAGAGCCTTCAACCCACATAGTCTAATACTTGGACGCCAACTAATATCATTAGGGTCCCAATTACCATATATAGTATTGTACTTCCTACTTTCGAATCGTAAGTTTAATATCATTCAAACTCCGCAATAAAATCTCTTTAAATGGACGTACGTAGCCAATATTGGATTAATCACCATAAATTGGTGTCTCAGTTCTCTTTTGCTTGTTGAATTATCATTCTTTTTCATATTCCACACAACACAATTCACGACTCCATCAACATCAAGCATATTATGATTAAAAAAAACATAGGTATTCTTGTAATTAAAATTACTATTACTTGCTTGAATTCTTTGTTGAAGCAACTCATCAGGTTCGGGGAGATGCAACCACAACAAGAGGAATCTTCTTACGCATAACAAGACCCGTAGCTTCTCTTACATCCAAAGTCTCTATATCCTTCCCATTCGGCAATGACCAATCAAACTGATGCACGAGATTCGCGATAATAAGTTCAACAGTGACCATACCAAACTTCATCCCTGGACACATTCTTCTCCCAGACCCGAATGGAATGTACTCAAAATCTTGACCTTTAAAATTAATTAGAGAACCCAAAAACCTCTCTGGAACAAAACTCTCAGCCTTCTCCCAATACCTCGGATCTCTACAAATTGACCACGCGTTCACCACAACTTGAGTGCCCGCGGAAATATGGTAACCATTGAGTTCAACGTCGCGGGTGGATTCATGAGGGACTAGGAATGGCCCCGGAGTATATAATCGAAGAGTCTCCTTGAACACTGCTTTTAAATACTTCATATTTTGTAGGCAATCTTCGGTTACCGTCTTTTTGTCTCCGATTATGCTTCTTAATTCTCTTTGTAGTATTCTCATCACTCTAGGGTTCTTTATTAGTAAAGACATCATCCATTCTAGTGCTATGAATGTTGCTTCCGTTGCTGCTGCAAACATATCCTGTACAAATAAGAGTCACGTTATAATTTAGAATAGAAACTTTAATTATAACCAATATAACACTTGCTTTTATTCAATTAAATCGATTAACGATACAATTATTTCTTGGGGGCATATTTTATATATTCCTAATGTACGTTCTGAATTAAAACTGAAGACAAAATAATCATATAGAATAAAATTAGCAAATAAAACAGTTTAATAATACACATTTAAATGACTTCAGATTAATAATATTATTATAGTAGGCCCTTGTTTTAATTTTTTTAATTATATCTTAATTATATGAATGAAAACCTTATACTCAAATTTAAATGCTACTCGAGTTACAATACTAAAACATCATATTCAAAATCTAATAGCCAAGGTTTTAATACCTCAAACCTAATGCCTGATTTAATACCTAAAATTAAATATCCGATTTTCACTATCAAAACTTAATTGAGAAGTTAAAAAAAATACATAAAATCGAGTCTTTTTTGTCTACCTATATAATAAAAGACCCTTTCATCTAATTTTTTTTATATTTATAGTATCTATTTATTCTGATATTTCATTCTAATCTATTTGCTTTGTAAAAAACTAAAAGTTTAATATCTTTCCGAAAAACTAAAGAAAATAAATAATATATTTGCTACATGTAAAAAATAATTAATAAAAACATTAATATTAAAAAAAACACCTTGATTTTGACTTATGTGCAAAAAAAAAGACGCAAAAATGAAAAGAGACATAATAAAATAGGGGAAACGAACCGCAAACCACTTCACAAAACCAATAAAAATGCGAAATCTATAATTTTTGAGTAAGAAATAAAATTAAAAAAAAAACCTATAATTTTCGAGTAAGAAATAAATTCCAAACAACGGGGCAAAAATCCAGATACATAAAAAGGTAGCAATTTTCATTAAAAGATGAGAACAATGTTGTAACCAAATATGTGAGCTGAATTTGCCCGAAAGGGCCTATCCACCACCGAGTCACCGACCTAATACAAATATAAATAGGTGGCTGGCTAGTGCCCCTTGTCAGAGCATCAACAAAGGTGTCAAACTATTAAAACATCAACAAAGAGAAAAGTAGAAAACCATGAGTTTCTTATTATAAAAGATAAAATAAATAAATATTTGTAAAAAATTTATAACTATTATCTTTGTAGGAATAATTTACGTACGAATTAAAGTTGTGGTACAAAGATGCAAATTCTTTAATTAACTAATTCGTTGATATTTTATAAAATAAGTTATAATGATAGAATAACATATTCCAGTGAAGTATTTTATTAGTTGACCAAAGTATCCATATTTATTAATTAAGTATTAGTATTTTTTCTATTTATTACCCATAGTAATTACTTAAATTATAATATTTTCTGTTTATTTATACAAAAATATAATAATACGGCTTCTAGTAAAAAAAATCTACATTTAGAAAAACTAATTTTCAAATGATTTATTTATAGCAAATTTAAAATACTATAATTCTAAAACAAAAATTAAAATATGAATTAATTCTTAAAATAATATTTAGTAAAATATAAACAAATGTATTAAAGCATGATTTTTTTTATACTATGCGTAGTCACGTTTTTAATTCAAAGTATGAACTACCAATACAAATTTTACTAAAAATTCCTGAAAAATAAACTCATAATTTATATTTTTCCCTCTGAACATATAATATCAAAGATTTTCATGCTTCGAATTCTCTTTAATTATAAAAAGAAGAAAAAAAAAGAAGAAGAAGAAGATGCATACCAATATGACACCTTTGATGCTATTTTTGTCGAGTATCCGATTTCCACCCGATTGACGTCTCTGAACTTGTAGTAAAACATCTAGAAAATCCGTGACCATCCGTGGATCATTACTTCCCTTATCAAACTCCATACGATCACGAAGAATCCCTTCTATCAACTCATCAAACGTTTTAGCAACTTTATTAACCTTACCATTAACTCCACTAATCCTATCAATCCAACCAAGCCAACTAACAAAATCTCCAACATAATGACCACCTAACAACTCTATAAACTCACTCAATAACTTTGGAAAATCAATCCCACTTGGATCATCTTCATTGTACTTCTTTCCAAAAGTCACCCGACATATCACATCGTTACTAATTGCCCTAAACATTTTACTCAAATCCACAACCCTAAATCTCTCAATCTCCTTCACTAACAACTGCATCTCCTCTTCCCTCACACTTCTATATGAATTTACCTTATTCGTGTTCAAAAGCTCGTGCACGCAAATACTCTTCCTTTGTTTCCAATACTCGTCGTACGGGGAAGAAACGATGTCGTTTCCATTTCCAAGAAGTCTTCGAAAAACGCTTAGGTTCGGCCTGCTCGCGAAAACGGCGTCATGGGTTTTCAAGACTTGAGAAGCGAGTTCCGCTGATGAGATAATAATGGTTGGTTTGCTACCCAGTTGAAGTAGAATCAAGTCACCGTATTTTTTCGATAAGGTTCGAAGGGATCGGTTCGGGTACCTCCCTAGTTGGTGGAGGTTTCCGATGATCGGTAGCCTTGGCGGTGAAGGTGGCAGGTTTTTCTTGGTTGTGGAATTTGCAAAGAGCCATTTGAAGATGAAGAGGAGGACAAGAAGTATCAAAGCATGGAGAAGAGGAAATAATAGGGTTTCTATAAAAGATTGCATAGTGATGTGTAACAAAATTTGGCTTTCAATTTATGATAACGTGGTGTGTTTGGTCGATAGCTTTATATATATATTAGTACATTTTGGCTCTCGTACAAAAATTTTAGAATTTTATTTTATTTGATTTTCCTAAATTATTGTTAAAAAAATTGGACTCCATTCGACCACAATATGCGGTGCAACGATTATACGGGTGTTGGACGTTCACCACGTGACACAATTTGTAGTCCATGATATAGACTATTAATTTATATGTTTTTTATATTATAGGTTCGTGCATATCTAAGGGTAGAAAAGATACATTATTTGTCAACTTTTATTCTACCAAAATGTCACCGACTTAAGATGGTATATCATGTCGATGACATACCCTTATCAAACACGTGTAGTTGATTCTAAACTTGCTCGTTTTTTTAGCCCGGTACTCACATGTCAAGGCTACTTAAAGAGTGAATGAGATCTACGTTTCGGTCATATCTTACTATATCTAATGTGGTCTTCTCTTTGAGTATTGCCTTACACGTTTTTAAAAACTCCGCTTTGTGTTAGAGATATTCACTTAGACGGTCTACGAGGGGATAGTTTATATCGTATAACACGTATTTAATTGTTTCAATAATATAGTGTTTTACCATTTTTCCAAAAGAAAAAACAGATGTAGATATTCAAATATACGTAATAATGTAATACTATCACATATACTCAATACTACGCCATTAATATTTGTAAGTTTATCAAGTGATCCCACTGTCATTCAATTTATTATAGGATAAGAAGGGATTGTCACTCTTCGCCTCTATCTTCATCATATACAGACCCATATCATTACCCATACCAATGATAGTTGCACTAAGCCTAATAGAGCAAGACCCTATTTTTTTAGAGCCCATATTACAATAGTAATACTTTTTTGATCATATATAAATGACTTTTTATCATCTAAATTTTGATCAAATTTAAGTATTATTTTATATTTTAAGAGTTATTAATTAATTAAGAGATTTGAGAATATATAGTTTTTTTTAACAAATTTTTTACTCATTTTTTTTTAATTTTATATTTTGAGAAGAAAAAATAATCTTCTTAGAAATACTCCATAATCAGATTACACAAATCCACATGTAATCTAAAAAGAGAGCCGTCAAGAAAGCAGTAACAAGACATGCTCTTAGCCAACCAGTTTGTAGGCTGATTTCTTCTACGCTTGACTGCATACCACCTCACCTCCTCCAACCGTTTCGCGTTTGCTCGTACACAATCAAGGACAAAACCCAAAGTTTCCTGGTGAGAAGATCCACAACCAATCTTCTCAATCACTGAACACGCATCAGACTCAAAAATCACCTTGCTTCATTTTCTATCAATAGCCCATGCAATTGTCCAAGTTATGGCCTCCCCTTCCGCCTCATCAATAGTCGGGGAACCCTGAAGAGGTTTAGAAGCCGCAAGCACCATAGTCTCGTAGTCATTACGAGCAATGATTCCGACCCACACCAACCAACCATACCAACCGAAGCATAACAATTCACCTGATGAAACCCCTAGGAGGCACAACCCAATCCGCCAATTGGAGGCCGCAAGGCCCGTGAAGAAGAAGCAAATTGAACAGTTGCATGCGATAAACTTGTCCAATCCATTTTAATAGCAATAACATCACCCGCCAAGATATCCCACTGAAAATCCTCGAATATTGCCTCAATGACTGGAACAGTGACCATACCTCACGAGCTTCCGAGCAGCTAAACACCCCATGCAAGTCTGAATCCAAACGACCACACACCATTGTTTGCAATAACCTTTTTAACCATAAGATTTTCTTTACTTGGGAGAACACCTTTGCATGCCCTCCAAATGAAAGATTTAGCAGCCGATAACACATTAAGCTTCCAAAGACGTCTCTAGAAACCCGAATCAGACATCCTAGAGGAATTGCTCACTCTATCACAAAAATTCTCTCAATGCGTCAATGTCGAGTGGTAGACATTCGTCACTGAAAAAACCCCACTTCTAGATAAAATCCAGTTAAGAGAGTCTTTACGTTCCGGATTGACAAGATGAATGGCGACTCCACATCGCACACCGAAATCTGCCTTCGTACCTCCCTTTTTAGATAAAATTCAGTCAAGAGAGTCTCTACATTCAAATGGTTCACTCATTGATTTAAAAAGGTGGTGAACATTAATAAGTGATAAAATTGAGAAAAACTTTATAAAATTAAGGTTGTTTACTAAATTTTTTTTAATAATTTTGTCAATGGATAGAAAGTCATTTTTTAGATCGGAAAAAATTTATATTTTATTAAAGATACTTTTTGATAACGGCTTTTATAAATTTTTCTCTCCTAAAATACAACGTCACTCTATTTTTTTTATTTATTTATTTTGGATAACGGAAAGCGGTTAAGTTGGATTACCTTCTAGAGGTGATCCAACCTAAAGCATCCTTGCGGATGAGAACACAAAGTTCGGGATCATCAGAAAAATTGGTGTTTGGATTCGAGATTTCTAAATGAGTTAAACGGTCAACAACATAGTTAATTTCTCTGAAAACATGTCTGATATGGACTTCGTCAAGGAAGAGAAGGTCAGCCTGGAGTTTATGCTATTTATCTGGTGACGAAATCAAGTACGTGTTACTCATGTGCGTTCAGTAACTTATATAAAGTGATGAGCGGTGTCTGGGGCTACACGTAGTCACGTATCATATATATTCAGATTTTTTGTGTCGTAGAAATAATAAATCTATTTAAAAATATATCCTTGTTTGAATGATTGAATAAAATAACTTTATAAAACAATTCTTCATTCTCAAAAAACTAAAACCAGAATCAAATAATGTTGCTGTGTTATAATTAAACTTGTAACGTATCATATATTCAGATTTTGTTTATCATCTTCTGTTCGTCGTGTTCCAGGGTTGGAATATTCTAACAACTTGTCTTTTTTCTACATCTACTGATTTTGGTTTACAGGATTTGCAAATTTAACACCAACTAGTGTATTACTCGTGTCCTACACGGATATTTTTTTATATATTACTATTAAAAATAATTCCTATATATTTATAAATGTGTAATAAGATAGTAAAATAAATATAAAAAATTTAAATAATAAAAAATTAAATTTCATTTATATTTTTTTAAATCATGTAATTTTTGAAAATATTAATAAAATATCTAAGACATTATCCTATTTTTTAAAAGTTTGTTCTTGAAGGGGTTTCTTTAATTCTTTTAGGTTTTAGATTAAACTTAATTAACATTTTGGTGGACTGCGTAATTGGATTTAAAAACCACTTTTTTTTAGAAAAATGGGGGGGCTGCGTTAAACCTGTCGACGACACGTGGCTAAAATGATTCTGCTTTAATAGATATAGGATAGGATAAGATTTTTGATTTTAATATTTCGTAATTAATATTGTTGTTTTTAATATTTCGTTTTTTTTATTGTTAAAATTTGTTGTGATTGTAATATGTTAATTAATATTTTTGATTTTAATATTTCGTAATTAATATTTTTTGATTTTAATATTTCGTTAAATATTTTTCTAATGAATAAACTTATTTAATATTTTGGTGGACTGCGGTTAATTGCTGAAATGACACGTGACAGTGACTATTTTCCTGCGTGACACGTGGCAAGGAGTGCTACTCCTATAATATTTATAAGATAATATATCTAAGTTTATAAACATATACTTCCATGTTCCACTATATAATTCTTTTGAAAGAAAATTTGTAGACGCATTCATTTTTTATTAAAAAAAAAATAGTGTGTCGATGAAGTAAAATGTTATTGGACAATGAATATGAGAAGAGTCGTAGTGTCTGGGAATTTGTCACACATCTGTTTATATATGAAGGGAAAATAGTCGAGGGTACGAGGGTTAAATAAAATTGTTGGTATGTCTTGAATTGAAACTATGTTTTGTTTGAATCTATTCTATTTGGCTTAATCTTATACCTCTATATTTTATCTGTTGTATGGATAATCTGGATAAACAAGTTATCATTTGTTCATCCTCTCATTTGTACTCTGAAACTCTTCAATAAAATATATCTGGAAAGTGAAGTGGACGTAGTCATTATTAGGTGAACCACTATAAACTTGTGTGTTTTCGTTCTTGTTTATTGAGTTATATTCTTTCTCAGTAATTTTGCACAACAAACTAGTATCAGAGCATTGAGTTCTTTGGTTTTCTGTAATTTGGGTGAAAGAAAAATGTCTTCTTTCAACATGTATATCGACAAGTTCACAAGGAGGAACAATTTCAGTTTGTGGCAGATCAAGATGTGAGTGTTGCTGAAATAACAAAGCTTATGGAGGTCGTTGTCAAGGAAGGAATCCGATACGGAAAAGGGTGGTGATGTTGACATGGCCACTCAGGAGGATAATGCGCATTCAACCATCATGTTGTGTCTCGCAGATGATGTCTTATGCGAGGCTTTGAATTAGGATTTCGCAACCAAACTGTGGTTGAAGTTGGAGAGCCTTTACATGACGAAGTCTCTTACCAACAAGTTGTTATTGAAACAACGTCTATTCAATCTGCAAATGCAAGAAGGTACACAACTTCGTGAGCACTTAGATCACTTGAACACAATTTTTCTAGATTTGCGTAATATTGATGTTAAGATTAAGGACGAGGATGTTGCGTTGATTCTGTTGATATCTTTTTTGCCATCATATGAAAACTTTGTTTGGTCATTTGTTATTGGAAAAGATACTATTACTCTGGAAGACGTCAAGTCTGCCCTTCATACAAGGGAACTACACCATAAGGTGAATGAAAGTGGTATAAGGAGGGATGGTCAGGTATTTGTTCTATATACAAGCGGATGTAAGATACAATGAAAATCAGGGATAGAGGAAAATAAACCGTTTTTTTCAAAAGGTATTAAGCCTGATGACATCTACAACTATTGTAAGGATAAAGGGTATTGGAAGAAAGAATGTCCTAAGAAAAAGAAACCGCAAGATTCTGGTTATGCAACTGTTGTAGAAGATGATTTTAAATCAGAGAGAATGAGAAACCCCTTAGCTTATGATTGTTTCTCTCCATCCTTGCGGGCCTCAAGGTTTCCATCAAGATCTCATAGTTCATTAGATGTTGATGTGGAGACTCTCCTTCCATTCCTCCAAACTGATTTTGTCGGATCATTTGAAGACTTGAGGGCGAAGCTCATATTCGTGGGCAACGGGATCTCCAAGATTTACACCCGGACGGTTGATCCTTTAAGCAAGATCCATTCTTTGGCCAAGAGTTTGTGGGCTTCCACATAGTGCTCAACTCGGATGGGTCTAATGGGAGGAGGAGGAGGAGGAACGCCACGTTGGGGAGGAGGCATGCCATTTTCTTCATCTTGTCGCCCTTGATTCCCCCTTTCATTTCGGAGGTCAAATACTTGTCTCATCCACGCTCTTATCTCATCAATTTTCCTCCTTGTTTCCTCCTCTCTTTCTCTAGCCATCCTTCTCTCATTTTCCAACTCTTCATTCCTTCCAGCTCCGCTCGAAGATTCCTTTCGGCCATATTTTTCGTTTTCTTGGCGTTGGCTCTCTCTCGAAGTGTCTTCTCCAGTTCGGGATCATAAGGAATTATCCCCTGAAATCCCAAGAACTTCGCATACACCTCAAAAAGATCCAAAAGTCCTGAAAAATTCAAAGGCACACACGAAAACACGATCAAAGGCACAAGAAAGACCTACACTATAGACAATCAGAGATATGCAAATCAAACTAAAGCAAGTCCCGACAACGGCTCCAAAAACTTGCTCGCTAGATTGTGACCCTACAAATCCGTGTCAATAGTGACAAAGACTCGTACGCTCACAAGACACGAAATGGTTAGTTTTAAAACTTATAGCTTGTAATAAATACCTAACTAGTAGCGAACCCACATTGTATGAGACGTTACGTAGTACGGCAAGTACTCCAAGGTCGAACACAAGGACGTTGGCGGTTCGATTTGCACAAATTGATCAAAGATAGTACAAGTCTAGACTAAGAAATAGAAGGAAGGAGTAAGGGTTAGAAGATTCAAGTTTTTGGTTGGATTTTTGTTGTTTTTGATCAAATAACGATTTCAATAAAAAAACAATTAATAAGACTAAACACACAATGGATATCAAATTATCGGGAAAAAGGGATTTTTAAGGTTTCAAAATCATCATTCATGACATTGGATTCATATCAGGACAACTCGTAAAGCTTTGGTAAGGAAATGTTATAGGGATGAATGTTTCTTCGGTGATAATCTTTTACCGGGTAAGTCTCAAAATCATCTAATTTTAATCCTAACTATCTATTACCGGGTAAATCTCAAGGTATCTAGGATGGAAATTCGGTACAAACCGGATTCTCTATCTAAGGACTAAGTAACCCCTTACCGGGTAAGTCTCGGGAATTACCTAACTTAGGTAGTAAGCCGGCACATTTCAATCCAACAGGGGTTTTTCACCTCTATTACCTATGGTTCACCTATTTCTATATCCAAGGAGGAACATCACCGGGTAAGTCTTTATTCCAACTTAGTTTGCTAGCTTAGAGGGTTCTAACCTAGATTCATTCCAAATCAACCATAGGGTTTCAAGCAATTTCATACCAAAGTTAACATACAACCTAATCCATCATAGTCCAAGCCATAAATGAAGATCTATTCAACCTAGAATCACAGTGATTCTAGCCAACAGTCAACATATCAAAATCTGGAAATAAAAATGAAAAAAGACAAGCCATCCATGGAAATAAAATGCAAGAGAAAGAAGGGATACAAACTCAGTTTTTATAACTCTAAATATTCAGCAAAATGAAATGCAACTAGGCTCTCAACAGCTCAAAAAGTATTCAGCAACAAAACAATGATTTTTCTCCAAAATTGTCTAGAAAATATGAATGAGAAGTTTGAGAGGGGAGACAACCCTAGGCTATAAAGGTGTTCTAGGTTAAAAATTCAGCTCCCGGATGACATTCTTCAACTTTCTTTTTATACCCAAACCTCTGCCAAAAAGCATGGGTCGGGTACAAACGGGCTGAAAACAAATATGACACGTTCAGAAGGAAAATCTCGAGTAACATCTCAGGCGAGATGCCCGCAAAATTGGGCCTGAGATTTAGGCTTTTTCGTTGAATTCTTCAGCGGTAGGGCGATCTCGGGCATCTTGCTGGGATCTCGGGCCGATGTTCCTGCCCGAGATTGCTCCAAATTAAGTCCCTTTCATGCCCTTTAACTCGATTCCTTGCCCTTTTCCTCACACGTGTGATGACTCCGAGACATACACTTTGAGGTTTGATCCTCATATGCATCGTTTTAGCTCCGAAATGTGCCAAATCACCTACAAAAACCACAAATAGAATGTGTAGACATCTATTCTTGCAAAGTCGAACAAAACAAGCATATAATGACACAAACTAAGGCTTATTCATTAATGCGGAAAGGGAAAATCTACCTAATTAATGCATGTCTAATCTAGGGAAATAAACCATGGTATCAGTCTAGAAGCTTCTTAAAGCTTCTTAGACGTTAGTTTTTGGATGCTGAGACGTTTCCATATTCACCAGGCTGCTGAGATCACATACATACAGACCGGGACTTTTGTTAGTTGGACTTCGGACCAGTGTAGGTAAGTCGTATGACTTACTTAGCCAGATTTTCTCTGTGTTAGCATGTATTGCTAAAGTGGTGTTTGTTGAGTGTTTCTCAATTATAACTTGACTAGGACGACGTTACATTTTATTAGACCCAAGCGTATGCATAACGGGTCGTAGCATCACTGCCCATTCTTTGCCTAGATATTGGGAGGTTCTCTACGATTAGGACATCTCGATATACGGTGAGGTAAATCGGATCCACTCTGGTTGGTACGGGGACAAGGGCGAGTTTCGGGAGATTCTTGTGCTACAAAATAAGTTGAACTAATAGAAGTGAATCACCTTAATCAAAGATAATAAAACGTTTTGATTGCAACATGTTGATGTGTTTAATTTCCGCTTTTATATGTCATTGTGCTTTAGTATACTTTCTAATGCCTTGATTAGTTAGCTAACCGTTATGATGTTAGATTTCTTGTAAGATAAGAAAGTTGCAGGGTGATCCGAAGCGGATGGTCAACCGGGTTCATGTACTCATATAGACCGGGAGATGTTCGTTTCTCTTTTGCATTCATATGAGATGATTTAGTGTAGTAGGATGTTGTAGTTTCGTTTAAGGTTGTTTCATGTCTTGCATTCACGACATTAATATTTGTAATAATTTTTCATTTGTTTTATTTACATTTATGTTTGTTGTAAGATTTAGTGAAATTGTTATCAAGGTAGATCGGAACCGTATCACCTCATGTTTTAAAAATTGGGAGTGTTACACCTACGCCGTCAATTTCCACTTAAGAAGTAGAACAAAAAGTTGCCCCATTTCTCGTCACCGGGTTGTGCCTCCACCAACTACTTGCCCAAATAGCATGCTCCGATGACAAATTCAATTGTCCTTGTTGGGGATCTAATAATCGCTCGTCCCGAAAGATACATACGAGAATGTAATCTATAATAAAATTATATCTTAAAATACACCATTACACAATTTGTTTTATACATAAAATCTAAAATGTGATATAATCTCTTTCTCAACATATGATTCCTAATAAACTGAACTTAGATTAACCTTTTGAAAACTTTCGACTTTCGTATATTACCAAAGACACCCTAATGACGAAATTACGAGCTCATGAATTACTTTAAAAGATTTCCGTACGTTCATATGTTAAACAGTAAAAGGCTCGCCCCCCTATCTCCGCTAAAACCCCACAGCCCGTTCTGTCACACCGTCGCTGAAATCTCTCTCGCCGTTTCCTCGCCGACGGCTGGGTCTCGTACGCTCGTTTGGCTTGCAGGTATAGTACTCGTTCTCAGCCTCCCTATTTCCATGTAAATATCAGATCTCGTTATGTGCTTGATTGGATTGGGAATACGACTTTTGATCAATTATCTGTAAATCGAGTTGATCCATTAGGTTTCGTTACCTTATCTGATTGATGCTTTCAACTGATTGAGATCATGAGTCCAATAGATTAGGGTTTATAGAGAACCTTGTTCGATTTCTTATGCCAATTCAGTTGAGGTACGATGATGGACGTTCGGCTAACAGAAATGAAATCAATTGTGGAATTTGTTTCTGATTATTTGATGTTAATTTATTCAGTGGGGGAAAAATCGTTGATCCTGATCTATATCGGCATTTTAGCTGATATTGATCTACATTTGAGCTAAAGTCTAGGTTTTGATTGGATTTTCTGATCCATCCACTTTTTTCCTTCCAAAATGACCATGTTGCTAGAGTATAACACTATAACTGGCTTTTGCCCTAATTCCCCTTGCATAGTTTTGGAAAATGTATTTGATTCTGTAAATTTCCAAAAAGAATATGATATGATATCCGCATAGACACTATTTACAGTGTAAAGAGGTGGATAAGTGTGTTTTCTTGTTTGTTTTGTTCATGTTCTTACATAACTCATGACTGATGACCCAGGAAATTAATTTCTGCTCGAGTGATGTGTTGCCAGCTACTAAGAATCTAATTCACAACTCAGGAAATATCATGCCATGAAACCGCATGGAGAAGTTATTAAGACGTAAATTGGAAGTTCTGCAACTGAATGAGTCCCTTGTTCTTATTTTGTCCGTTGAATTGTAGGTCATGTGGGGCTAATTCTGAAAGTGCTAGCTCATTTCAATATTGCATGGACCTAAACCAAGTTTGAAGATCCAATTCACATATTTTGTAAAATTACTGGTGAAGGTGTATTTATACTGGCTTAGATGTTAATCCAACTTATGAATTTATTTATAATATAGCTGAGATTTAGTATCTGCTGCCCTTCTGCATCCTTCTAATCTTGTATTCATGCTAGATTTTTGTTGTTTATGGTCATGGATTTTCAACTTGTTTATGGTAATTGTTTAACTTCTGTTGTTCTGTTCAATGAGTGTGTAATTTATTGCCATAATTTGACAGAAATTTTGCTATACAACAGAATCAGGTTGACTGTACAATGGAGTTAGCGGATAGAGCCGTTGGTTTACTACTGACTTGTGCAAGTTTATCCATATTTACATACTATACGTTTTGGGTTATCATCCTAGTAAGTTAGAAGTAACCTTCAGTTTGACTTTCCTAGGGGTTTTTTTTATCTTGTATTTAAGTAGAATTTGCTCACCTGTGTTTCCGGGCATTTCGCAGCCTTTTGTAGAGGATGACCACTTTATCCACAAGTACTTTCTACCTCAAGATTATGCAATACTGATTCCTGTTTTTGCTGGTGTGGCGCTTCTCTGCTTCCTGTGTCTATTTATTGGAAGTGTCATGCTCAAATCAAAGAAGAAGAAAAATTAAGATGAGTGTAATTTTTCTCTGTCCTTCATTATAGGTTTGACATTCACGTCTATACTTTCTAGCTTGACTTCCTTTATTACCTTTTTTAACAATTTGGCTCTCGTACCATAAACGAAGATTAGATGGCAGCTTACATTTGGTTTACTTTGGATCTCAAGAATATTTGCCTCTGTATGCACTGTGATTCATTGTTTTCCCTGTTCTATTATCTTACTGGATGGAATTTCTCTGATTTGTTAAATCACATGCCTAGTTCTGAAATAACTGGAGGAGTATAAAGGTTTAGACAATTAAGCTGAACCAATGCTACATTATTTGTTTGTTGGATACATAATTTTTGTTGATAAACCAAGTCAGATTCCCTTTTCTCCCATAGCTTTGTCTCGGAGATAGGTTCCTATAAAGGAAGGGCTCATTTGATCGACTCCCTTTGCCGTTTGCATCTTTTTCTTTTATATTGTAGAACTATTTGCAGTTTCTTGATTTAGCCAATCTGTTAATGTGAATTGAACTTGACTTTTCATCTATCTCTATCCGGGGAAGTTGAAAAGTGAAGTATGGAGCAACTGAAGCTAGATTTTGGAAAAAGGGGGAAGCTAATAGAAAGAGAACAGGGGAAATTTAGGAGTTGGCTGAATTCTGTAATCGTATTTTGCTTACTATTTGCTGAACTATCAATTTTGTTGCTTTCAAAATAGTAGAAACTAGCTTTGGCTGTATTGAATATTGATCAATTATCAACTTCATGTTTGGAAATATCTTTAAAACTTGCTTTGTTGAAATCCTTACAAACAAACTTAACTAGTAAATTCGAATACATAGGCTGGCTTGATTGGCTCACCACTGGTGACCCGAAAAAGCATGCTTTAAAGCTCGGATTATCAGCAACACTCTTGCAGTCTAGTTCTTCTAATTCACAGGATTTTGGGTCTGTTTGGTAGCATAAACTTTTATGACCTATAATACATTTAGCAAAAGGTTGGTGTTTGGATGCTTCTATTAATAATGTAGCATTACACTCATACCACCAATGTATTCAAATTTTCTTGCCCGAATAGTGGTGTTAGAACTTAGGAAACATGTTTCAGGTCTGCGACTTTCGTTTTTAGTATGTTGTATTGATAGCCCCTGCACGAACTTTGTGTCCGAAAAAACGGATGTGATCGGCAAATTTTCTTGCCGAGTAGATTCAGTAACACCAATGTATTCAAGGCCAGGCAAAAATCTGTTGAAATAACATTGAGCAACATACTAAACCAATTGAGTGAACTACTACAATACCTAAACTATGTAATCCTATGTGACCCAACACCTCAATATCTGAAAACATGTAATCACTAATCAGATACCATGGGGTCTGCAGTAGTATTATCCTCCATTATTCAAGTGACAATCAAGGTAAACACCAAACAAGAAACAAAATCATTCACCTATATCGAATTCAGTCCCATGAACTATCAAATGCAGCGGAGGAGATCGCCTGTGAGAATTCCTTGAAACTAATTCTACCATCGCCATCAGTATCAGCATCCTTGATCATCCCTGTTAGCTCCTGAGCTGTAAGAGCATGACCAAGCTTAGCCATGGAATGAGCAAGTTCTGCCGCAGTTATGTATCCATTTCCATCTGTATCAAACATCTTGAAGATCTGTGTAAGCTGCTCATCTGTGTACGGCGACTTTGACGGGACTAGCTCCGGCGCCACAAACTCCACGAATTCCGAGAATTTTACTAATCCGTTGCTGTTCATGTCGGACTTGGAGAACAGCGCATCGATCTGTTCGCTGCTAAGCTTCAACCCTAGCGATCGAAGAAGCGAATTGAGCTCGAGTTGCGTCAGACTTCCGTCCTTGTTCCGATCGAATGATCTGAAGATCTCTTCTAGCTCCGTCAGTTGATCCTCGTCTATAAGCGTTTCGTACCCCTTTCCATCCATGTCGATTGAGGATACCAAATTCGATTGAACAAGAAAACTATGCGATAGCGAAGAATTTCACACCGCCTAGAATTTCGGTGTTTCGATTTCAGATATAGAATTCTTCGATTGACGTGTTACAGATCGTGCATCGATTTCTGGCAATTTCTGTATTCCCTTTGTGGGGATTTGAAATTAGGGTAGATTCTGCGACAATGAATATGATAGGCTTGGAATACGGGGAATTCGTGGACTTGGAATCAAGCGGGTATAGATGATTGAGTTGATTTTGGCTTGAATTGTGTTGAATTTGAAAAGTGGGAGAGCAAAATTGGGGAATAAATCAACAAAGCTGAAGAAGATTAGTGAGAATTAATTAATTTTGGAATTAAAGATTAGTGAGAATAATTAAGCAGAAATGACTTCTATAGAGAAGGGGTGGGGCTCGCCCGGAGGAGAGGGAGAGAGAAACGCGGGAAAGGTGCCAAAATTGTCTCCCAGAGTTTGAAATAAATTTACCACATGGTCATATTTCTTCATACTCTTTATTTTTCCTTAACAAATCAGATTCTTAATTTTTAATAAAACATGCTTTCTAAAAAAAAAATCAAAATCTGTTTAAAAATGAAGGTCAGAGACACCAGTAGTAGTAAGCCGTGTATCATGTTGTTAAATGAGACGAGCTATTTGGACTTGTTTCAGAAAAGCTCGTTCGTTCACTTTTATAAATAAGTCGAATATGAATACATTTTAAATTTATTTAAAATTTAGGTTGAGTTCGAACTCGACTAATTTACAGACGAACCGTGCTTCAACATGTCAATGCTCAACTCGTAAGACTAAAGTTTGGTTCGTTTGGTTAAAATAACACTACTAAAGGGCTTGTATATTAGTCGAGACACTTAGTTGGGCTTGAATCGGACTCGTTTATTTTCTAAATGAGCCGAATATGATGAAGACGTTTTAAAGCTTGTTTAAAATTTACGTTTGGACTCGACTCAAGTATGAACGAGTAGGTGTGTTCATTATCGGATATTCGATCCGATCCGGCTTATCGGATCGGATATTGAAAAACAAAATTTCTTAAATATCTATTCCGAATCCGATCTGTACTATTCCGGATTTCCGATATGGTAGCCTTGGTATCGGACCGGATATCCGTTGGGTTTTTAAATCCAATCAAATAACCCAAGAAAAAGGCTCAATAAAGCATAATATGTACAAGCATGCCATAAACTTATTTAAAATTTAGGCTGAGTTCGAACTTGACTAATTAATAAACGAACCGTGCTTAAGCATGTCAATGCGCAACTCGTAAAATTAAAGTTCGGCTTGTTTGGCTAAAATAACACTAAAGGGCTTGTATATTAGTCGAGGCACTCGGTTGGGGTTGAGTCGGACTCGTTTATTTTCTAAATGAGCCGAATATGATGAACACATTTTAAAGCTTGTTTAAATTTTACGTTGGACTCGACTCATGTATAAACAAGTAGGGGTGTTCATCATCGGATATTCGGTCCGATCCGGCTTATTGGATCAGATATCCAAAAACAAAATTTCATAAATATCTACTCCAAATCCAAACTGTACTATTCCGGACTTCCGATCCGTTAGCCTTGGATCGGAACGGATATCCATTGGGTTGTAAATCCAATCAAATAACCCACGAAAAAGGTTCAATATAGCATAATATGTACAAACATACCATAAACTTATTTAAAATTTAGGCTGAGTTTGAACTCGACAAATTTATAAACGAACCGTGCTTGGGCATGTTAATGCTCAACTCGTAAGATTAAAGTTCTGCTCGTTTGACTAAATAACACTAAAAGGCTTGTACATTAGTCGACGCACTGAGTTGGACTTGAATCGTTCTCGTTTATTTTCTAAATGAGTCGAATATGATGAAGACATTTTAAAGCTTGTTTAAAATTTACGTTTGGACTCGACTCATGTATAAACGAGTGGAATGTTCATTATCGGATATTCGATCTGATCCAGTTTTATCGGATCCGATATCGAAAACAAAATATCTTAAATATCTATTCCGAATCCGATTTGTACTTTCTGAATTTCCGATCCGTTAGCATTGGATCGGAACGGATATCCGTTGGCTTTAAATCCAATCAAATAACCCACGAAAAAGGCTCAATATAGCATAATATGTACATGCATGCCATAAACTTCTTTAAATTTAGGATGAGTTCGAACTCGACTAATTTATAGACGAATGTTTGAGCATGTAAATGCTCAACTCATAAGACTAAAGTTCCGCTCGTTTGGTTAAAATAATATTAAAGGACTTGTATATTAGTCGAGGCACTCGGTTGGGCTTGAATCGGACTCGTTAATTTCTAAATGAGCCAAATATGATGAACACATTTTAAAGCTTGTTTAAAATTTACGTTTGGACTCGACTCATGTATAAACGTGTAGAATTGTTCATTATCGGATATTTGATCTGATCCGGCTTATCAGATCGGATATTCGATCCGATCCGGCTTATCGGATCGGATATTCAAAAAGAATATTTCTTAAATATCTATTCCGAATCCGATCTATATCATTACGGATTTCCGATCCGTTAGCCTTGGATCGGAATAGATATTTGTTGGGTTTTAATCCAATCAAATAACCCACGAAAAAGGCTCAATATTGTATAATATGTACAAGCATGCCATAAACTTATTCAAAATTTAGGTTGAGTTCGAACTCGACTAATTTATAGACGAAATGTGCTTGAGCATGTCAATGCTCAACTCGTAAGACTAAAGTTCGGCTCTTTTGGCTAAAATAACACTAATGGCTTATATATTAGTCGAGGCACTCGGTAGGTCTTGATTCAGACTCGTTTATTGTCTAAACGAGCCGATTATGATGAGCACATTTTAGAGCTTTTTAAAATTTACGTTTGGACTCGACTCATTTATAAACGAGTCAGGTGTTCATTATCAGATATTCGGTCCGATCCGGCTTATCGGATAAGATATCCAAAAACAAAATTTCTTAAGTATCTTTTCCGAATCCGATATGTGCTATTCCGGATTTCCGATCCGTTAGTCTTGGTATTGGACCGGATATCCGTTGGGTTTTTAATCCAATCAAATAACCCACAAAAAGGCTCAATATAACATAGTATGTACAAGCATGCCGTAAACTTATTTAAAATTTAGGTTGAGTTCAAACTCGACTAATTTATAAACGAACCATGCTTGAACATGTCAATGCTCAACTCGTAAGACCAAAGTTCGGCTCGTTTGGCTAAAATAACACTAAAGGGCTTGTATATTAGTCGAGGCACTCGGTTGGACTTGAATCGGAATCCTTTATTTCTAAATGAGCTGAATATGATGAACACATGTTAAAGCTTGTTTAAAATTTACGTTTGAACTCGACTCATGTATAAACGAGTGGGGGTGTTCATCAACGGATATTCGCTCCGATCCAGCTTATCGGATCGGAGATCTAAAAACAAAATTTCTTAAATATCTATTCCGAATCGAATTTGTACTATTCCGGATTTCCGATTTGTTAGCCTTGGATCGGGACGGATATCCGTTATGTATTAAATCCAATCAAAATGACCAACGAAAAAGGCTCAATATAGCATAATATGTACAAGCATCCCATATGGCATAATAAAAGGACTAAACTAATTTACGCTTGAACTCGACTCATGTATAAACGAGTAGGGGTGTTCATCATCGGATATTCGATCCGATCAAACTTATCGGATCGGATATCTAAAAAAAAAAAATTCTTAAATATCTATTTCGAATCCAATATGTACTATTCCGGATTTCCGATTAGTTAGCCTTGGATCAGAACGGATATCCGTTAGGTTTTAAATCCAATCAAATAATCCACAAAAAAGGCTCAATATAGCTTAATATGTACAAGCATCCCATATGACATGATAAAATGACTAGAATGAGAGGTACATGGATCGAACATTAGACCTCAATGTCAATGTTCAAGGCACATCATCTAAATGTGCCAGATGATTTTTCTGATTATTATGAAAATATATAAGTATAGTATTGTATCACATATATCCGAGACATTCAAATATCCATTCCGGATCTGATCCGTTAATCCGTTATATTTTTTCGGTATAGGTACTCTGATGTATGCTGCTTCGCTCAATGGTGTTATACTGTTATTCATTCTTTTATTGTTGGTAGTGCATTTTACAATTGTTGGCAATTTAATTTACGCTTGTTGACGGTACATTTTACACTTGTTGACAATCTATATAATACTTGTTGATTGTCCGAAAAAATATGAAAAAGTATATATGTTGACCGTTAATTTTTTTCAAATGTTGACAATCCATTTTACATTTGCACTAGTTGATGGTCCAAATAAAATTTTGGGGAAAATATCAGGAAAAAAAAAATCGAATACAAATTTAATTTCTTTTTTAAATTAAATGGTTGAAAATCAAAATATTAAAAGTTGGTGGCTAGAGTTTTCAATTTTATAATTCAGGTAAGTAAAACCTTAATCCAAATATAATCTAAAATTTTCATTTATCAAATACTTTAAAATTTTGTATTTTTAAAACCTTTTTTAAATCTCTATCAAAAATATAAACATATAAAAAAAATTTATCCAAAGATAATATTATGTTACTGAATATTTTGAATTCTTAGTTATAGTAGATTGTATTTGATAAATCTTTTTGTTTGGTTTAAATCAATTTGAATTGAGGCTGGGTTTTTAGTCAAATCAAATATAAATAGAGAGCTACAACCACAAGAGATTGTCCTTGTGAATTTGGACGCAATTTTGCCACGTCCCACATTCAAAAACGCCACAAATAAATCTTAGAAAAAAAAATAAATAAATAAAAATCACACATTCCCATTTTTATGCTCCTCGATCAACAATTAATCAATGGACTCAAACAAATCAAACCAAACCTCTCTTATCACACTTGAAACTTATGGTATATTTAACACCACACATTTTCTAATTGGTTCATTTTATTTACAAGACATCGAAATATTAGGGTATAACTAATTTTTTTAAAAATCTTTGGATTGGATCCATCAAGACACAATTTTTTTAAAGGATTTTTTAGATTGGATCATAAAAACAATTTTTTTTATCTATCAAAAATTTCTTATATTTTTAGTGCAATATAATAAATCTCCAATTTATAAGTATACATTAGAGTATTATCAAATAATAGATAGAATTATTATATTTTAGTAAAAAATAATTATATTTCGTTAAGTTAATTAAAGCTGAAAAAGTAAATGCAACTTTTATAGAACAGTAAGAATACTTGTAGAATCGCCAAAATCATAATTATGATTGTAGAATGTAGACCGTTATAATCATCGTCAACGTCAAAGGAAGCTTAGGCTATAATCATCTAAATGTATTCTCATTGTGCACATTAGCACATAAGTGTCGATAACCTCTTGTGTGAGTCTAACGCGGAACAGCAATCACAAATTCAAAAGGCTACTGAGCAAGCAGAGGACTACCTTCCCTAGCAAGAACAAAGAGTCCTCCGTCTCCTCTCGCTATACGAAGATCTTCATCGAGATACGTGATGAGTAGCCACGAGCTCGTTCGTTCTCCCGGGATTGGAACTTTCAAAGGAGGCTGACCCGATAAGGCTCGAGCAATGCCTGCAAATGCTTCCTGGACGGGGACCAGAGTTTGCTGAACCGGATACAGGTTTATCGTCTGCCCGAATACGTTTACGTTGTCAGGGAGATCGACACGGGATTTGATCTCCGGTGGGTTGAAGATCCCCTCCTTGAACTGCACCTGATTCATCATACTCAAACAAAATTAACTTAAAACTCGTGAACGGCGCTTTGATGGTTAAATGATTTGAGAAGCAAATTACCTGAATTCTTGAAGGGCTTCGGACTTCGAAGGTGGCAGATGCCGAGAAGGATGAGGTGGCGAAAGGGGTGGAAAGTGTAACAGAATTCTCTATTGCAGAGATGCTAGTATTGATGGATTGGGTTATCTTATCAACTTTCAGCAACGGGGTCGTGCCTATTGCAAGAAGAGGCAAAAGCTCAGAGAAGGCTGTATACCTGTAAATCGCCGAGTTTTATAAGAAATGATATCCATAAACCTCAAGTAAAAGGAAATGTATGCTAATACAGGAAGAAAAAAAAAACATTGATCACCACAAGGGTTTCCTGTTAATACGCAACGGGTTCTTATTCCTCATCTGTTTGTTTTTTTTTCCATTCCATTCTGTTCATGTTTGAACTTCCATTTTATAGGATTCAATCAGACCCTCATAGATGGTCACTTGCTTTTCTCAGAATTCCAAAAGAGTTTCCATAGAAGCTATTAGCCTTCAAAATTCACATTTATATAAAAGTCACTAAATACTTTTCTTGCTAGAAACATGATCAATGTCTACCCAAACCTTAATGAAAGCCATATAATTTTCCTTAATCGATCTCTAGGAAAGTAGATAAGAAGGGGAAAATTGGAAAGATAAATTTTAGTCCCACTCGTTGTTTAAGGTCAGTATGTTCATGAAAAAGGTCAAACAAAGCAAGGTAGATATGGAAGAATCATATACAAATCACAATTGACTGAAAGCGAGCACATGGATCTACACAAACACTGAAACAGAACCGTCAGAACCGTCCCTTCTGGCCTTGGCTCAGTCGCCCTAACCAAGAAAACATGACGGGGAGGAGAAGGACTGATCTGTATACGGAAAGATGATACCGGAAGAATTAAATACTGTTATAGTCACATATTGTGAAAGTTTTAGATTAGACGGTTATGTTGTGACAGAGCTTTGTTAGTTACATGTCGGCAGCCTAAGAGTTCGGTATTAGTATGTATACGGGAATTAGGCCCTAAAGTTAGGCATTATATATACTCTCTAAGCTTGTGTGTGCTCATAGTGAATGCATGATTCTCTCTGTATAAAGTACTGCCTAATAAAGGGTATGCTAAATGGAATTTAACTTGTAATCTTCTAAAGCACACAAATTAAGATCATATTTACGAAATTTACTTCAAGACCATAACATTCTAAACATTTATACTTCCAAATGCAATATGTATTCTGCTTTTGCTGTATAGCATATAGTTCAATTAGAGCCACAACAGGAACATAGTAAACCATGAACCAATATGCACATAACTTTACTTTCTTCACATCTAAACAAAAGTACCGAGTAAGCTCCATCTGATTACTTATTCAGGAGCCTCTAGGCATTCACTCCATACTATACTACCCGTGTACCTGCTCCATGGAAATTGGACAAGCTATTCACAAAACTAAACTGTTTTCAAAATTCAACAACACAATCTTCATGAACATCATCACAACGAGTTCAAAATTGAATGGGTAACTAATCAAACTACTAATTTCTCAAATCCTACATCCTTATTTTTCTTCCTAGCTATTTTTAATTTTCAGCCATAACATAACACAAAAAAATCAACTATTAAATTTTGTTTAAATAGAAGCAATAGAAAAAATAACTCACAACAAAACCCAATTGCCATCGAGCAAAGCCGCGTCCTCGGTAGGGTTGGGATTGGGGTTAGCAGCCTCGAGCTGATTGACCAGCTCGGACACCTCAGCCCTCAACTCAGGGGAAGCCCCGAACCCTAAATCAGTTCCATAAACCGAATCAACCAAACACCTCTTCAAATCCAGATTCGTGTCACCGCCTCCAACATCGACCTGAACACTGCCGTTATTGGAGCCAAATTCGGCATCGGAGCCACCCCACTCGTCCTTCTCAATCGGTGGGTCAGGGTCGGAGAATCGAGTGTAGGCAGAAACGGGTTCAGGTTCGGATTTTTCACCCCATTCATCGGTAGTCGGAGGTGGATTGTTGGGTTCGGAGGTGCATCGGACGGAGAGGAAGGTTCTAGAAGATTTGGAGAGTGAGATGAAATTGGGTAGCAAAGAAGAGGACAGAGTAGAAGGGGGGAGTTCGGATTTGGGGGAGAAGAGAGCGGAAGGTGATGAGTAGAGGATTGACATCCTTGTGAATTCGTGTTGCAGCAACAATGGTGTCTTCTCAGTTATACTTGAGATTTGTTTTTGTTTTTCCTTTTATCATACAATAGAATTTCTTTCCAATGAAAAAAATGTGACGCACATATGAAATGAGTTTTGCTGACGTGGCAAATTTGAAGGAGAAGTATCCTTAGTACTTCATTTATTTTAAAAAATATATATAAACTATAATTCGTCAAAAAAAACCATTTCCAAATCATAATTCATGTACAAACTTCGTCTAATTACCTAATGAGAATGATTTAGGTACTTAGTGATCTTGTTATAAGATATTAAGATTCACTTGATCAAATAGACTACATTTATTTACATTATTTAATGATTTAAAAAAGGTACGGTAGTAATTATACAATTTTTAGAAAGTACGAGGATAATTTTATCCTTTGAGAACTTGTTTTTAAAGGAGAGACGTACTGATGACTTATTTGTAATTTTCATGAAAAACTATAATAGTTATTATCTCAGTTCATAATTTTATTTTAATTTGTTCAATTATACACTATCAATTCTGATATTTTATGTAGTTAGTTCACGTATTATTTTGTTAATTTGGTAGTTATGTTTTTATGCACTTTGTTACTTGTATATGTTTGAACTAATAAAACACAATGTTTGAACTAACAATACACAATATTCAAATTAATGCTATCCAAATTTTAAACTAATATTATAACAATTCATAATTTTAGTCCAATTTGTTTAAAAGCATTCACTATCACTTCTGATATATTCAAGTAGTAAGTTCATGTATTACTTTGTTAATTTGGAAGTTTTTTTTTATGCACATTGTCATTTGTATATGTTTGATCTAATAAAACACAATGTTTGAACTAACTGTACACAATATTCAAAATAATGATACCCAAATTTTGAACTAATATTATAAAATTTTATATTTTAATAGTTATGGTTATTAGAATCTAGTATTTTATTATTTCAAATATTTATATTATTAGTTCATACATTAATTTGAACTTATGAACAAGTTTTATAAAAAAATGGATAATTTATTAGTACAATATAATATAACTAAAAAAATAATTAATTTGAACGAAGTCTCGAAAAAATTTGAATGAAAAATGTGTCCATTAGAAAAATAAGATGAAATGGTCAAAAAATCTGAAAATAAAAAGTTCAAAATTTCTATACTATTAGTTCAAAAATGTTTGAACGGAAATGTATCAAAAAAAATTGAACGAAAAATGTGTTAAAAAATAAGAACTATTAGAATAAATAGTTTGAACTAATTGAACACAAATATAAACTAGTAGAATAAACAATTTGAACTAACAAAACAAATAAGTTCAAAATTTTATACAGTTAGTTCAAAAATGTTTGAACGAAAATGTATAAAATTTTGAATGGAAAAAGTGTTAAAAATAAGAACTATAATAACAAATAGTCTGAACTAATTAAAGAAAAAATATGAACCATTAAGAACAAACAATATGAACTAACAAAACAAAACAAATTCTCACTACACCTTTTAAAAATTACAAAATCATCACCGAGTCAAAACCTTTTGAAATAAATTTTCAAAAGGACAAATTTGCCTCATGAGCTTCATATAGTTACAAAAAATGTTATTGCACTGCCCACGAGTAAATGGTTAGTTCATAGAAAATAAATAGAGGATTTAACTCGGGCCAATTGGGCCTTAGTGAAACATGCGTAACAAGAGTGTATATGATCATAACATAACAAACAAATGCCCAAAACATCAGGCCAATGTACTCCAAGGAGGCATGCGATCTTCTTGGACGCACCATGTACCCTCAATTTTTTTTAAGGAAACCATTGTCTTGACCAGAAATCATTAAATGACGTGGCATAATCTGAATTGTTGAATCAAATGCATCAAATGTGGAAAATGTTCCGTGATGTTGTACCTCTATTTTTGCTCCGTTCTGAACCAATTTCTAAACTAATTTCAATACATACTAGATAAGTGTTCGCGTCTTGCACGGATATTTATAATATAATTATATATATATATATATATAAAGAGATTTTACATGTGGTAAATTGTTATATGTGTATATTATGAGTTAAATTTTTTTGAAGATAAATTTATATTTATGTTTAAAAGTATGTGCAGTTAGAAGAAAAAATAATAACATAATTGTTGACCTAATTCGTCATGTACATATGACTACAACTAGGAGTATTATCAAGCCAAGAGCGTTCACTATATTTGTGTGATAGAAAGTACAATTAAAATTTGACAATAAAAGTAATAAAAATCTATGCAATTAAAAATATTCATAAAAATTAATACAAAATAACAATTTAATGGTGCACATATATTAGATTACTCATTTCGTTATCCATCTTTGCAATGAACTCACGATCATTTGCGAAAAAGTCTAGTTCTGGAAATAAAGAAATTAGAATTGATATAAGTGCAAATTCAATTATGATCGTTTTATAATATTGATTCGTAAGTAATAAAATATATAATAAATCTTCATTAAATCAAATTAAGTAGGAAATATATGTACTTTAGAGTATGTTACGAAAAACTTAATTGAATATTATGGTATTTGTAGTATCTTGTAATATTAATCCAATAAAAATAAAAGAGATAAATGATGCAGTAGCGTATATTTTTTTATATTGGATACAAAGTGTGTAGGCTGATTTTTATATGAGCACTAAGTGTGTAGGTATAAATAGCTTGTTTAATTTCTCAGCTCTATTCTTCGGCCGTTCTCTCTCTTCTCTGGACATGGCGATTCACTTCTTCGTCGCCTGTCGCCATTTCTTCGTCTCCATTGATACCTCTCTTCATCGCCAAGTCTCTGGTACTCACTCACGCCATAACTCAATTCCCCCTTTCACTTTTTTTCTGCTTGTTCATTGATTTAGGACTTCAACTTGATTAGAGGTTTGCGTGTGATTATTTACTCAAATATCTCTTCCTATGGATTTTCCGATACGGATCAAGTTGATTAGTTCAGGAATCGTACTTGGATTTATCGCAATTAGTGGCTTTCTTATGATTTTGCAATTAGGGTTTTAAACATTCAGTTGAGCATATCATATATTTAAATGACAGGTTTGGAGTTCAATTCATGTGCAGTAACACGACAAAAAGTTATTTCAGAGGCTGGTGCAGCAATATACTCCAAACTAGTGCATCTGCAGATTGATATTCTGTACGCGCAGGTATTCTTTCAGATATATTCATCAACCTGAAACTTCTAAATATTGGTCCCTCTAAGCATGTGCATAGAACTCAAGTTTGGTATGGAGAAGGAGGCTTTCATTAAGCACCAAATAACACACTTCACAATATTTGTGGTTCAGTTTCAACTTTCAAGACTTTGGATAAACTATTATACGATCAGTACAAGCTTAAAAAATGTATTACTCATGTTGAATATTATGATTTGTGCTTCTTCTCCTTGAGTTTTCCTTAAATTAATAAGTCCTTTTGTTACTTTCTTGGATCTAACTTATCTTCTTAAATTGTTTCATCAAATAAAATTTTATTATTGACAAAGTGGTTTATAATGGAAGAGGAAAGGTATTCTGAAAAAGATAAATTGAATAATATGTTTCTGGAGTAAAAGAAGAGAAATCACTCTAATTACAACAGTGAAAGGAAATTGCATCTTAAAGGGGGAAGAATCAAGATAATGATACAACCCTAGAACAGATCCAATCAACTGTTGTGAATGTGATATATAGTTCTTTTATCACTTTTCATCAACCAAATACCTAATAGACAGTGGAGTACATCGCCACAAAAAAGAAAAAAAGAAGAAGAATTGCTATGTTCCTGTTTTTTGAGTCTTGGAGGTAAGAGAAATAAGTGTTTTATTAATGAACTTGGCTTCATGTTACAGGAGACCTCTAATATTACAGTAAAGGACATTACTACTGCAGATGGTGCTTCTTTCATTCAACTTAAGTTACCAGGCAGGTCTAAAATACCTGATGGTGCTTGGAGTTTTCTTGATAAATACGGTTACCAGTATGGAGAAGGTCTCTCTAGAACATTGCTTCCATCAGAGGTAGCTCTTTCTTTTGTCTGCTTAGGTCGTAGTGTGGGATGATTAGAATGTCCATGATTCTCTCTTATAAATGTCTTCAGAAAGTACTGAAATCAGTAGAAAATTTTCCAAAATTGGTGATTTGGATGAGCCTTTGAGCATCACTGGGCTGGAAACCTTTGCTTTGAGTTACAACGTTTGTCTTGTTTTTTTTATTGTTTTCATAATTTGTACTTTGCAACTTCTCCGTGTGTGTGAATTGTGAATATGACATCATATAAACTTCTGGTGAATGGCACTTGAATGCAAAATGTTAACTATAATGAGATTGCATGATCTACAGATGCTCTTAATCTGTTTCATGTTCAGTTACAATGGCCACTATCTCTTGTTGTATCAAGAACGGCGTTATCAAAATATCATTTGATCTTCAACCTCCTGTCATTGTAAACATGTGAATCGTCAGCTTTGTGTGGCCTGGTAAGCACATCAAGTATGCTGCTTAAATTATCCGTGCTTCTTTTGCAGCTACAGTGATACTCATGATAGATGATTTATATAGTCTATATATCAAGTGTTTGATATGCACACAAGTGTTTGATAAAATGTCAAGATGGTTCTTTTCTCTCTTGTTTGGGTTGTTTTGTGTTGATTCATAGTATTATCCAGGAAATAGCAAATGCAAGTTGGGTAATTCAAGTAGAACCAATTATGCAACAATGTTCTTGTATTTTGTATATTGTTGGGTTGTTTTGAGCCAACCTAAATAGTCACCAGTTGCTAGTTGTGTTAGAATAATGACCTTCATTTTCTCTTCTGGTTCTTGCTACGGCATTGTATTAGGGTCAATGTTGTACTATCAAGGAGAGTAATGTCTTCATGTTTTGAGGCTTTAATGCACAAGTGATACATATCCACACTCAATCATCTCATGTCTTTATGTTTTGAGGCTTACTAAAGCTCTTCAAGGTACACACAAGAGCACCCTACTGGATATGGTTATCAGTTATCACCGTCAGATATTATTAAAGGCATGGATATGGGAGATGACCTAGCCCAGTGTCTGGGAGTCGTTCAAGTCGTGACTATAGTCGAGGACATGCATATCACTGGCATAATATCCCTGAACATGGTCGGTTTTGCAAATGAGAATGTATAAGCTTTTTTGAGGTTTATAGTTACTGTCCATCAGATGATGAATGATTTGTAAGCAGGTCAAACTGTACAGATTTGTTATCAGTAATTTTACGCTTCAAATTTGAGAATTGGTTCATCTTGCACTTGCTTTAGTATTATGTCAAGAAACTGCATTTGAAGTGATTAAATAATTAAAACGACTGCCTGAAGAAGCAAGATGTCCGGGTAGATTCTATGTAGAAATGGAGGGGAAAAGAATAGAGGCAAGGCAGGTGCACAAAGAATGACGTATAATGATCCACTACTCTAGGAGACAACAAGCTTTGGATTCCCACATCCAACGACGTCGTTGCCATCGTTGCTTAGACTCTACTTAACGAATCTGCATTTTTTTATGCAATTATGATTATGATTACTCGATACGAGACCAACAAGTTTGGTTTGGCCCTCCAACCCCACAATAAAATTTCATGGGCATAAACCATTGAAAATATGCAGAGAAGCATTATCTGTATTGTTTAATCGTCATCCTACCTTTGATTAAATTAAAACCCTAATCTTCTATGGTGGCAGGTGCATTTTGCTAGTTTATTTAGCATTAGTTATTTTGGTAGTACTAATTTTTTCGAAAAAACTAGTTGGATAACATAAGTGAATTTGGATGTAGAACATTCTCTTGTTTGGATGTAGAACGTTGGGTATTAAAATCGGGTAACAACGAAGTTGAGTAACATAATTGAATTTGGATGTAGAACATTGAGTATTAAAATCGGGTAACAATGAAGTTGGGTAACATAAGTGAATATGGGTAAAAAAAAGTTGGGTAACAGAGTATAACGTTAGGTAATAAAGTTGGGTAACAAGGCTGGGTAACATAAGTGAATTTGGGTAACAAGGTTGGTTAACAGAGTTGGGTAACAAGGTTGGGTAACAGGGTTAGGTAACAGAGTTGGGTAACAGGGTTGGATAACAGAGTTGTGTAACAAAGTATAATGTTGGGTCCCTTTACAAATAGAAAGTGCATAGTTAGTGTTTCTATAAAATTTTGCCTACACACTTTGTTTCTTTGATAAAAAACCTACACACTTACCAATATTACCCAAAATAAAATAACATTAAATGCTAGTCTTACATGATGACCGATGCGGAATAACAAAATTCATGAAAATTTGACCGAATAAAAAAATCGTGAATAACAACAAAAAGAAAAGGAGAAGAAAGATTTTAAAAAAAGAAAAGATATTATAGCGAATAGCTACATATTTACCATCACGATTTGATCATTATGCTTACCTTGTATCAAAAAAATAAAAATAAAAAATTACACTAAAGAAAACATATTATGCCGAATAGATACATATTATACCAAATACATAATAGTAGGTCAACATCTCACTTTCAATAGCTCAAAGACCCACATACCCTATATTAATCCGATATTAATAAATATTAAACTTTATAGTAACTAAAAGACCAAGAAAAGGTATGATTCGTTTAATCTTCAAGCTCTCTATTTATACAAATTTTCAAATTGTCAACCTTACTTGATAACCTACGTGGGATAGAAAAATCCATAAAAATATGACTGAATTAAAAAAATCGTGGATAACAAATAATTTTTAAAATAATATGAGAATTTTTTTTTAAAAAGAAAGTAAAATGTTATACGGAAACCATACGTAATAGACTTTGTAAACTAAAAAACAAAGTCAAATGCATATCAGTAGAATAACGATTTTAAATTTTATTTAGACAGCGACCCACATAACAGTGGTCAATGACCCACATACACACATTATTGTAGGTCCACAAAATAGTAGGTCAACGATCCCTTCGCTCGATCTAACTAATGGCCTGACCACAACCTTCTTGGAGGAGGTGGTCGGGGAGTTTTTTTTCTTCTTTCAATGGCTTTTTGGGACGTAGCGGGAGGTGGAGGATGTGCCGAGGGACTGGTTTTCAGCAAGACCTAGAATTGTAGATGGAGATCAGTAGAGGCTAGTTGGACTGGTGTCCAACACATAGATTAAGGAGGCACTTTGGTCTATTGGTGATATGAAGGCCTCAAAGCCAGATGAATTCTCCTCTAAGTTCTTCAAGGCCACTTGGGGAACGACCAGGAGTGAAGTCTGTGTCACGGTCCGTGAGTTCTTCGTCAACGGGAAGTTGAGGCAGGTAAACCATATATAACATGGTTTCATTTATTTCCAAAGTAGAGGCACATTCCCGTATGCAGCAGTTTAGGTCGATATCTTGCTGCAATGTGGTCTATAAGGTCATCACCAAGCTAATCGCGAACAAATTAGTTTCGTGTCTTGGGTACCTCATGACCCGGCTCAATCTGCCTTTGTCCCGGGGAGGTTGATGTTAGATAATGTGTTTCTCGTCTAGGAGTTGTTGAGGAGATATAACGTGCAACGGGATAACAAAAGTTGTTTATGAAGATCGACCTTACCAAGGCCTATGACACGATCTCGTGGAAGTTCCTACGCTTTGACATGATGGAGTTGAAGTTTCCGACCAAGTTCATTGACTTGGTGATGGAGTGTTTTACTACGGCGTCTTACTCGATCCGGGCTAACAAGACTTCACATGGGTTCTTTCACGGTCAACGGGGATGAGGCAGGGCTGCCCGCTCTCCCCATTCTTGTTTGTGATTTGCATGAAGTTTATATCGAGGATGATCCAGGTGGAGACTTCTAGACCAAGATTTATACTCCATAAGCAATGTGAGGGGCTTAAGGTTTCACACATGATGTTCGCCGATGACGTGGTGTTGTTTTTCCGAGGTTATAGAGCGTCTATTGATATTTTGTTGGAGTGTCTTTGCAGGTTTGAGAGGATTTTGGGATTGGATATTAGCCTCCCTATGTCCTCTATCTACTTACCTTTTATGTATAAGATGAGGTGTATGACCTAACCTAGTTCTCGGGTTTTGTTGCAGGAGAGCTTCCCTTTAGTTACCTAGGGGTTCCCATCTCACCTATTGTTCTTCGATATGGGATTACTCTCCTCTCATTCATAGGATTTAGAGACA
The DNA here is from genome assembly GCA_002319775.1 of Fagopyrum tataricum. Classification (NCBI taxonomy): domain Eukaryota; kingdom Viridiplantae; phylum Streptophyta; class Magnoliopsida; order Caryophyllales; family Polygonaceae; genus Fagopyrum; species Fagopyrum tataricum. The sequence goes on along the minus strand of CM008281.1, from coordinate 15,444,339 downwards.
CCTTTAATCGTGGAACAAGTGATACTTGTAACACCCCGAATCCGTAGGACTCGGAGTGCTACTAGGCTAGGATCTCACAATGGATCCTGACCCTAGCCTGACAACAAGTTCACTGAATCTTACAACAAGACACCGATAGATTAAATACAAAACATAAAACTGATATATAAATCTCAAAAGGTACTACATAAGTATCGCTGAGTACAAAAGAAACATATCCATACATAAAATATCCCATATCCCACGATAATAAACCAAGTGTATTGAGCCCTCGGCGGATCACCCCTCTGGATCACTCTACAGCTCTCCTAACCTGCAAAGGATCTACAACACGGTATAAAACCGTTAGCTAACCATACACATATATAAGAAGATGCATCAACACAATCACACACCAATGAATAGTAAACACATCAACATGCTATCACACATTTACCCAGTTTATTATCTTAATAATGTCCAGTCACTCAAGCGTGTAATATATATATATCAATATGAATATATTTGACACGAGGAATATAACCCTCGCCTCTGGGTGCTCATGGCAGCTGGAATGGTCCCTGGTCACACCCACCCGTGTACCCAAAGGGAATGGGGAGTGGCCAACCGTTTACCAAGTCTGACCCAACCACAAAGAACCGCCCAGACTCCAAAGGGATGAAAGGGACAGCTGTCATGGCCCTACAATGGGCAATCACTATACCATAGGTCGGTGACCATAATAACGCATGCTATAAAGCATATAACAAACACCACTCATGCACATATCCAATATAAGGATGACAGCTAAGTAAGTCCTACGGACTTACCTCAACCTCGTAGTCGTCTCAACTCGATCAACCCTCAAACTCAGTCCACTCCAATCTGGAGGATAACACGGCCTATACAAGGCATAAACATATATATATCAAACTCCTATCACACAAAGGGTCACACCTAGACCCAAGGGATCCATAAGGATCATATCCAACTCGTAAATCTCAAAGCCATAACCGGCATACAAATATATCACATCCTCATCATTTTATCCTCATACACAGGCCTAGCATGCTACTAACCCGCTCATACTAGGAAAGGAAAGGATCTACCTAACTCTAGGTAGATCCGGGACAAGACGCACCTGCGTGACACAAGAGACGCAGGGGCGGAGCAGGCAACCCGCAGGCGCGGTGGAACTCAGCCGCGGGCGCAGTGACAAAGGACGCAGGCAAGGCGCGGGCGCGGGCGCTGCGGCACGGCGTCCGCAGGGGCGGCGGCTTCCAGGCACGAGGGTGGCGTCTATGTAGAACGTGAACCCGCGATTCCTCTTCAGCTATTCTCGTGATCCACTCACGTCTTCTCTTCACCAAAACTAAGCATATACATATACATACACATACCAACATCAACACCCTTAAACATGCATCCAATCCTAAGCTAGGAAGATGGAAACAAGGAAAGAAAGAAGAAGAAGCAAGATCACTTACCACTCTTGTGGTCCTAGGCTGCAGGGAGAGATCACACACCACAGTAGCTGGCCTCCAAGCTCAGCATACACACATCCATCATCAACATCAACATCAAGCCACACAACTCTTCCAAACTCAAGGAGAAACAACACAAGATCAAGGTGGAGGAAGGAGAAGCAAGGAGGACGTGCAAGGGCTGGAGTGAAAAGTGAAGAAGGAAACCCTTGCTCAACAAGGAAGAGAAAGAAGTAAGGCAAAGGGTAAAGCACGGGTCAAAGGAGTCAACAAAACCGGCTGCAGCCGTCGGAAACCGCAGGGGCGGTTCCCTGAGCCGCAGGGGCGGGTCTCTATACTAGCCTCAGGGGCGGCTCTACTCACACGCAGGGGCGGCTCTACTCACACGTAGGGGCGGCTAAGGCCAAAAGTGGCTCCAAAGGCTAAGGCTCTTACAATACTTGTCGTTTTTCGGCCGTTTGGAGTTGATAGTTTGTCCTATAGTTTTGTGGACCTACTATTTTTTTGACCTATAGTTTTGTGAACCTACTATTTTGTGGGTCGTTGATCTACTGTTTTAGCATACATATACATTCAACAAAAAAGAAAAATACACATATAACAAATTACTCTCATATTAAAATCTAATCATATATATATATATACACCCGAGCAAGGCTCGGACACTAAACTAGTTTATTGATATTTTGATTGTAATTTTTAAATTTTGTACAAAATTCAAATCACGCTCAAGATGATGGCAAGTCAAAATATGGATGTCATATCATCGTCTGTGTCGGAATTTTGCCTAATGAAAAAATCGTATTATGTTTCTTGTAATATGTTGATAATTTGTATTAATGTTAGTAATTTTCAAAGTTTATATTATTTTGGGTACAAGGTTGATAGTTGGTATTACTTTGAGTCATTTTTCTGAATGAGTAATACAAACTTCTAAAAGTTATTAACTCGTATACAAAGTATCGCCCAATGAACCAGTTTTGATATTGCCTCATTTTCGACCAAAAATCTTTTTTTAGGTAAAGGAAATTCATAAAAAAAAAGTGAAACAATATAACCAGACCAGTTAAGTCCCAATTGTCCTAAACATCTAGTTTATGTGCATGTCTGCAACATGTGGTCTACGGTCCAAAACAACATACACAAAGTACTCTGGAGAAGCACGCAATCTTCCTGAACACACACAAAATTCTGATTATATCAATGGTGTGGCAATAAAAGTTTTAAAAGTATGCATTTTAATGAGTTGGCACCTATTTTGATTGACAAACCATACCTCATTAATCACAATATTTCAGATGTTAGAATTACAACATAACACTAAATATTTTTAAAAATACTTCCACAAAATTATTGTGGATTAAATTCTAAAATTTTCCTGGGAAGTAAAATTTCGAAGAAAACAATATATTGAAAAAAAATCCTATACAAATATTTTCTAAAAAAAACTTTTAATGAAAAAAATATTTATTTTTCTAAAACTTTCAAATTTTTGTAACTTTTGATTATAAAACTTTTAGATTTTTTTCCGGCTGTAGTTTTTATTTGGAAACCTTTTCTGATTTTTCGTGGATTTTAAAAATAAATTATTTATGTGATTAGAAATTTTACTCTGAAATGGTATTTAAAGAGGTGGTTGTTTGGTTAATAAGTACTATAGTTATCATATTATCGATATAGCTTGAATTTTGATCAAAGTGACACCCTATAAAAGTTGGTTCATTAACTCATATTTTGTATATAAGTCGATAGTTTTAAAATTTTAGATTTTTTTTGGTAATTTTTATTTATTAATATGACATTTTTCTACACCCATATTGTTCATAATTCCATATATGTTGTGTTTGTACATCATGTTCGGAAAATGTGTATGTAACTACAATTTTATTTTGGTCCTGGTTAAGTGTGGTTAGAAGGAGTTTTTTTTTTTTTGGTGAAATTAGTAGAAGCCTTGTAAAAGGTTTTAAAAATTGTTCATGATAATCTATAAATACCCATATGGGTGATTATGTTGGGAAATTTTCCCATTGAAGTTACCATATTAGGTGATTTCACTTATATTTTTCATTAAAGACATACACAAATTTTGGTATCATTTTTCAAAATTTAAAATTATCACTGACTTTTTTTATAACAAAAATCATTTTTAGCGTATTAGGGTATGAACATGAGCGTCTTATGAACTGCAACGATTTTTTTTTTATAAATAAAATGACCACTCATACGCTGCATTTAATCATATTAGATTTTTTTTTAATTAAATAGAAAAAGGTCTATATGCCTCAATAGCATACATGTTAAGAAGGGTTTTACAACGCCGCCCCCTCATTCGCTTCTCTTTGTTCTCCATCATTCTTCCTTGTTGACAACGGCGAACGAACACTCGTCTCCTCCCTCTCACTTGTGGTGGTGGTTAAAGAATCCAAACATAATACTAGTAGTGACTCAAATATATCTTCCCTTCTTTGTCATATCCTCTTCTCTACAACTATCTTTTGTCCAAGATCTACTATGGTAGTTGTATCATCCGAAGAACGATATGCAATCCCAACGACACAAGTGGAAACAACTTTTGCATCGGTGAATGTGATGGTGGTTGATGATTCGATGGTGGATGAGCACGTGACAATGGCAAATGATGCGTCGGCGGTGAATGAAAATGATGCATCGGCGATAGAGGAGCAAGTGGAGGTAATTAATGCATCACTAGTGGTGGAAAATGATGCATCGCCGATAGAAGAGCAAGAAGTAGTAGTTGGTGATGCATTTTTTATGATGAAAAAAGCGGTGGTGGTGGATGATGCGGTGGAGGCGATTGTGGAAAATGATGCATCTGTGGTGGAGGAGCACGTGATGTTGACAGATGATGCATTAATAGTGGAAGAACAAGTGGTAGTAATGGTAGATGATGCATCGCCAATGGTGGCACTTGATGCATCAGTGGTGAAGGAGAAATTGACTGTTGTTAATGCATTGATGGTGGCATCGGATGATACATTAGTGGTGTTTGATGCATCAATAACGGTTGTGGTTGATCCATTGGAGGTAGAGGAACGAATAGTAGAGGTTGATGCATTGATGGAGGTGTCAGTTGATCCGTCAACGATTGTTGTGGATAATGCATTAAAGGTGGGTACAACTGATGTTGTTGATGCATCTGTGGTGGTTCCGACTGATGTTGTTGATGTGTCGGCGGTGGGTGAAAATGATGCATCGGTGGTAAAGGAACAAGTGGAGGAAAATGATGTGTCACTAGTGGTGGTTGATGCATCAACACCGGTTGTGGATGATGCATCAACAACGGTTGTGGTTGATCCATTGACATTGGAGGAACGAATGATTAAGGTTGATGCATTGATGGAGGTGGTGGTTGATCCGTCAATGGTTGTTGTGGATGATGCATTGAAGGTGGTTACTACTGATGTTGTTGATGCATCGGTGGTGGTTCCGACCGATATTGTTGATGTGTCGGTGGTGGGTGAAAATGATGTATCAGCAGTAAAGGAGAAAATGGAGGCAAATGATACATCACTAGTGGTGGAAAATGATGCATCAGCGAAAGAAGAGCAAGTAGTAGTAGTAGTAGTTGAAGATGCATTGGTGATGATGAAAAAAGTAGTGGTGGTAGATGATGCAGTGGTGGAGATGGTGGAAAATAATGCATCGGTGGTGGAGGAGCAAGTGATATTAATGGATGATGCATTAGTGGAAGAACAAGTGGTGGTAATGTTAGATGATGCATCCGTGGTGAAGGAGCAAGTGGCGGTTATTGATGCATTGATGGTGGTATCGGATGATGCATTAGTGGTGGTTGATACATCAAAAACGGTTGTGGTTGATCCATTGACGGTGGAGGAACGAATGGTAGAGGTTGATGCATTGATGGAGGTGACGATTGATCCGTCAACGATTGATGTGGCTGATGCATTAAAGGTGGTTACGACTGATGTTGTTGATGCACCGTTGGTGGTTCCACTTGATGTTGTTGATGTGTCGACGGAAGTTGTGGCCGATGCATCAACAATGAAAGTGGTTGATGCATCGGTAGTGGTTGCGGCAGATGTGTCGACGAAGGAAGCGGTTGATACATCGGTAGTTACGAAAGATGCATCGGCATTTGCGATAGATGGGCATGCGGTGGTGGAGGCAATCGATCATTCAATTGTGAAGGCGAATGCGTCATTAACGGATCATGAATTGATAATGAAAACAACTATTGATGCATCGATAACAACAACAATTATCGATGCATCAACGGTGGATGAACAAAATGTGGTAATTGTTGATGATGTATTGGTGTTGAATGTGAAAACAATGGAAATGGATGAGCATGTTGTGGGGATAAATATCGATTCATCAAATTTAATGTTTGATGCATTGTTGGTAGAGGAGCATGTGGCATTGGCGGGTGATACACGAACAATTACCGCAAATATTGATGTGTCGATAAAAAAAGAAATGGTTGATGCATTGTCGATCGAAGAACATGTGGTGATGGATGTTGATGTATCAGCGGTGGTGCCGCCAACTGATGCATTGACATTGGTGACCGATCAATCAATTGTTGCAGTGGTGGATAACACTTCAATGATGGAGGAGGTAGTGGTTGTTGATGCATTGAGGGTGAAAGATAAGGTAACAACTGATGAACAAGTGGAAATGACGGTTGATGCATCAACGGTGGATAATGTGTCAGTGATTGAAGAGGAGATGTTACTAGATGTTGATGCATTATCGATGAAAGAGCATGTGGTGTCGGATGAGCAAGTTATGACGGTAGTAGATGCATCAACGGTTACAACGACGGTTAATGCATCGGAAAAGGTTGTAGTCGCTAATGCATCAATGATGGGTGATGAGGTGGCAATGGTTGTTGATGCATTGCAAATAGAAGATCATGTGTCGATGGAGATGCAAAGGGTGATGATAATTGGCGCATCGACAAAGATAATGACAACTGGTGCACCGACGATGGTGGAAACGGTTAATGCTTCCACGGTGCCAACAATAGTTGATGCATCAATGGAAACAATGGTAAGTGATGTATTAGAGACGGTGACGGATAATGCATCGGTGACAAAAAAGGAGGTAGAAATGGTTGTTGATGTAAGAGAGATGGAAGGGAAAATGACAACGTTAGTTGATGCATCGACGATGGCGGTAGTTTTGACTAATGAATCGGTGATAAAAGAGGAGGTGAGAATGATTGTTGATGCAAGGGCGATAGAAGATCAAGTGACAACAACGGTTGATGCATTGATGATTGTGGTAGCAGTGGATAAGGCATCAATGGTAAAAGAGGAAGTGGTAGAGATTGCTGACGTAAGAGCGATTGAAGAGCAAGTGACGACACCGTTTAATGCATCAACAATAGTGGTAACACCAACTGATACATCACTGATAGAAGATGAGGCGGTAACAGTTGTTGATGTAAGGGCAATAGAAGAGCAAGCAACGATGACGGTTGATGCATCAACGGTGGTGGTAACAATGGCTAATGCATCAGTGATAAAAGAGGAAATGATAAAAGTTGCCGATGTAGGAGCAATAGAAAAACAAGTGACCACAGCGTTTGATGAATCAACAATGGTTGTAGCACCAACTAATGCATCCGTGATAAAAGAGGAGGTGGTAATGGTTGTTGATACAGTGACAATGGAGGTTGATACATCGACCGTGGTAGTAGCAATGACTATTCCATCGGTGATAAAAGAGGAAATGGTAGAGTTTGTTGATGTAGGGGAAACAGAAGGGCAAGTGGTATCGGCAATTGATACATCCACATTGGTAGCAACAATTAATACACCGACGGTAGCCGTGATGGATGATACATCGTTAACACCGAGAACGATGAATGCATCGACAACGATGAATGCATCAATGATAAAAGAGGAAATGATAGAAGTTGCCGATGTAGGAGCAACGAAAAAGCAAGTGACGACGGTATTTGATGAATCAACATTGGTTGTAGCGCCAACTAATGCATCTGTGATAAAAGAGGAGGCAGTAATGGTTTTTGATACAAGGGCAATGGACGAACAAGTGGTAATGGAGGTTGATACATTGACTGTGAAAGTAGTAATGGATAATTCATCAACAATAAAAGAGGAAATGGTAGAATTTGTTAATGTTGTGGAAACGGAAGAGCAAGTGGTATCGGCAGTGGATACATCCACAGTGGTAGCAACAATTAATACACTGACGGTGGCCACGGTGGATGATGCATCGTTAATATCGATAACGATGAATGCATATGTGATGAAAGAGGAAATGATAGAAGTTGCCCATGTAGGAGCAATGAAAAAGCAAGTGACGACGGTGTTTGATGATTCAACAATGGTTGTAGCGCCAACTAATGCATTTGTGATAAAAGAGGAGGCGGTAATGGTTGTTGATACAAGGACAAGGGACGAGCAAGTGGCAATGGAGAATGATACATCGACTGTGGTAGTAACAAGGGCTAATCCATCGATGATAAAAGATGAAATGGTAGAATTTGTTAATGTAGGGGAAACGGAAGAACAAGTGGTATCGGCAGTTGATACATCCACAATGGTAGAAACAATTACTACACCGACGGTGGCCTCGGTGGATGATGCATCGTTAATATCGATAACGAGGAATGCATCGACAACATATGCTGATGCATCAAGGGTGATATCAACAATTAATACACCGGCGGTGGCCACGGTGGATGATGCATCGTTAATATCGATAACGATGAATTCATCGACAATGGATGTTGATGCATCCAGGGTAGCAACAACGGTTGATACACCGCGTGTCTTAAGGTTAGTATTTTCACTTTAACATCTCTCTTCTAGATATGATCTTAATACGTGAAAATTTCAATTTTTTTAAATTTATATTTGAATTGAGTAAATTTTATAATTTTAGGAATGAAAAAATGATAGTAAGAGGGTGATATGATGGAACTGTGAGTAAATGTTAGGCTTTGAAATCTGAGTAATATTTTAGAAAATAAGATTTATTTTATTTATAATATGTAAATGTATTTTTATACAATCCATAGACAAAATATTAATATGTATATAGTGTAGAAAATAATTTATATAACAAAAATTCCCTGCGCAACACTTAGGGGATCTGATTTTTTCCTCAACGCAGGGAAATTTCTTTTATAAAAATCTTGGTATATTAGTATTCATTACATATATTAATATTATCTATAAGGATTGTATATAATACATTTACTTATTATAAATAAAATAAATGTCATTATAAAAATGCATATGAAATAAAATAATTTAACTTTAAAAATAAACAAATAATACAATAGAATAACAACTACTCAACTAGTATGAAAATTTCGAAAAAATGTTGTATCAAAATTACATTAATAAAAAAAAAAAACGTATCTTCAAGGTAATATAATAAAACTAGAAACGGTGTCTCAATAAAAATAAAAATTAAAAATTAATATAAATTAAAATTATTATTAAAAAATAAAAATAAAAATAGATATAAAAATTTTAAAAAATTAAATATAAATATAAATATAAATATAAATATAAATATAAATATAAATATAAAAATGAAAATAAAAACAAAATAAAAATATAACTAATATTTACATTTAATATCACCTAAACAGTCGAAAAAATACTAAGTTAAAATTTTTATTTATTTATTTTATTAGTGTACCAATTTTAAACTGTTTGTGCTTAATAACGGAAATAAAAGAATCAATAAAAATAGGACCAAAAAGATCAATAAATACGCCTTAAATTAATTAGGTTTGGAGAAAATACTGTACTGTAGTAGATACTTTGTAGGCTTTTATAGCCTACTATAAACTATTTGTCCATACGTTGTGTTAACGTCGGGGGATGACACTGTCACTATGTAGGCTTCTATAGCCGACTGGAAATTTTTTAATGTGCTTAATGATAGCCTTAAAAACACCAATAAATATTTCACCAAAAACAATCCACCATAATGTTTGGAAAATCTTGACATTAAGTGAAAATAAGATTAAATGTTATCTAAAAGTTAATAAAATTTAGTTATTGATGTACTGTATAAATTAATAGTCGTGTTACATCTATTCTCTTTTTATATATTTATTATATATATTTAGTGTACATCCAATCGTATATGATTCATAGTGTTTTTTTTTAAAATTAAATTGTTTTTAAGAGTGTTTAGTGAGTATGCATTTCAACCCCTCTACAATAATAAATAACAAATTGTTATCTTATATATATATATATATATATATATATATATATATATATATATATAAAACAAACCATCTTTATTTCTAACATTTTAGATCCTAAACTCCCTCTCTTAGCATAAATGTTTATGCAGTCAAGATAAAGTATTTTTCACAAGATTTTACCTCCCTAGTAATTGTCTCACAATTATAGTTCTTGATATCTATCATGTAGATGTCCCTAATGGCCAATTATCGGATCAATCGAAGACAGATTGAAACATAATTTTAGATTTCATCTCTACAATAGTCTTCTCTTTTTTCTCTAAGTAGTCGAGCATACTCCTTTTCATGTTCTTAACTTCCGATCACTTTCTTAAATCATCTTCATTCAAAAAAACTTAAAATTGTTTCTTATCTCACATTCTAATTTATTTTTGATTCACAAAAATATTTCAAGAACCTCCCTCCTCTCTTTTTCATGTTCTTGACTTCCGAACACTTTCTTAGAACATCTCCATCTCATAAACTTGAAATTGTTTCTTATCTAACATTTTAATTTATTTTTGATTCACAAAAATAATTCAAGAACCTCTCTCCTCTATCCCAAAAATTCACCAAAGTTTTTTCAATTATTGTCGTCATATATAAATTTATCAAAGAACCACTTAACTCCCTACATTCAGGCAAAAAGTAAAAAATAAATATCTAAATTCATCTTGATTTGTGGAGTTGGGTATGAAATTTATCGAATTGAATGTCTTCCCTGAGATACTTCTCTCCACTCATCACCACTCATCACCTTGGCTCTTGAATCAAATCTGACATTTATTTTTATTTTTATAATAAGAAATGGCTGAAGATGCTCTTAATTCTTCTGTATCTTTCCCCCCTCTCTCCCTTTTTTTTTTAAACCTGAAGTTCATGTTTCTCGGCTTTCAACATACACTCGATGACTCGAGCTAATTTTTCTCAAATATACCTTTTTTATTCTCTTTCTATCTTCTCCTTTAAGTTAAAGTAGTAAAACCTGTTTAGAACCTTCTCAACATACTTTTCTCTTGTGTCAACCACAACTTCTTATCTTTCATATCATGTATACCCAAAATTCGGTGTACTTGTCATAAGTCATCAAATGAATAATGAGGGAGTTATCTTGTCCCACAATTAGCCTTTTCTTCTACATACAAAAAAAGAAGAATAACAAACTTGTCATTTTTTTGACTTTTGAAGTAAACACAATGATCTACGCTTATTGTCATATACCAATGTCTTGGAGCTTGTTTCAACTCATAAGATCTCTTCTTCAGTTTACAAATCACGTGCACTTTCCCTTTAATTTCAAAATCCTTTTAATGATCTTCTAATCTAATCACCGTGGAGGAGTACAATTTTTACATCCAATTGCTCAAGTTCAAGATCCATACTTGTAGCTAAACTCATGATCACTCTAATAGAGTTCATCTTCACTATATACAAGAAGAATTCATAAAATCAACTCCTTTCTTTAGTTAAAACCTTGTACTAATAGTTTGGCTTTGTATTGGACTACTTATCTCCACCCGTTTTCAACCCGAACACCGACTTGTTTCCCTTAGGAAGCTTTATTAGGCCACAAATTTTATTCTTTTTCAAAGAACTTAGCTTTTCTACCATAACTTCTGTCCACTAAGCCTTTTCCTTGTGGACACATCGCGAACTTAAAATTTTGTCCAAAATTCCTCTCATAGATTATGGGTCTGTTCGGTCTTGTCAACAAATTATTTATAAATTGTAATATCACAATAAATTCAATAATATCATATAATTTTCTATAATACAAATTGAGGTGGATGTAAAAAATGATGAGAATAATCCTAAATTTTAATCTTTCTACAATCTAAGCCTTGTCGAATATACAAGTATATAGACTTTGTTTGGCTAGTTACAAAATAAGGGGATGGAGATTATGAGGATGAAGAGAGGTGATATAATTCTCTTAATTTCGTTTGATAAGAGAATGAAGAAGATGAAGTAGATTTCATTATAGAGATTAGAGGAATTGGCTTATGAGAATTATGTATTTCTATTAAACTTCGATTGTAAGGATGACCTGTTTAAATCTTAATTTCATTTCCATAATCTTCATAATCTCATAATCCATGTACACGAGAATGAAGAAAATCTATCAATATCATTCTTATAATCCGAAAATCTTCATATAAGGACGACCCTTTCATATTTTTACCATCTTCCTTTTTCGTCTCCTTCGTAGGATTAACACATTATTTTTTATAATTTAACCCAAAATCATATTCATTTAACCAAATATTCATTTCACTTATTATACCAAATGATCATTTAACTACATAAATCTTACCTCGCTAAAAGTGCCTATAGTATCAACCTCTAGATACAAGTATATTTTCCGTAACTCTTCAACACAAAAGAGCAACAACGGTCCAGATCTTCTCATGACTTTGACTCTAGCTCCTCTCATTCATATAAAACCTCAATCCTCACCGTCAAATCCAAAGACTTCCTAAACAACAAATTAAAATCAACATCCAACAGTGCTCATCACGCGAGTAAAAGATCTACCGTCAACCAGAAATCAACGGTTATGATGCACACGTATCAGCCACGCGCAGAGAGAGAGAGCAGGAAGGAGGAGTATAAGGTAGTTTGACTTTGGAAGTAAAAAAGCGTAAGATCCAATGAAATACGAACGCGTGGGACGAGGAAGTGAAACAGTGAATCCATAATCCGTTGAGCGGTTTGCGTCAGAGTGTATTAATGTTGGCGCGTTTACCCTTCTACGGTTCAATTTTCTACCTACTAAATAGTGAACCAAAGTAAAATTTTAAATAAATTACAGTGAAAGAAATCATAAGCGAGAGTACAAGTGACGAGCTGGCAATTTATCACCGGGACCTTATAGTTTGTACAAAACATTTATATGAATAATACTTAAGGTAGAAATGAAGTAGTACGAATCCTCTATTTTAATCAAATTAAATAAAAATCAATTGAGAATTACGGTAGGGCCATGACATGTCAACTAAATCTTGTCATACTAAGATGACTGGATTTTTTAGTTAAACAAAAATACAAATCCTCTATTTTATTATTAATTTAAATAAAAATCCAAAACCATTTAGGATTTATCACTTTCTAGCTCCGGTTGAGCACTTTTCAGTTGATGCATTCCATGGAAACCATACAAACAATTTATGACAACAAAATAAAAATTCAAAACCATTTAGGGTTTATCACTTTCTAGCTCCGGTTGAGCACTTTTCAGTTGATGGACTCCATAGAAACCATACAAACAATTTATGACAACAAAATAAAAATCCAAATCATTTAGAATTTATCACTTTCTAGCTCCGGTTGAACACTTTTCAGTTGATGGACTCCATGAAAACCATACAAACAATTTATGACAACAAAGTACAATCAATCCCAAATCAATGGAGCTAGGCTTGGAATTAGAAGATCATTATATTTGGGGTTTAGGGCTATGACTGTTATCATATATATATATATATATAAAGAAATGAGATTGACTTTCATGTTATGTTATAGGTTTATCTTAACATGTTAAAAGTCATCAAAATGTTTTCAAATTCCCCAATATACTGGGAATTCTTTATTTGCGTGTAAAAATAGGATTAAAAATTATAAAAAAAGAGAGAATAGAATGAATTAGAACATAATCCGATTTCTAAAATGATGTTTGTTTAATATTATAAATTAAATTTTAGATTGAAAGATATAATGATTTTATAAAATATTGATTGACGCCAAATTTGCTCATAATAATTAACAATCTAAAACACTAAAATGACTCAAACCCATGCCTTTTATTTTTTGGTCTCTCTCTCTCCAGAAATCAAGATTTGAAAAATAGCAGAATTACTCATTCCTTAAAATGATTCATTGTAATATGTTATGATATTTTGAACAATTTTCCTTAAAATTAATTTTCCAAAATTTGTCCTAGAAAATGGGAAACTCTGAAAAAGATGGAAATCGAAAAATGTATTTTCCTAAATGAAAAAATAAAAATTACGCCGAAACTTAAGGGCCCAACAACTCATGAGGTAGTGAAATAGTCTGTACGTCTCTCACTCTCACACAATTATTATTTATTTATGTTGTATATATTCTTCTTCTTCTTGCTTAGAGTTAGTAGGGCAGCCTGTAAATTGTTTCTTTACTTTCCTCACAGCAATCCCTTTGCTGGGGGTCCTTTGTAGGGCTTAATTGCATTTCAATTTGTCTCGTATGTATTGATATGTTCTTGAGGTACGGTATGTGTTAGGTGTAACCCTAATTTTGAAACCCTCTATAAATCTTCCCTAGGAAATCACATTTCATAAACAGAATTGGGGAAATCCAACGAGGAAAAATGTACGGGAGACATGGACAAGTGTTGATGTCATCATCAACAGGAATTGCAGACGCTGTGACGTCATCTTCTGATCACCACCATGGTTTGCTGTATTCTTCTGCTCTACCTCACAACCCTATCATGAACTTCAACTTCGACCCCTCTTTAGGCAACTCTTTTTCCTCTCTTCAACCGGTAATTATTTAATTCCTTTATTTTCTTTTCACTGTTTCAGTGTTTTGTGGTGATTTTTGATTTTGATTTTGATTTTTATGCTGATTTGATTAGAAGGAAGAAAATGGGATGATGGGTTTCATGAGATCAAATGGGAATAATTATTGTAAAGATCATCATCCTCTTCAGCTTGAAAGTATGTCTGGAAGTGAGCGGTTTGAGCTTGAAGCCGGAGCAATTTCATCGGGAAATGAGCTTGACATGCAAGATCCAGACTTTCTCCAGCCGCCGGCGACTGTTCCGGGGAAGAAGAAGCGTTACCACCGCCACACCGCCGTACAAATTCAAGAGATGGAAACGTAAGCATCTTCTCCCAAATCCCCAAATTCTTTAATTTATAACCCTAAATGTTGAATTGATTTTACTACCATAGAAATTGCAATTAGCAGGAAGCTTCATTTTACAATGTAGAAATTTTAGTAATTCATGGGAAGTTGAAATATGTTCTTGGATGAAATTTATCTCATAGGATTTTTTAATAATATTTTTGGTTCAAACAATATTCATGGAGACTTTATGGTATGTTAGGACAATTTCAGAGATAAAAATGGAAAAAAAGAAATTTAGTGTTAAAAAGAAAGAAAAAGATAGTTGAAGAATAACTTATTTGGGGGTTTTGTATCAATTTTATAATGCCAAACTCATCATATATTTAGTGCTACTTTCTTTGTTATTGTACTTTATAAGGAGTTGATTGCCAATAATTTAACATTGAGACAAAAGAAAGGCTAATTTCAAAACAAATGATTAGTTAAGGTTCACATGTCATTTATTAAGATTAATACATACATCTAGTTGGCCTATTTTCATGTCATAAGTTGATCTATTTTAGTGTAAATACTGTAGTAAATATACACTTTATTATAAAAACTACAACTTTAATGATATTTTGAACTTTGGGATGATAATATATACAGGCTATTCAAGGAATGCCCACATCCAGATGACAAGCAAAGGATGAGGCTAAGCCAAGAACTTGGACTCACTCCTAGACAAATCAAGTTTTGGTTTCAAAACCGTCGGACCCAAATGAAGGTACATCTAAAGTCGTCGAGTTCACACTAGATTGAGCTTTTTCCATGAAAAAGAGGAACGGTTTATATTTCTCTATAAACTGAAACCGTAATCTCATAAATATGACACGGTGTTAAGTTGACAACCCCATCTTTTTCGGAATTATTTTCGAAAAAGCATGCATCAGTTTAAAGCTAGTATAATAAAACCAAGTATAATATTTGAAAATTGAAGTTATTTTTAGATTGCATTCACATTTGAATACATGCAAAAACTAAAGTTGTTCTTCTCTTTGCATGAACCGATCGATCTCTATCTCAAGTGATATTAATTAGAGTTAATTTATGAAACTGTCAGCATGCAACCACACTATATTCATGGCATTTGCAGAGAATAGTACCAAAAATTAGTGACTTCTAGCTGGATATATATATTTGAGTGTGACACAGAAGAAATATACATAGCACTGTTCCCTATAAATTATAGAGTTTTTATTATTATGATTAAAGTCTATCATCTCTCTCAACTCTCATCTGTAACGTATTTACTTTATAATTTATTATGTGATTGTCGACATGCATTTTCACACTTGAATAGAGGAAGCTGGAGGAAAGAAGAAAGAAGAAAGAAGAAAGAAGTAATTAATCTTATTAATTAACTCTACCAATATTTTCTCTCCTTCAACTGCTAATTAATTGGTGCATTAGATAAAGAGTCCCCAGTCCACCATTAATATACTGTAATCACCACTACTGGTGCATTTAAGCCTCTCTTCTTAAGTTTCAACTGCATCAGCAACCTTCAATTAAGAGACAAAATTCATATGCAATTACTATACTTTTCAGATTATAAATGCTACGTGTTTGATTATTTCTACTGCTTCTGTTTACATTCTTTAATGCTGTGAAAAAGTTATGGGTTAATTTTGTACTACAGTTTTGTCAGAAAATCTAAGATGTGTTCACTTAACACATTTAGTTTTCTTATATGATTGGGGTTTTGTATTCAGGCACAACATGATAGAACAGATAATGTCATATTAAGGGCTGAGAATGACAGTTTAAAGACTGATAATTATCGGCTTAAATCGCTAATTAGAAGCTTAATATGTCCTGCTTGTGGAGGAGCTTCCTTGCTAGGAGAGGTTGAGTATGATGAGCAGCAACTTCGTCTTGACAATGCCAGACTCAAGGAGGAGGTATATATATTTATATCTATATATATGCCACACCGATTATAAAATGATAAAAAGCTTAAGGTTGTGTTTGTTATGGTAGAATACTAGTGTTTTGTAGTGTTTTTGTATTTAAATATTTTAACAAGTGCTTGCTTAAATACAAAATACTAGTGTTTAGTGCTTTTAGCAGTGTTTTGAAAATAATTATGAAACTCACGGTTTGTGTTTTTGCTTCAAAAAGACATTTTTGTCCCTATAAACACTAAAAAAAAAGATATTTTGCGTTGGGTTTATGATATTTTGAGTTGGGGTTATTTTAATTTGTTGTTATTCGAGTTAATGTTATTTGATTTTATTATACCCTATTTTCTTCTACTTACATTCATATGGAACTTAGCTATGAAGCTAATACAATCTATCTAAATTTGGAAAATTTTGTTGTATACTACAGTTGGATAGGCTTTGCAGCATAGCTGCAAGGTACAGCGGTCGGTCAGTCCAACCAATGGGACCGCCACCGCCACCTGGACTCCTCCAGCCATCACTCGACCTCGACATGAACGTTTACTCGCGAAACTTCCATGAACCATCTTCATCCATCCCACATTCTGGCCCGATTTCAGTGCCACTCATTCCACCTCAGCATCATCCCAAGCCAGATCATCCTGGTCAATTCGACTGTGGCATGCTCATATTGAACGAGGAGCGGCCCCTTGCTATAGATCTCGCCTTATCGTGTCTTGATGAGCTGGCAAAATTGTGCCACATGGACGAACCCCTTTGGATCCGAAACATCAACAATGAGTTTCCATTGGATGTCCTCAATGTTGAAGAATATGCAAAGATGTTTCCTTGGACATTGAATGGAAAGCTGCAGTACAATGGAGAGTGTTGTAGGATTGAAGCAACAAGACACACTGCTTTGGTTATCATGAATAGCCTTAATCTCGTCCATGCTTTTCTTGATTCCGTAAGTTAAACGAATTGATACGAGTATGATCATATATATATATATATATATATATATATATATATATACTGATTTTGATTTCTTGATCTTTCTAATGAAGAATAAATGGATGGAGTTGTTCCCTTCAATTGTTTCTCGGGCTAGGACGATCCAAGTTTTGTCTACTGCGGGCTCTAGTACAGCAACCGGTTCACTTTATCTGGTTAGTACGCCTAAAAATTAAATTATCTCACAATGCTTATAAAGAAATAGATACAAAATAACTAATAATATGTCTTTATGTAGATGGCTGCTGAATTGCAAGTTCTTACGCCTTTAGTGCCTACAAGAGAGGCGTATTTCCTTCGTTACTGTCAGCATAACGCGGATGCTGGTATTTGGTCGATTGTCGATTTTCCAATAGACAATTTTCACTGTATGAGTACTCTCCAAACAACACTGCCAAGGTACAGAAGACGGCCATCAGGCTGCATCATCCAAGACATGCCTAATGGTTATTCAAGAGTAAGTAACAAGTAACAACTAATTAATATTGTCATTTTAGTCTTTAATGTACTAATTAATTTTCGGGTTATTGAAGGTTACATGGGTTGAACACGCGGAACTAATAGAGGAGAAGCCGGTGCATGAGATCTTCAACCAGTATGTCAATCTTGGTCAGGCATTTGGTGCACATCGTTGGCTAGCCGTGTTGCAAAGGCAGTGTGAGAGAGTTGCTAGCCAAATGGCAAGGCACATTTCTGACTTAGGAGGTACTTAAAGTTTTTTTTGGATAATTTCATGTGTATAAAATTCGTAATATAAGATACTGATAAATAAAGTTTTTGGATTTTGTTGTATGTTAAAAGCAGTTATGCAAACACCAGAAGCAAGAAAGAACTTGATGAGATTATCTCAAAGGATGATTAGGTTATTCTCCATGAACATAAGCACAGCCGGTGGACAATCATGGACGGCGTTAGCTGAAGCACCTGAAAGCACGGTCAGGATCACTTCTCGGAAGGTTACTGAACCGGGACAGCCTATTGGAGTGATTCTCTGCGCTGTTTCGACTACTTGGTTGCCTTATGCACATGATCAAGTCTTTAATCTCTTGAAAAATGAGAACAAAAGATCGCAAGTATGTAAAATTTTCCTTTGGACTTGTTCTCATGATCATCTTTATGCTCATTTTCCTGATTCATGTGTTTATGCCTTTGTGTTGTTATTTGTAACAGCTTGAAGCTCTTTCCAATGGATACAACTTACAGGAAGTTGCTCACATTGCCAATGGATCTGATCCAGGCAACTGCATCTCTCTTCTTCGTATCAACGTAAGTGTACAAAATGCTCTGATAAAATAGGTATATTCATGTGAGTTCTTCGACTAGGTAGTAGAGAGAATTAAAAAAAAATGTTCAAAATCTCGCTTTTCAGATGCTCTGATAAACATAACCTATAACTTGGAAACTAAACTTGATAAAATAGATATATTCACGTGAATTTTTCGACTAGGTGGTAGAAAGAATAAAAAAAAAGTTTTCAGGATTCCACTTTTTAGATGCTTTGATAAATATAACCTAAAATCCGGAAACTAAACTTTCTTGGTAACATTTAGGGTTTGTTTGGATGCATATATTATGATCTATGCTACAAGTTCTTAAATCTGTTCTAGTAATTGATTGTTTATCATTGTTTGATTTGTGATGAAGGTGGCAACTAACTCATCCCAGAGTCTAGAACTAATGCTTCAAGAAAGCTGCACAGATGCATCAGGCAGCCTGATAGTGTACACCACAGTGGATGTTAACAACATCCAGCAAGTAATGAGCGGCGAGGATCCATACTCCATCCCTCTCCTCCCAATCGGGTTCTCCATCATCCCTGTCTCCGGCGAGTCTAACCAAGGTGGGCCCAACACCAGCAGCACACAAGGCGGAAACGGTTGTCTCCTTACAGTAGGGCTTCAAGTCCATGCAAGTACAATCCCAACTGCAAAGCTAAGCCTGTCCAGTGTCACGGCCATTAATAATCACTTATGCAATGCTGTCAATCAAATCAATGCTTCTCTTAACACCAACAACATCAACAACAACAACAATGCTGACGTGGCATCCTCGCCTGTTCCAAAATAGTAAACCCAATCGCGCTTTCCCCTCTCCCTCCATTGGTCTCCCACATCTTAAATTTGGACACATGATCAAGATTCAGATACTATTGATCTAATGATGTGTTGAAATTTGAGATGGAGGGAGATAGAAGGCGGGTAATATGATAAATGACAGTTGGTAGTTAGGTAGGTTGGTTGGTAAGAGTGGTGGTTGGTAATAAGTGGTGTTATTACTGTTGTAATAATTTTTGGTCGTACTTGGGTGGAAGTCAAGAGCGAACCAGTTACTATTGGTTCGGGAATTGACTTTTGTTTTTTCAAGTATTTTTTTTTTTGGTTTCGTTTTTAGGACCGAGTTGTTTTCAAGTACTTTAAACTTGTGTCCTTGTGAGCTACACCTTGTTCACTTCATGTGATATTATAATTGTTTTGTGGGTCAAATTCTTTCTGTTTTTACAAATCTTGTAATAAATCAAGAACCATCAATTAGGGTTTCTTTGTCACTGTCATCTGCAGCCCATGAGCCTCTCGGTTGGAGGTAGTGTTTGGTAAAATAGTTCGGGTGTCTTTGATAGTGATAACGGAAACTTTTTAGGGTATATTTGAGAGCCTCTTTTCAGTAGTTTAAACTTTAGGAACTTTGAAGATTTCGAAGGATCATATATGACGAGGAAATAGGAGCAGTAGCCACAAACCTAGCTTATATACTAATTCTTATCGTGATTTGGTTTGAGGTACTTTTTTGATCGGCACTGTCCTTGCCGAATCAACACATGATACTAGTATCCAAGAGAAGATAAAATAGAAAAAAATTGGAATATATATAAATGGTAGATCAGATAAGTTTTGGAATCAGTAAGCCAGCATGTTAATTCTTCAAGAGAAACAAAATAGAAAAGAATTGGATTGAATATATAAATGGTTGATCTTTGAATTGGTTTTAGCAATGAAGCATAGGGTTGATATTTGAAGCTAGCTTTGATATGCTCATATACCATTTTTTTTAGAATCGTTTAGAGCCTAATCTCCACTAGATTTCAGTTGAAACTCAAACACCTAATCTCCTTGATGAGATTGCCACATCAGATTGATTCCGGGCCTCTCATTTGTAACAAACTATCGGTTGATATAACTGATTTGTAATATAAATACTTGTTTCATGATTAACAATTGTAATATGGTATTAGAACAGTAATGGATCAACTACACGATCCATTAAATGATGTTCATCAATAATGCTCCACTAGATTTCAGTGATGTTGATCCTCCTCGATCACAAACTGTTAGTGGAAATCCATTATGTGTCTCATTTGATGTTGATCACTCAATCAATTGTATAATCACCATTCAGATCCCATCTCTCAAAAATGTTCAACATCAACATTGCTTAAACTTACAACGTTTGAAGATATCTATGGAAGTGTATTTGTTGGTCCAAAAACAAGTTGGGGATTTGTAACCAGAGATTGCAAGCGATGTATCTCTAATGTCAAACTCATGGCAAAGTGGACGCAAATGCAACGATGTTTTGATTTTTTTAGGGCTCGTAATGAAATTAAATGTGCAGGTATTACCATTGTGTTAATAGTCTAGTTAGCAAAAAGCGCTTCTATGTTTGTTGAGGTTTAAGGTTTGAGGTCATCTACTGCCCATGAGCCTCTTAGTTGGAGGTAGTGTTTGCCGGTAAAATAGTTTAGTTGTCTTCGATATTGATGACGGAAACGCTTTTTAGGGAATATTTAAGAGCCTCTTTCAGTAGTTTAAACTTTAGGGGCTTTCGGACTGAAGATTCCGAAGGGTCATATATGACGTGGAAATAGGAGTAGTAACCATGAACATTATATACCATACCTGCTATCCTGTTATTATCAACGGGCCGGGGAACATCTGCAACCCATGAGGTCTATCAATATTCAGTCATGAACCTTACATACTATATCTCCTATCCTATTAAACTTTAGGGCTTTCGATGAACAAGACAAAACTAGTGGATCAAGATGCCTTACAAAATATAGACGATATACACCATCACGAAAGTAAAAAAAACAAACAACAAACAAAAACATAAATAAAAAACACCAAAGATGCAACATGAAACGCAAAACTGTTTACACTTTTGTAATGACCAAAAGTTTATTTCGCGGGGATCCAATGCGAGTCGATCGGGGTTCAACCAAATCAACCAGACCCAATCCGGTTTGATTTCCTTCCCACTCTTTTTGTCATTTCATGTGATTTCTAGAGAAATTTCTCTCCTTTCCTCACTTGGATTTCGTATGGGTATGTTTACCCAAATTAGTCCAAACAATACCTATAATCTACCCTAAACTCTACCCATTTCCTACACCTTCTTTTCGTCCTAGCTAGCTTGTCATATAAGAGCTTTGCTTACCCACCTCCCTCCTGTTTTTGCTTCCTCACGGCCACTCATCATCCACCCGACATTACAAAACAAAGAAGTACCTATATGGGGACCATTTACAACAAACTTTCTTACCCTACTCTCTCTGATAGCAGCGACAACTTCCTCCTCGCAACCACCACAACCCTCTTTTGTCCTTCTACGAGCAACCGTTAATCCTCGAGCTTTAGATACGGAGATTAGCCATGTGGTTTTCCCTGATCTTTCGAGCGCCGAAGACTCGAATGAAGAAGGATGGAAAAGACACGAGGATGGTGATGAAGAAGACGGTTGATGATCCAACGATGGTGAAGGATGCGGTAGCTGGAGATTGGTAACTGGATGGATTTGGTCGAACTCTTGAAGCAACTTGGAGCACACTAGGGAAACTAGACCCAAACACACAACCAAGAATGATTGAAGACCCTTCCACTATTATCTCACACAGAAGGGAGCGATAGTTCCCAAAGCACAAGAAGTCGTCTGAAGTTGATTGAGAGCATCAACTTGCGCAATTCAAGTGACACAACTCAAAACAGTACAAGCTGCTAGGGCGAGCGAGATTCCACGCACTCTATGAACAAGATTCTACCATTCGTTCCGTGATTCCACAAGAGAAAAAATAACTGAAAAGTATCTATGTTTTTTATTATCAACAAAGGTGAGTAAAACGTTCAACCAAGGGTGCCTTATATAGGCAGTCGACTAGCGTCTCCTAGAAGAAACTAGAGTTTGTTAAAAGATAAGATCAAATGGGCTGAAAATATAATCCTAAAGTCTAAGCAAATGAAAGATAAGATCAAACTATGGGCTAAAACTCTAATCATAATAGCCGCAAAATAAAGCAAGTAAAAGTAGCCCTGTATAATAAAATAATGTCCAATTATGAGTTGAAATAAATAATCTAATTAAGGCCTAATTTAACCAATAAAAGGCCCAGCTAGAACCATTCTCACGTCCATCTTTATGCCTCAACACGCAAATCCATGCTTCTTTATATCGAATCTTCCTCGTTGTCCATGCATACGTGATCATGCATGCACGAGAGCGACGTAGCTTCCATGCAGGTCTTCTCTTGTTCCAACGAGCTCTCTATGACGTCTTCTCCTTGTCCATGCATATGATCCTCATGCATGGACGTGTATAGCTGCGTTTTCTTCCATAAGAGATCAATCTTGATATCCCCCATCTCCAATCAATGGTCTTCATTGTACTTCCGGACCTGGTCTTTACAAATTATTCATGAATGATCTCCTTATGTTGTTGAGGAATGTCTTTAATTCTTCCTCTTCTCCTCCTTAGAGTGAACTTCATTCCTGCCTCATGGCTTCCATGATCATGGTCTCCAATCGGGTTAGGTCCGAAGATGCTCTTGCATCAATCTCCCTTTCTTGAAAAGGATTCGTCCACGAATACTTGACGTCCTTCCTAGCAATGATCCATGGCGGCATCCAAGTGTGGGATCCGTCTACTCTTACTTCAAGTTGTGCTCCTACTCGTCCCCGAGCTCCTACAAGGATATCAGTAAGAGCAACATTTGAATTGTATTCAAGATCACTAGAGTAAGTACTCAAGTTCTCATAACAAGATGATGAGAGAACTTCCTGAAGAGTTTACCACTTGTGCTGGAATTTATGTTGTTCAAAGGCATATTATCAATAAATTCAACAATACATGCATACACAAAAGGATGAAGCACTTCAAGTACAAAGGATATTGACATGTTATAGCACATTGGGGTTGTTTTACTTCTTGCCCCTAAAGATCCTTTGTAACTCATGACATGTCAACTTAGGGTTCTCAACATGTATATCATAATCATCACCTAAGGTCACATCTGCCTCCAAGGGTCTCCTCAAACATGCAAATCTCCTAAAAAAATTCAAAAGTTAAGGTAGAGGAGAAATCATGAAACCAAAAATCCGCATACTTATAATATGTGCAATAGAATTGGTATGCTCAAAATAAGGCACATTTACAATATTAAACCTCAAAATTTTAGTATATACAACAAGAAGTTTAACATCACAAATGTGATCATTGATAGGGGCACTTACTGCATTGTAGACAATCGAGTTAACATGCTCCCTAAAGCTTAAAGTCAACATTAGCTACTACATGATCACAAGATGGTTTATCAATTAAATCATCATGCAACATATGTGGCACATACAAAACAACCTTAAACTCACAAGACTCATTACCAACTATCTCATTATCAACATGCTCATGCTCATCTAAACTAGAGAAAGAAGGTGTAGAATGACTCCCCTTTGGGGCTGTTGTAAACCCCAATTACAAATGCCGTTGAGGATGGTGAAGGTAAACTACAAGTAGGGTTGTAGGAGACGAAATAGAGGTTGTAGTGCTTGACTGGCTCACTCCTTCTCCTTGTTCCTTTCTTCCTCTTCCTCAGCCTAAAGTCGCTTCTTCTCTTCCATCTTTGCAAGATCACCTAGAGTAGTGGGGTTTGAGTACAATGCGCTTTCCACGAAAAGTAAGAGCAAGTTTGTTAGTGATCTCAATGTGTTCCACCTTTCTCTCACAGATCCATGGAGAACCAAATAATATATGAAATATGTGCATTGGAACAACATCACATAAGATAGTATCCTTGTAAGCTCCTATCTCAAAGTTGAACTCAACTTGTTGATCTACTTTTTCTTCACCACAATTAATTAGGCCAATTAACCTATAAGGATTTGGGTGGTTGAAAATAGTAAGTTGTAGTTTCTCGACCATCTCAATGCTAGAAAAACTATGACAACTTGCCTTATTTATAACCGTCTTAACATTTCTGTCTTTGACTAGACACCTAGTTTGAAACAAACTATCAATAGGATTATCTTTTAGATAAAGCCTGTGGAGCATAAGAAACTTTCCTAGCATTTAAACAATCATGGTCGTTATTCAAGAAAGAAGGTTTAGGCTTACTCTCTTGGTGTACTTGCTCGCCATTCTCCTTATACTCTTTCGTTGGTAGCCAGCGTTCAAGAGTAGTGATCAACTAATCCAACTAGGCGCGCATGTTCCTATAAAATGCTCGGGACTCATCAATGTCAAAGGGTTTGGGAACCCTGTAAAAAACTCCTTTTCCTACGGTAGACATCACTCAAAACAAGAAAATGCATCAAGTTAGTGATAATAAGAAAGGTACCCTCAGAAGTGTATCTCTCGTATCCTCTCACTATCTCGTCGCCTTCAAGCTTCTCTTAGCCGTTTTGAGAAGGTCACAATGAATCTGCAAGTAATACCTCAAAAAAAGACAAGTCAATGCGTTCAGGAACTATAACCAAATAAGATGATCGACATCAGATCTCAAAAGAGAAGCGGATTTTAAGAGTGGTGCTAACAAAGGGCAAAGCACAAGTAGACTCGCCTATCAATATCAACCAAAAACAATAGCTTATAAAAGCCAACATGTACGACCTTAAAATAAGGTAAAGATGATAAAACAAACCCTACTTAGGGTTTTCAATCAAGGTCGGCGGCGACCAGATACTCTATGGTGACGGCGGTGGCTCTAAGAGGTCGCGATATAGGCTGGACCAGGAGCAGCTCGGTCTTCCAGGAAGCAAACCGGCCTAAACGTGGAGATCTCGGTTCGAACAAGGTCAAGAACGATGGAGGGAGGAGGTCGAGAACCGTTCTATTTCGGTCTGCAGGTTGGGGTTAGGGTTCGATCCGAGGGTGGTCAGACTGGTCATGGGGTAGGGGTTCGGTTCTGAGTTGAACCATGCCGGTTGGGTATGGGTTCGGTCGGGGTTGGGGCTGGTTCAAGTGTTACGTGGGTTAGGGTTTTACGCCAAGGGTTTTGGCGGTTTTATGGTTTGGCTGGGTTTTGGCTATAGTTCACGGCGACTGAAGCTTTCCAATAGGTTTTCCGGCCAATAGGTGGTGGTGGCATTTAGTGGTGATGACAACAGGGGTGTATGTGGGGGATGGGTTATTTTGTGGAGGTTTCACGTGAATCTTGATCCCATTGCACGAAAATTAGACTTTTGATGCAACCGATTTGTTGGCAATTCAATTTGAATCTCGTGGGATGGGTTTTTTGATAATGAACAAGAAAAGGATTAACCTTGGCTGAGGTATGAAGGTGAAGAATATGCCACAATTTAATCTTTTACAATAAACTGAATTCGGAATTGAAAGGAAGAAAAGAAACGAGCTAGAATAGTAGGATTAACCATTGCGGTAATCTGCTCCGGTGACTCTTTCTTTGTAGCACTTCTTGACGGATCTTGAAGTTTTTGATTTTTCTTAATTTTCTTTGATGGATAGGTGTCGATTAACGCAACTTTGATACCACTTGATATGGGGATTAGCCGTGTGTTTGTCCTTGATCTTTCGACACCAAGACTCGAATGAAGAAGGATGGAAAAGACGGGAGGATGGCGATGAAGAAACAATTGATGATCCAATGATGGTGAAGGATCAGTAGCTGGATAGATCTGGTCGAACTCTTGAAGCAACCTGGGAGCACACTAGGGGAATTAAGGCCCTAACACACAAAGCACGAGAAGTCGCCTGAAGTTGAACGAGAGCACCAACTTGCTAATTCAAGTGACGCAACTCAAAACAGTACAAGTTGTTAGGCGAGCGAGATTCCACGTGCTCTATGAACAGGATTTCACCTATTTGTTCCTGATTCCACGAGAGATAAAGTACTTGAAAAGTAACTGTTTTTTTTATTAATTTTAAAGATGAATAAAACGTTCAGCCAAGGGTGCCTTATATAGGAAACCGGGCGTCTCCTAGAAGAACTAGGGTTTGCTAAAAGATAAGATAAAATTATGGGCTGAAAATCTAATCCTAAAGCCCAAGAAAAAGAAAGGATAAGATCAAACTATAGGATGAAACTCTAATCCTAATAGCTAAAACAAAGCAAGTAAAAGCTAGCCTAGAATAATAAAAAAGAGGTCCAATTATGGGCTGAAATAAATAATCTAATCAAGGCATAATTTAATCAATAAAATAGGCCCAACTAGAACCATTCTCACGTCCATCTTTATGCCTCAACACGCAGCTCCATGCTTCTTGAATATCGAATCCTCCTCCTTGTCCATGCATACGTGATCATGCATGCACGTGAGCGACGTAGCTTCCATGCAGGTCTTCTCTTGGTTCCAACGAGCTCTCTATGACGTCTTCTCCTTGTCCATGCATATGTGATCCTCATGCATGGACGTGTATACCTGTGTCTTTTTCCATAGGGGATCAATCTTGATATCTCCCATCTCCAATCAATGGTCTTCATTGCACGTTCGGAAATGGTCTTTACAATTATTCCATTAATGATCTCCTTCTCTTGTTGAGGAATGTCTTTAATTCTTCCTCTTCTCCTCCTTAGAGTGATCTTCATTCCGTGTCTCCTGGCTTCCATGATCACGGTCTCCAATGTAAGAGCCTTAGTATTTGGAGCCATTTTGACCTAAGCCGCCCCGCGGGTTTAGGGAGGCCGCCTCTGCGGCTCGTCCAGTTTCCGCCCCTACGGCTCAGGGAACCGCCCCTGCGGTTTCTTGCGGCTGCAGCCGGTTTTGTTGACCGGTAGGACTCGTGATGTACCCTTTCTTTTCCTTCCTCCTTAAGTTCCTTCCTTGGCTTCTGAGCAAGGGTTTCCATCTTCATTTCTTCAGCTTCTCACGTCCTTCTTGCTTTCCTTTCCTCTCTTTGATCTTGTGCTTGTTTCCTTGGAGTTTGGAAGAGTTTTGTTGTGTGGTTGATGATGCTGAGCATATGTGTGTATTGCTGAGCTTGGGAGCCAGCTGTTGGTGTTGTGATCTTTCCCTTACTTAGGCCTTTGCAGTAGAGGTAAGCTCCTTGCTTCTCCTTCCTTTCTTTCTTCCTTGTTTCCTCTCCCCTAGCTTAGGATTAGATGTGTTTGAATGTGTATTGATGTTAGAATGTGTATGTATATGTATGTGTTTGGATATGGAATGGAGAAGACGTGATTTGATCACGTGAAGAGTGAAAGAGAAGTCGGGACTCTACGTTCTGCAGAGTTGCCGCCCCTGCGCCTCAGCGTCGCCGCCCTCGCGGGACCTTGTCACCGCACTCGCGTCCGGAAGTTGCCGCCCGCGGCGGCACGGTCACCGCTCTCTGCGCCCGTGTGCCGCCGCGCCTGCGGTTGCCTTTGTCTCGCCCCCTGCGTCCCTCTTGTCACGCAGGTGCGTCTTGTCTCGGATCTACCTAGAGTAGTGTAGATCCTTTCCTTTCCTAGTATGAGCGGTAGTAGCATGCTAGGTATGTGTATGAGGATAGAATGATGATGAGTATGATATCATTATATGTCGGTTACGGTTTGAGGTTTAGTTGTTTATCGAGGTTATGAGTTGGATACGATCCTTATGGATCCCTTGGGTCTAGGTGTGACCCCTTTGATGAATAGGAGATTTGATATCTTGTTATGCCTTGTTATTAGCAGTGTTGTTCTCCAGAGTTCTTCTGAGGTTGAGGTAAGTCCATAAGACTTACTTAGCTACCATCCTTATATTGGATGTATGCATGAGTGGTGTGTGATATATGCTTGATAGCATGCGTTATGATAATAATTACCGACCTATGGTTTAGTGATTGCCCATTGTAGGGCCGTGACAACTTTCCCTTTCATCCCTTTGGAGTCTGGGCGGTTCTCTGTGGTTGGGTCAGATTTTGTAAACGGTTCGGACACTCCCCATTCCCATAGGGTACACGGGGAGGTGTGACAGGCACCACTCCATCGGCCATGAGCACCCATAGGCGAGGGTCATATTCCTCGTGTTACATATATTCATATACATCTATATATATACAATTTGAGTGTTGGACTTCATAAAGATAATAAACCGGGTAAATGTGTGACAGCATGATTATGTGTTTATAATTCTCTGAATTGTGCTTGTGCTTATGTATTATCTTATATATGTATGGTTAGCTAACGGTTCTATACCGTGTTGTAGATCCTTTGCAGGTTAGGAGAACTGTAGAGTGAGTCAGATGGGGTGATCCGCTGAGGACTCCATACACTGGGTTTTATGCGAGGGTTATGGGACATTTCATGTGTACAGTTATGTTTTGGTTTGTACTCAGTGGTTCTTTTGTATTATCTTTTGATATGTATGTACGTGTATATATATATATATCAGTTTTTATGTTTTGGATTTAATCTATATGTGCCTTGTTGTAAGATCCAGTGAACTTGTTGTCAGGCTAGGGTCGGGATCCATTGTGAGATCCTAGCCCAGTAGCGCCTCGAGTCCTACGGATTCGGGGTGTTACATCCAATAGGGCTAAGCCGGAGATGCTTCTACATCACCTTTTGTCTCCCATTTCTTCTTCACCAAACAGACATGAAAGTCATACGAACCCAGGAATATTCAATAGCTGCTTGTCCTATCTTCTTCGTTTTGTAGGGACTAATTAAGTCAGTAAGAGTTCATCCTTCCTCTCCCCTTCGATACATCTCCCCCAAATTTGCGATACTATTGAACTCTTTCTTCTCCCCTATATCCACACAGAAGCACACACAAATCGGGCCACAAACCACTTGTTTTCCAGTCATTTTTACAGCTCTCTAGAAGTCATCTTTGGAACCATATCTAGATATGCTAGACTCATCTCCTACGTGAAATTTTGATATGTGGTAGTTGTTATATTGTAGTTTATCATTCTTGAATTTGGAGAAGATCCAACTGCTCGATTAAAATTTATGTCTAAGTATAGAATGTTTCTTGTGTAGGCAACTTTTGAGTGTTTATTTAGAATTTTTGGAGAAGAGTTTGTGTGAATTGTTTTTTCTAGCCTAGAGTTTGTATGGCATAGCATACCTAGAGATTTTACCTTGAATTTGATGAGTTTTCTAAGGGCAGATATGCAAGGCCAAAGTAAGGTAGTTGGCTAATTGCTTACAAAGAAAATAACGGTTTTTTAATAAGTTTGAAAATTTGGAAAAATTTTAAAACTCGTAATGGATCGATTATCGTTTATATTATATTGGTAGACCATGTTGTGCCTTGAGGTTTAAAGCATTTTTGGACTCTTTTATAGTTTTGAGGAAGTTAGGGGTAAAGTATGTAAAGCTGGGATTTCTTAATCCTAATTAATGATGATTAACTTAATTATCAATAATAATTGGCTTATAACTCGTGCCATGATGTTCGTGGCGTAATTTTGGACTTGTGAGAAAATTTTCACTTTTTCCTCTAGGGAATAAGTTTACCCTCCAGTGTTATTTAGAGCATTTGGGAGCTACAATTAAGAAAACTGCAATTGAGAGCAATTGAGAGAAATGATCAGGACATCGGATATGTCCTAGATGTGAAATAATATGAAAAGGCAAAACGGTCAAAAGAGTCGCTATTTTGTTTCTTAGCGGCTAAGAAAGGCGGCTTAAGATTACGCGTTTTCCGAGAAAATTGTGGAATAACTATCCACACAATATTCCGGATTTATCACTCCAATTTCGAGAAGTTGGGAGAATGGACTCAAACCGCCTTCGGAACGGTAAAAGGATAATTATCGACTTCGATAAAGGATAATTATCGCATTCGCTATAAATAGCGGAAATTCATTTTTTTAATTCATTTCATTTCACATTTCTTCGTAAAACTCTGATTTCTCTCAACCTTCAAACTCAGATCTACTCTTCGTTTGCAATCTGATTTCAATTCCGTTTGAGGATTCGGATTCCTCTCTTCATTCTCTTCATTTCGGTACCAACGTTTCGCGTTTTTGTCAAAGTTAAGGCAAGGTCGTGCATATCCCTTATCTGGTTGGTTCCGTCGCTCAGTTTCCGGTGAATTTGGTGGTGTCCGAGCGTAGCCTTCGTCGTTGTGATTCTGAATCTTCTTTTGGTTCGTCAATCGTTAGTAACGAATAAATTATGAATTTATTCGTTTCCGTATTGAGATTTGGTCTAAATTGACCTTATGCTTCTCAAAATGGATAAATGGAAGTTCCATTATGTTCGTTTAATTATTCTGATGATCTTAGGCTATTTGAATGACAAAATCTTATAATAGGTGGTTTCGAAATTGCCTTCGGGCAAAATGTTACGCTGCCGAAATTTAATTAATTAATTAAAGGATTAATTAATTAAATTAAGATTCAAGAAATGTCGTAAAGCTAATTAAATTCAAAGGAATGAATTTAATTGATGTTTGAAGCGATAAATTTAATACGAGGAATCTGATATTCCTTATGGGTGTTGCAGGAGGTAGTAGGCTAACTGTAGGTTGACCTATTTGTTTGCAAATTCTCATGTAAGTCTTCGGACTTACTTAGTTTTGATCTGCATAGGTTACTACTGAGAGATTTAAATTATATTGTTTGATATTATTGTTATTGTGAAAGCATGATGTTGTGATATCATGATGATTTTGATACTCGTATGATATGTTAGCATGTTGTGTGTTATAATGATCTTGATACGATAGTGAACGTGTATTGATAAGCATGCTCATATATTGTTATGGTATATATATGTATGTATATTATATATAATACAATAATTAGATTTAACGTGTGGTTATGTGTGAAAATATATATATTAATTTAAAGTGAAATTAATTATTTGTGGCATATAGCTAATGGACAAGATGTGTGAACACACGTGATATGTGTGTATGTGAGAACGAGCCTGTTATCATATGGTCATAACCCATATGGGGCGAGCACATAAGTGCACCGGCTACACCCATGGACTTGGGTAAAAATATATATGCCGTATTAGCCTGAAATGCATGGCGCGTCTGAATCGGCGTTGGCCAGTATTAATTGGCAAAGGACTCTAGAGTCACGGCCGGGATTCCCACAATATTAAGAGTGGAGGGTGTGGCCGAAACGAATAAGGTTTGCCTGCTAACATGGGGTACCAACAGAGGGGGTTGACTCCATGGGGCGACCAGAGTGCAAATGAATAATGAACTAATATCACCGACCTATAATAAGCATGTAAATGAATGTTCCGGCCATAAGTGCATTGCATATAGTATGGCTAGGTTAATGTGTTGCTTATATTTTATATGTGTGAATAGATATCTCTCGTGACAGAGTTATGATCTTAAACTAACGGTTTATACCGACATCTTTCTAGGTAATCTTGCTCATAGGGACGTTGTAGGGACGTCAGCTGCGGGATGTTGTCCGCCGGGGCAGTGATCTCACATGGGTTGGTTTGTTTTATTTTGAGTCTCCTCTTGTTGACGGATGTATGCGCTTGCCTATGTGCAGCGTTGTCAAATTAATGTTTTTTTTTTGCAGGAACGCGCGGTTGTGTTTTTATAGTTAACGCTTATGTTGTCGTTTTGGGAGTATATGCATGTGCATGGTTTTGTTGTGTAAACTTTTATACAATAGGTTAAATGTTTTCATTATTTGTCCGTGCTTCTTGTTACAAGTTCCTATAAGTGATGTTGTTGTCAGGCTAACTGATGGGACCCACTGTGTGGTCCCTAGCCAAGTGACGATTTGGGTTATTCAAAATCCGGGTCGTTACAAAATCGTCATTTCCTTAAGTTGGGGTTAATCTTGCAAATACTTTCGAGTAGTCCATTCTAGCCAAGAAACCTCTTTAGAACTTTCTAGAATATGAAAATGTGATGTTGAGACGTGTCTCCAGGTTGACCAGACACTTAGAGTCACATACGTGCGAGACCGAGATATAAGCGGTAGTCGAGTTTTAGATCGGTACATGTAAGTCTGCATGGACTTAGATAGTTTCCCTCGTATTGGTGTCTTGATGAATTATAATTATAACTTTAATAAGACGATATTAGTATGTTCTGAGACCCAAGTGTATGTATAACGACTATGCCATGAGATTGGAAGTTCTTTGCGAGTAGTCCATACAAGTATACAGTTAAATGCATGAGATCCACTCTTGTTTGGTATACGGGGACAAAGGCAAGGGCCGGGAGACCCTCGTGCCACACAAATAAGTTGAACCTAGAGTTAATCACCTAATAAAAGATAATAACGAGGTTTGGTGTGCAAGCATGTTATTGTGTTTATTTCCGCAATGATGTGTGATTGTGCTATTGTAGTACTTAACTAATACATTAGGATTGTTAGCTAACGGTTTTACCATTATGTTGCTAGATACTTTTAGGGTAGGACAATTGTAGAGTGGTCCGGGGTAGAGGCTCAGCTGGTCCCGTACATGTAGTCGGGATGTTTGGGTTTTTTTTCTCCTGTAACGAGACTTTATTTCGTCCTTCCTTTTTGACTCTTTTGCATGTTGTGCCCGCTGATATTTGCATGTGTTCCTTGTCATGACTATTTCATATGTATTAGACTATTATTCAATTTTTCTTTATTTGCGTCTTGTAAAGCTCCGGTAAAATTGTTGTTAAGCTAGGATCGGGACCTATTGTGAATAACTAGTTCGTGACACCTCAAGTTCTGAAATTGGGTGTTACAACTTTAAAATTTTATTAGGTTTGCCTGTTTTGGCGTCTATATTTAGTGTTTATTTTTCGTTGATTTCTGCTAATATTAGGGATTGAACTATTTACATTTTATCCAAAACTTAACCATTTTTACGTATTAAATAGACGTTTTAGAAATCGAAAGAGTTTATACTTTCTTCTGAAAAAAAAAATTAATTAAAATTGATATTAAATAATTATATTTGTATATGAAGAAATATAATCCGTATATCAAATTACCAATAATATCATCATGAGATAAGGAAACCCAACGAAGTTTTCCAAGATCAGACCTTTAGGAGCTGTGTGAAAGATATTTACGAGACTCCTTCGATCTTAAGCAAAAACCCTTTCGATCCAAAGCTTTACAATTCAAACATTCTTTTGATCTGTCATTCGTTCTCGTATTCAAGCGAACGCGCTAGAGCAGCTTCCAAATTTCTCTCATTCTATCTTTTTAGGGTTTCGGATCCGTTATTCCAGCTCAATTCTGCACTCAAAAGCTACCATGTCGATGCGATTCCTTCTTCAACAAGGGCTTCAGAGGTTCCAAATGGTAAGGGTTTGCTTTCGCGATTTGTTTCTTATTCGATTGAGGTTATGACTTTGATTGATTTGTTGTCTCTATTTTTTTTCCCCCCGATTTGGAGTGGTTAAAGATCTCTATGGGAAATTAAAACCTTGCTGTGATTTGTGAATCGATCCTCGATTGCTCGATAAATTAAATTTTATTTTTCCTATTTATGTATCAGTAAAACTCTGCTAAAACTCACAATTCCGAGGATAAAGCTGCTGAGGAACAGGAGAGAGCTTCAAATTAAGCAAATGCAAAGAAATTGCCAAGCTGCTTGAGACTGGTCAGGAGGCTACTGCCGTATTAGGGTAATTCCCTATTTTTTTGTCTTTGTGGATTTTGTTGTGTACAGCTGATTTGAACTGTTTCGATTTTTGGCATTTCTGCTACCGATTGCATTATAACATTCTTATACGGGGTTCAATTTTTTCTTCAGGTGGAGCATATTGTAAGGGAAGAGAACATGATGGCTGCACAAGAAATCATTGAACTCTTTTGTGAGCTTATCTCCGTCCGTCTTCCTATTATTGAGACCCAAAGGTTTTTTTTTTCCTTTTATGCTGTTTACCCTCCCAATGATCAGGATGTGAATGCTATTTGTTTTATATGTGATATTAATGAGTGTTCATCAACTATAAATGATTATTGGACAAGCTTGGAATCCATTAGATATACGAACCAAAAACTTGTCTTTGATTGAAAATGTATTTCTTCCCTTGAAAAGGATTTGTAAGAATAGCTGATTTGCACATCCACTTGACATTAGTTGGATCATGATTTAAGAATATCAGATCTTCAGAAGATGTAGCCATTTTGCATTTTTATGAAACTAGCTTTATCCTTGTGATACTGATGAATGATGGTGGAAAATTGGACATGAAGACTGAAAGTTTGATGAAGGAATTAATTGGGGTGATATAGATGCAAGTATAACCTAAAGGCACTGAAATAAAAACAATAATCCAAAATCGCTTGGCAACTGAATGCCATATATCATGTATGTGAATTCCAAACCTGGTCATTAGGAATGCAAGAGACCAAAATTGGATAGCTTTTTATCAGTCTTTAGGCGTGTGGGACTAGTCTTAGCCTGTGATACTGATGAATTGATGGTGGAATGATTGGACTGTAGAATGAAAGTTTGATGAAGAAAAGGAATCAGGTGGGAGGCGAAATAAGGCACTGAAATAAGGAAGTAAAAAACATGATTTTCCAACTTTTGTTTATTCTGAAATGATAACTGAAATCGCTTGCAACTGAATGCCTTATGTCTGAATTTTCCAAACTTGCTCATAAGTAAGACATGATACCAAGGTTGGATTGCCTTCTTCTTATATACACACAGATATGCTAATCGGTATTGAATCCTCTTGATATCCCAACTGAATGTTTATCTTGCTCAGGCGATTTAGGGTTGCATCTTTTTCACTATTCATGCTCATACAGCTCATCTTAAAATACTTGTTTGTCCAGGGAATGTCCTTTGGACTTGAAAGAAGCAATATCCAGTGTGTGTTTTGCTGCTCCAAGATGTGCTGATTACCTGAGTTCTGCAAGTTCAATTGGCATTTGTTTCTAAATATGGAAAAGAGTTTGTAGCAGCTGCTACGCTACGAGCTCATGCCAGATTGTGGTGTTAATCGCCAGGTTAGATATGCTAGAATTATGCAGTTAATGCTAAAACTAGAGAATGGCATATACTTATGGTTCGCATATAATTACTTTCTTTCTAATTTTTTGTTACTTCTATATTTGCGTTGCAGCTAATAGAACTGCTTTCAGTCCGTGCACCACCCAGCTGAAAAGAAATTAAAGTTCTCAAGGAAATTGCTGAAGAACATGGAGTAGAATGGGATCCAGTTGCATCTGAAACTGAGCTTTTCAAGTCACATGAAGATTTGTTGTAAGTCTTCATTCTAGGACTTGTTTCTCTCAAATTGCCAACTAAAATATGATAACCGAAAAAGATGTATCAATTACAGGATGGATCAACACAATATATTAGCGGAATAAGGTTCCACTTCCCAAAGAGAAGCATGAAGAAGTTCTGCAATCTGTCTCCTCAAAAGTTACGGATGAGCAGTACGAGTCTGATTCAGGTTTAGACTCATTGGATTTTCCTGAAGTTCCCACAGCAATACTGAAGCCAAATGCAGGATCCAACACTACAGATCATCTTCCATCTGCCCAATACCGAAATGAATCAAGGACCATTAGCAGCTATGAAAATTTAGCCGTCAGCCATCAAAGGAGCCGAGGAAGAGGATTTAATTTCCAGACCTCCTGAGGCTAGACAATTTGTGCCCTTCATTACTCCTCCTCCTTTGTCACAACAACCCTCCTCTAAAGATGTTGAACAGTCAGTTGAATCTGTTGAAAGGGTCCAAAGTGAGACAAGTGATGACCCTAATATCCGTATGGATCTGCAGGATGTGATACTTGCCGCTCAAACTGCTGCAGAGAGTGCTGAACGCGCTGCTGCTGCTGCTCGTTCAGCTGCTAGTCTCGCCCAGCTGAGAATTTCCGAAATTTCAAGCAGGCAACGTAACCCATCACTTGACGTTCTTCCCGATAACCCCTTTGACATGGAATCCTCGATTCTATCAGAAGAAAAGAAACATTTAGACCATCAAGTTTCTTCAGCTGATTCAGACTACAGAAGCAACCAATTTGCCAATGAATCATCACCAGGGGCGTATGATTCGAATGAATCTCTATTCAAAAACTCATCTAATGATGAAACTCGTGAACAAGAAAGCCCGCATCAACTGCCTCAGAGGATGACTTCAATGGAGATGATCTACTTTCGTCATACCCTAACCTCTTTGGGTCTGGTGGTCGTTCTTTCACCGGGAATTCACGCTCGGACACTTGAGGGATTCAAATTCAAACATGCGAAGAACTTGGTGAGAGTTCCTTTGGGTGGTGTATATTTTTTTTATGAAATCTTTCTGAAACTATTTGGCCTGTAATGGCGTTGTGTGAATGTTCTAGCGCAGTAGCACTTGATGTATGTGGTTATTTGACAAATTTTGGTTTGGTGCTGGTGGTTATTTCGCTTTATATAAATATATACACATTTTCGTTAGTATTTGATGTGTTCTGCTCACTGCCTAGGCACATTGGATGTCTTTATGACTGGGCGG
Organism: Fagopyrum tataricum; assembly: GCA_002319775.1. NCBI lineage: Eukaryota > Viridiplantae > Streptophyta > Magnoliopsida > Caryophyllales > Polygonaceae > Fagopyrum > Fagopyrum tataricum. The sequence goes on along the minus strand of CM008281.1, from coordinate 15,407,309 downwards.
ATAATAAGATGGTATAGTCAGTTAGTCACTCTTTATATACATTTTCCTGAAGGGTGAAATAACGTGAATGTATAAATATAATGTGTATTAGTTTTGGTAGGATTGAGCTTAGTCTCATGCTAGGATTTTGGCAATAATTTTGTGAAACATAGACTTATTGGAAAACATAGACTTATTGATATATAATGGGAAGTAGTAGTTTGATGAATAAGATGGTATAGTCAGTTAGGAGCTCTTTATATACATTTTTCCTGAAGGGTGAAATAATGTGAATGTATAAATATAACGTGTATTAATTTTGGTAGGATTGAGCTTAGTCACATTGCCCGGAATTTGGCAATAATTTTGTGAAAACATAGACTTATTGATATATAATGGGAAGTAGTTGATGAATTGTCTATTTAGGAATAAGTGCTACAAAGTTGTGATTATTTTGTTTAAGGATCTTTTCGGTTTTGAAGAAGCTTTTAAACCGCCGTTATACCGTCCGGAAAGTTCTCCCACTTATGGTTGTATTTTCTTGCTCGATATTACCAACTAGACTGGACATAGCCGAAAATCTCTCTTTGACTCTAGTCAAGAACTGGATATTCATGTTTGGCTTGGACTGGTCTGTTAAGTATTAACTACCCAAATCTCAAGCCTAAAAAGATCCAAAATTATCAAAAAGCCTAATCCGTCCGATTGGTTTGGGTCAAAATATTTGACATTCAAGCTTTAAAATATGTTCACAATATATGATAATATAAGCGATATTAATCCTTAAACCTTTTATAAATAGAATTTTATCTACTTTTTATTTATTATTTGTATTTTAATGAGTACAGAGGCCATTTTTGAAACCTATAAAATTTGTTATAGCCCATTTAAGCCCTTTTTCAGCCCAATTATTATATGCGGCCCAACCCATTAGTTCCTAATCCCCAACATATACTTCCACCCTTTATGCCGAGTGTTGTATAATTCACGATGTCATCTTTCAAATGCATAAATCAAACAAGAAAAAAAATATAATTATAAACTGGAAGTGATGAATAAGTTACAGCTCTATTCGTAGTTTAAAAAAAAGTATTTAGTATCTGTTTGGTTGGAGTAGTAGAATGAAAATAGAATGGATTCGGTTAAAAAAAAGAATGAAAATAGAAATAATTTGATTACTTTCATGTGTAAAAAGACATCTAAATCAACACATTTTTTAATTGATTCGGAATCATTTCGTTACCGGATAGTGTGTTTTATCAGGATTTGTTTAGATGCACAACACTTATAATATGTTATGACTAGATTTCGACCATTTCGTTATTGGATGGATCGGGTTGGCATTAGGTTTCGTTACTTTAAATTCGGAGAAATTACAAATTGGGTTATTCTGTGTTAAAAAAGATGCTCTGACTTATAAGAATCTTATACGACAAATATTAGTTAAACCAAATGATTAGCACTAATATTGGTTGAATAATGTATTAAAAGTTGAAAATTAAAGTTTGACTTTGAACAAGTCAAGAGGACAACAGGGATCTTTGGGAAATGGAAAAGTAAACCAAATTTATTCTATAATCGCGGTTTTGTAATTGAGTGACCCATTCAAAATTATGGAAATGCTTTGTTGGTAAATTAGTAGGTCAACATGTCGTCTTCTATTACCTCATTTTTAACTTATTCTTCAAACTTCTCGTCGCCTTTAAATCTTTGACTCATACATGATACATTCGTCTTCCTCTTTTACGCACGTGTCTAATTCAACTTTTCACAGTTAATTATCCTTTTTTTCAAAATAATTCACCCTTTCCGCAAAATAGAATAGTCAACTTTTATTATAAAAAAAATCGCATGATGACAAAATTTTTAATGTGTTTTTTTTTCTTTTTTGAACATGTCGGTTTCTGGTTTAGCGACTGTTTTTTAAATTAAAAAGTTAAAAAAATTAAGAAATAAAAGTATAAAACAAATCAGAATTAAAATTTTAAATAAATAAATAAAATCAAAATTAAATTTAACAAAAAAAAGGCTTGAACCGGTTTTTCAGTTGTCAACGTATCCTCTCGGGATTAAGAGGAATCAAACTCACGTAGTTTTCTTACCTTGTCTTACCTTTTTGGGACTTCGGATTATTTTTTTACCCCGCTTACCTTTCGGCCTCAGAATCAGAAGTAGTGTCGTCGTCTTCGGAGTTGGTATCCGATTTGGAGTTATACACCGGTGCATTCCGTTGTTTCCGTTTTGCCGCCTTATCTAGTCTTGAATGCAAACTTGCATCTCCAACTTCTCGGGGTTCAGTTGAGTTCTTTTGTGACCGAGTATGTTCCCGCCTTGGCTAAATGTTTGCTCCACCGCAACCGTTGATGCGGGCACGACCATGAGTTGTCGTACAATTCTCACTAATGTTGGATATTTGGGGCTAGTTTCTTCACCAATCCAAAATATCAAAATCACCATCAAAACTAAAACACGTGTTAAGATAATCTTGATATTTCGCATTTGAGAATGAATTTCTAGGTGTTTTTGTTCTTTTAGCTAAAATTCGTTGTGCTTTTGAAAGAAAAGAAGATGAAGAAAAAGAGGGAGGGCGGGAGTAGGTGCGGTAGAAGAAGAACTAGCACTTGATTCAAATTTATGAAGCAAGCTTCCAATTTCATTACTAATGTTTTGCATAATGGTAGAAATATTAATGTTTTTTTGTACTAAGTCTAAACACAAACAATCATAATAAGCATGCAACAAATCGGAAACACCATCAAGTTTAAGTTTAGGATAAAAAAAACGGCGGTTACAATATAAATCATGGGAATTTCTTTGTAATATTTAAGCCATTTAATTTTCATTCCATACATAACATCTATAAGGGTTGGTATTTCAAAACAATTTAAAAAAGCCTAATAAATGTTAACGGCTATCTCTGAAAATCTATAAGAAGTTGGAGTGTAAACGCTACTCATGGCATTAGTTGCATCACTAAAAATCTTTAAAACATTACAAATATCGGTACAAGTTTTTCAAATATTTTCATCATCAAGAATTGACCAATTAACGTGTATTGAAGAAAACTCTTGTAAAAATTTTTTTTGTAACGAACGGCTTCACTGAGTAATTTGTAAGTAGAGTTTCAATAACGTTGGTGATGAGGGTTAGCATATTCGCTAAAATTTTAAGTCCATCTTGAACACATAAGCTTAAAATATGGACATGCATAATTGTGTTTGCGGATGCATTATCAAAAGAATATGAAAAAACTCGATGTTGTAAATTATATTCTTGTAAAACCGTTTTTATCAAGCTTGCAATGCTTGGTGGATCATGTCTTGCGTTGAAATGCCGAAATCCAATAACATATTTATGCAAAAACATATAGTTATCAATAAAATGTAAAGTAATGCCATGTAAAATTGTTGTTGAGATTGTGTACTCCAAAATATCACTACAAATAGGTATTTGATGCTCAAAAGATGCCAAAGTCGATTAAAAAATTTTTTTCTTTCTTTTGTATGTAAGATTTAGATACTAATTTAGAAACAGGTTTTCCTATAAGTTGGTTTAAAAGAAGGTTGAAGATATTTAGTGTTATATTCTCTAACTTCTTCATATTCGGAATAAAAAAATGGAAATGCATGAGAACATATAACATCGGCTAATTCTAAACCTTCTTCACTATAGTTATACGTAAATAAAGGAGATTGAGAGGAAGAAGATGCAAAACCGTGGGACAATTGTGTTTGTCCTTATGATATCTCTAGCTTCTCTGGATGGACGTTTTGCATGTGTGTTTGCAAGGTCCCGTAGCCACCCTTGATCTTCCACTTGTACACCTTTGGACAATAGTTGCATGAAACTTGACAATACTCGTTCACCGACTCCCCCTTCTTGTAATGCTTCGTACAAATTTTTGATGTAAGCATTTTCGGTGGGGGAGACGTCGTCGTGGCATTTCAGTAATTTCGGGATTGTCGGGCATTTGAGTTTCACTTTCGTGGGTGTTAGGGAAGAATTGAGAAGAGGGGAATTGGTCACTTGGGTTTTCCATTAGTAGAATACGAGATTACGAGAGATGAATTCGAGAAACACGAGATAGAGAGTTGAGAAATATGAGATGTAGATGGTGTGAGATTTAGAGGAAGAGGGGTTGGGTATTTATAGGAAATTAGGAATGGGTATTGGGGGGGTTGGGTAGGTAGTGTAAGTTTTTTTTTAATTCACCTCTAACAGCCTAATAGCCGTTGGAGTGGGTCCCACCAACGGCTATAATGTCGTTGGCGGGCTCAGTGCTTAAACCGGCGGTTTGTGCCGGTTTTTTAATTTTAAATTAAATAAGTGCCAAAACCCGCAGTTTGGTTCGGTTCAAACCTCCGGTTTAGGTTTTTATTTTTGCCAAACCGTAAACCCCCCGAAACCTAAACCGGCAAACCTAAACCGCCGGTTTGGTTAAATTGCAGGTTTAGGTCGGTATGAAAACCGCCGGTTCGGCGGTTTGGTTCAAACCGAGCCCATCTCTAGTCTCTATCATTCTATTTGCAACAACTTCAGGTTCCATAAGGCGAACTATTATTTATTTGTCGTTAGTTGTTGGGAATAATTTTGGTTTCTTAACTTGTTTTTGCAGGTGTCTATATCAAATGAACACCTATTGGTATATTTTCGATTAAAAAAAATATGTAAATGAGATTGTTGATGAGTGATGAGGCAACATTGTGTGTGTATGTCACATGCCGAGTTATTCTCCAACTAAGACCGCGCGACTCTTAGCTATATTGTCGCCTCCAACAAGGTAAGATTAGTCTTACTCCTCGATGCTCCTTGACTATGAGTGTTCTGTCTAGATGACAAGGCAAACTAGGAGACTTGTCGGCAAACCTTGCCTTTATATTTCTCAAACAGATGTTTGCAAAGAGAGCTAGAATGTTTGGTGGATTGTGGGATTTGTGGGATTATCCAAATGAGGGGTGGCCTCCCCCTATTTATAGCCTTGGCCACCTCTCCGGGAAGGTTCCGGAACCTAATTCTCCTAGGTCATTCTGGATCCTTCCTACATTGATCTTATCCTAACGACTCTAGAACTTTCCCTAAAACTTTAGCTAAATCTTCAAGGCTCCTTTGAGTTCTAGAAGTCTCCGTCATCTTCCGGGGAGATCCGCCTCCCTCCGAATCGTACCGCCAACGTCTACCCGAGTCTAGAGACTTATTCCGGTTTCCAGACTCGTTTTGATCCTTCCGGTGCCATCCGGGTCTTTTCTTGGTCCTCCCGGATCCTTCTGGATGATTCCTCCATCTTCCGGAATATTCCATCACTTTCTGGAATATCCCGTCACCTTCCGGAATGGTCCATCATGTTCCCGATTCCTCTCGAGTATTCCGGACCCTTTGTGATCGTCCCGGATCTTTCTGGAATACTCCTTGCTTTCCCGGTGTGCCATCTTGAGAAGTTATATGTCCAGCCTTCCGATTGGCCTTCTTTTCATGTCATTTCTGCTTGGTCTTGTCAAATGATGCCTTGATGGCGTCTCTTGGCAAGTCGTCTTGCCGGTCTTGACATCGTCAAGGAAAAGCGGTCCGTGGCATATACATCATCTCAGCTCATTGTTGTTTTTGGATCTCCAATATCTAACTTTTACTTGGTTAGACATGAGTAAAGTCGTCCAACATAAGCGTTCATTTAAACGCGGTTATAACCAGTTGTGCTTTAAAGTTGTCTTCTAGGGTGTGTATGTTGGGAACTCTGTGAATACTAGTGAATGTGTTTTTGAGTGTTTTGAGAGAGTAGTTTGTTTTTTGTAGTGTTTTGTTTTTAAAAAAACACTTGTAAGTGTTTGGCACGATAGTATTTAATGTAAAGTGTTTGTTATATGAAAAAGGCGGTTTTGCCCCCCACTTTTCATCGATCTTGCGTTAATGAACAAGTTATAATAACCCGTTTCTCTCTCCTCACCTGAGATTCAATCCATGGTTATGGTTGATATTTTCATTGCACTCGTGAATGCTTATGGGCTTAGTAACCTCTTTGATCTTGCATTTCTCACACTTATGGGCTCAATAACCTCTTCAATTGTGGCTTTTCATTTGATATTATGATGTTGTTCTTAATAGCAATAAAAGCACTAAGCGAAAAGATTACACATAAATCTCAAGGCCCCAAAAATAAATGAAAGATATGAAATTGCAGCAGAATGCATCATTTGCGATTCAACAAGATAATAAGCAAATCATTCAACAAAATAATAAGCAAATCATTCAAAAAGTAAATCTATAATACAAGTACGAACAACACTCTGATCAAACTTATATTCATTCATAAACCAGATGAGGAGAAGTCTTCCTACTGCTACTACTAATTTCAACCTTCTACTAACACAAATCAAACTTATTGTACTTTTGAACTCTTGTAGAGAGGATGAGTTGCATTGCAATGCTCCAAAGGTTCTTTCCATTGCTCACATGATGTTGGCTTATTACATATTACACGGGAGCACTGCAAAAATGAAAGAAAAAAAGTAGTTAACATAGGTGAACAATTACTTATCAATCTCACAATGAATCTCTATTTACCTAATCGTAATAATTCTCATAAGAAGTATCTTCATATGGGTATTTTGCACACAAATGTCTTAGATGTGGGCAAGCTATGCAAGCCAACTTCAACCACCATTGAAGAACATCACCAATCATCAAAAAATCAGTTTTAAATGATTTCAAACGAAAATCGTAGAGAAAGAAAGGATTGAGAAATATTAAGGCTTTGAAAATTGAAAATTGAAATCACCTTGTCACACTTTTCAACGACGACTACGAGATCACAATCATCATTCAATGAATTGAGAAACAATTTGAAAAATTATATTTTCTCAAAAGGATTGAAATCGAGGATGAAACAATATTCCTCTTCTTTAGTCCTTTTCATGTCTTCCCTTTTCATGTCTTCCCTGTTCTTCAGACAAACTATCGAGTGCACTCCTTCTCATCCTCAAGCTCACGAGCTTCAACCTCTTCATCCCGAGATGGTGTTTAATAGTGAGATCTCTGGTAGTCTAGCGAGAATCGACGCTTAGTCCATCGATAGCGCATTTCCTAGTGAACATGATCTGCCATAATCTCTTCTATTCCTTCATTTATGTGCCAGAATAAAGTGAGATTTGGTAGGAAAGTGGATGATACTTTTTTGTATATGATAATCAAAGGGAGTGGGAAAGTTGCATCGACTCGTAGGAGGCAAGAAGGGCCCTTACTCCGTCTCACACAGTGTACTACTATCGGCCCTACCAGGCTACATCTACCTACACAAGCTCGATCAAGAGTTAGGGAGGATCCAACAAAAGTACGAAATTCCGATTGTTCAGAGAATCAGGTCGGTTCTGTTAAAGAAAAGTCGTATTGATGACCAAGAAAACTCAAATCGGCGGTAGAAGAAGACAAGGAGAGCAAAAGGTGAATTTATGTCCATGGTTACCCTAAACCTCGAGATCGAAGATGCAAAAAGGAAAGGGAATTTGGTAGGTTTGAAACACATAAACCTTAATTTCAACCTAACCCAATCGCAAAAACTCGCAAACAATCAACCAAGTATATTACCTAGGTGTAGTTGATCGATCCAGATGATAGGGATGAGAGCTCTTCGATACACAAAGGTATGTAGGAGTAGTTCGATGAGCAAGAGAATAAAGGAGACTAATTCTTTGTCGATGGAGTATTTTTAGGTGATCAAAAGTTCATTATATACCTGGTTTAACAACGTAATAAAGAAAAAAAAAGGGGGGGCAATAACATCATTTTATGGCAAAAACACCAGTGTAAGATGAAAAAAAAAACCTTGCTCTCATTAGGGTTTCAAAAACACTCATAAAACATTGAAACACTAGTGTTTCTCTTCCCACCAAACAACCATGAAAACATAAAACACTATTAAACACTAGTGTTTAGCGTCTAGCGACACACACCTTAAGCCACAAACACTAGTGTTTTGTTGTGTTTTTGTTTTTTAGGAATTTAACTAGTTTTTGACATGGTCAAAAACACTATTGTTTTGTGTTTTATGGAGTGTTTTGAAAACATTGATAAAATTCACGGTTTACGTTATGACACTAGTGTTTTGGGTCCAAAAAGACGAAATTGTCCCTTAGCTTTTTTCTTATTACAATTCAAAACACAATTTTATTCCAAAACACTAGTTTAAGTCAAGTAAACAATGATTAGCGTTTTTAAAACACAAACATTCTCAAAAACACTAATTTATCTCAATGACTTAGCAAACACAACTTAATGCTCTCAAGCACACTATCTTAAGAGCATTTACAAGATTAGCATGGCCATATGTTGTAGATCTACTTCGAGTTTACAAGCCTTCACATATGTCGAGTAAGTTCAAACGGTTATTTTCCCAACCCCATATATTGTGTTTTTCATACCCGACAACATTTTATCATTGTCAATTAAATGCCTAGAGGTTATATCCAGTTCTAGCGCTGAGCATGAGAATCATAGAGTTATAATTATCATTGTTGAGTATTCTTGAATTTGCAATCTCTTCTTAAACCTCTTTTTAAGACTACTATAATTAGTGGAATGAACCTCTCCTACAATAGGATTTCGACTGCAAAGTATGATATGTAGAATATATATTGTAAATATATGATGAAAATAACAACCCTAAATATACTTTACAAATTATCACCAATAACATAATTAAATAAATTCTTACAAGAAAACTCAACATTCCTCAAAAAAGCTCTTTCAAATCCTCTACCGAACAAAATCATTATACATGTATTCATACATAAAATCTCACCTACAAAAGTATAATCATATATGGACATGGAACCGATCATCTCCACACAGTCCGGCCCGATTCCAACTAAATGGGTATTTTTTTTAGAGGAAAATACCGAAAATTACCCGTCAAATAAACTCATTTGTAACTAACCACCCGCAAAATGCCAAATTGTCAAAAACCACCCTTAACAACTATTTTGTCAACAAAATTACACCACGCTACTATTCCATCTCTTTTCTTGTTAAGGGGCCCCACTTTTTTTTTTTTTTTTTTTTTTTTTTTTTCTCTTCTCTAAACCAATTTTGTTCATTAAATTGAATATAAAGCCGAGTCCGAGTAGCTCGCTCAAAATAATGTTCATATAGTGTTATTTTAGCCGAACAAACGAGCATTAACATGTTCAAACTCAGCTCGTTTATAGACAAGTTGAACCCAAACTTTTGACGAGCCGAACCCGAATAGTTTGGATCACGTAACAACCTTATATTTGAAGGGTGATTTCCTATATTTTCCTCATTTTTTTAACAAAACCTGGTTCAAGTCCGGAGTCGAACAAGTATATACAACTTTACAATAATATTTTATTGCGTGTAATTTAAACATGCAAATGCAAATTAAATGATATATCGATTAATACACCAAATACATTTTTTGTTAGTTTTTGTCGAATGTATTTTGTAGCAACTTTTATGTACCGTGTATTATTCTCGAACTACTCCAGTTGTAGCCTTGTAGGATTCCTCCCATTAATATGACGGACCCTAAAGGAATATGGGAACACATCTACTATATAATACTAAAACAGAAGTGGCTAAAGCAACATGTCGTTCCCATATCGAAACACCTCAACTTTTGCCACATGTTGTCCTCCTGTTAATCCACCTCATTTTTTCGTCACATGTCATCATTAGATTATGCCACCACATTTTTCCCTCACAAACTATCCTATTATATATTTTATATTTAGTAATTAATAATTCTCGAGCACTATATTTAGACCTTATAAAATAATTAAATCTTAATTTATTAAATGCATTAAATTATTACTCTTTTATTAGAAAGTAGTGGATATATGTAATGTATATTAGGAATTTGGATACACCTAATTGGAAAGTTTATTTATTTTGAAGGGATTGAGAGAAAGATTAATGTTATATTAAGATACAATTTGAGTTTATAACATTTTTTGTTTAAAAAATCACTTAATATTAAATCTTGATTTATATGCACTATTTATATAATAAGATATATCATAAATTTCATTAACATTTGTGTTAGTTATCTTTGCATGCTTTATTTATAGAATTTTGTTAAAAATATTTATAGTTATCACGATTAAATGTAAATTTTACCTAAATTTTATATTATATGATAATTTTATATTATTAATAACATTTTTTTAAATTACAAATCCGTATAAGGTACGAAAATTAAGCTAGTTTTTAACTAAAGTGCAAAAAGTGCCACCAAAACACCAAAAAGGTTAAGGGAGACTTGTTAGGTGTCAAATTTTTTTTTCTCTAATCCATAAATTTATCATATCATAAATTATTTTAAAAAGATATTTTATGAAACAAAAATAGTGAAAATTATTTGATAATAAGTTTTAATTGGGAATAAGATTTTGTGGAATTAATAACCTAAACACACATAAGTCTTAGATTACTCTCAATATGACACCTGATGTATATAAATAGATTTTTATATTTTACTTTACAAAATCAACTTAGGGGTGTATTCATTCCAAACTTTTAAAGATTTTGACTGAATTTAATAATTCATAGAATTTGCTGATTCTGTGGAATATTTTAATTCTATATAGAATTAATACAAATTTTGTCAGATTCTATCAGATTAATACATTGCCAAAAAAAATTTAAAAATAACATACAATTATCAATCTATTAAAATTCACAACCAACATCAACATTTTAATAACATACAATTACTCAAAATCAACCCAAAACCAAACGGCTCGGTTGACGAAATATACACAACAAATATACAAAAAGGTAACCCATATTATAATATATATATATATATATATATATATATATATTCTTTATGTCATCTACCGCAAAAACATATATAACAATATATATAATATATTAAAGCATATGGAAAAGTGCAATTGCACTGCAGAACACATAAGATACTTTAATCAGTAAGACGAACCCAAGCACTCGAAGTCCATACGGTACAATGCTTTTTCCGAAACCGCAAAAGTCGCAAAATGAAAAGAGAAAACTGAGAGGAAGGCTCACACGTTTCTTATGACAGATCAGTAAAACGTAGGAGTGTGCAAATTCCGGTCCGGTCCGGGTTTTGGACTGGACCAGACCGGACCGAAACAGAACAGGTCCGGTCTTCGGTCCATTCATTTCGGTCTCCAATCGGTCCGGTCCAGACCTTTTTTTTTTTAAATTAATTTTTTAATTAAAAAAGAGTTAACTTTTTTTAAAACAAAGTTATTTTTTAAAAAAAAAGTTATTTTTTTTTTTAAAAAATAATTTTTTTTTAAAAAAAAATTCCGGTCCTAGTCATATATATATATATATATATATTACAAAAATTAAATTAAAATTTTTTTTCCGGTCCATCCGGACCTGGACCGGTTTTGGACCGGAAAATTCGGTCCAATTCCGGTCCACTCTGTTCAGGTCCGGTCCGGTCAAGGTCCGGACCTGTGAACAGTCCTAGTAAGACGAACCCAAGCCCCCGAAGTCCATACAATCAACATGACGGAAAACACGAAAAAGAACTAACCTCCAACGATGCACCGAGTCAAAGCACTCGAAAACGCTAAAAAAACGTTGATTTGGCCGTTAGGGTTCTTCAGTGCTGTAATTTGGCGTGAAAATCTTATGTGTTGGGAGAAGACTTCTATAGGGTTTATAAGTAATAAGAAATCCTTCAAAATCAATGAAATAATAGATTCTTTTAAAATCAAGAAACTTTTAAATACCTTAGGAATTTTATGAAAAATTTAAAAATCCTAATTGAATATCAAAAGATTTATATGAACTTTTAAAAATCTATATTGAATACCTATAGACTTTTAAACTCTAAAAAATTCCTGTAAATACAATATTTATATGAAAAGAGGTTTTTTTTGGAAAAGAGATGAGGAGTAAAGCTTGCCTGAATAAAAAACAGAAATGTTATTTGGTCAGATGGAAGGAGGCGGTGCACTTGCAAGGTGAGTACACCTCCTAGATGCATTGGGCATGTGCCTCGCACGCACAATGCGAGTGCACCCAAGAGCGTCCATTTGTCAAAATGGGGGCGAAGGACTGATGTGACATGGATTCAAATAGGGTAAAGTTCGGACACATCTGTATTGCGTTCGCATCCGTGGGAAATTTTTCCTGCGAAAAAAAAAACGGCCACACCGTAAATTGTGATTGCACCGACCGTTTCGTAATTTTCTCTCTGACTGAAAAACAACACTCTTAAAAAATTATAATATATTTTAGGACTTTTTAGATTTCTTCCATCATATACTTAAAAACATCCGAGAGTTATTAATTTTTTTTTTCTATATGACTTATCCACAATAAATTTTTTTAGATTTCTTTATATATGTTCGAAGTATATGATAAGGAAAAAAAAAAGGATTATCAACAAATGATTAAATTTTAATAAATAAATAAAAGTAGTTACCTATTTTTAAGCATAAAGTTTAAGATTAATCTTAAGAATATATATTTAAAGGACGTTTCTCATTGGTAACAATCTTGTATGTTTTTTTTTTTTTTTATTATCATCTTATCAAATTTAGAAATCACATAAATGGTTTCTAACTTTCATTATTATTCAAACAAATTAAAAATGTAATGGTAAAACATATATCGTTCATCTCTTTCGATTGCGTGGAAAAGCAAATAGGAATGATTAGAGGCATGAAGAATATGAATCCAAAGCCAACCCATAAATGGGCCAAACAAAGAATCTTGACGATCTCAATCACTCATAGAATGTGTCATTTTGTGTGTGAATGCAATCCCAAAAGTCACTAGTTTTCATTTGTATCGTCCTTTCTTAATTTTCCTTATTGTTGTCTTTGGCTTTCTTCAACTTTTTACATCATAGTTGTTTAATAAAACAAAGGTAAAAGGATGAATCTAACATTGAAAAATATTCAGTTTTTTCGTCTACGCTACATCCGAGGCACAATTTTAAAATATATCGTTGCATTCGAACGTTGTTTATCAGTGATAATTATTTTACTTGAACATTATTAATATGATAGCAATATTTGTGGATATCCTATATATTTCATTTCTCAGAAAAAAAATTACTCGGCTTAGTAAAGATGGCAATACATATCCATTTGATGATTTCAAATATAATATTGGTGAATTTACGGAGTATGTTTTTATCTCTTAGTGTCGTATTGAATAAGCTAATAAAAATTTATGTATAAAAGATATCTCTTTTAATTTATGTAAATCCAAATCTGCCCTTATTAAATTTCTACATAAATCTCTAATAATATTTTCCTAGTTAAATTTCTTCCTCATTCTTCTTTATTATTGTATATTCTAACAAAAAATAACAATAGTACATCAATTCCAAAGTCAATATTTCTTTTTTTGTTTTAATTGTTTTTTTATACTTTGTTATTTTGTGTTTTTATGTAAACTTTTTTGTCATATCTTTATGTAAAATTACACACTAAATTGTACACAAAATAACACATGCAAAAAGAAAATATTCATATCAACATGAGAAAGTTACAAAGTACATTACACAAAACAACACAATATATTTTACACAATATAACATAGACCAACAAAATTACACAAATCACTTACATGAAATAAAACATTAAAATTTTAATATAAAAATGTACATGACCCAAACTAACACAAACCAATTACGTACGGTTATAAAATTGTATAAAATAACACAAAGCTAAAATATTTATTTACACAAATACTTAGTTACTCCTAATCTGTAAATACTTTTAGGATATTTGCCTTAATTCACTCATAACAATTCACTCATAGCAATAGTTAAAATTAGTTAAAAGACAAACTCAATTGAAAAAAAGAAGTTGTTTTCATTGAGGGTAATTAATAGAGAATATCTTAAAACACTGATTATGGATCATATTTTATTTAGAGATGGCATATAATTATTAAGTTGTTCTTGTTACTTACATAAATACACTAAAATATATATAATTAAGTATTTATACATTGTTAAAAAGACTATAGTCTAATTTACCAAATTCAACTTATAAATAACACATTTTTTTCAATTTCCACTATAATGTTCTTAATGAACTTATTCCTTTTATCCAAGTAAGTTTGTAATATACTTTACTATTGGTTTATTTCATAAACGATTAAATAATCGACGATTATTTGTTATTTTTAGATTTTAATTCATGGACGATTATTTTATGAACGAATAATATAAGTAGAATATTATATCATATCATGGATGATTAGTTGTTAGTCTACTAGATTAATTAGTTGATATAAGTAGGATGCGAACTAATGCATATATTATTGCAATTTTTTTTTTTGGGGTGTGGGGTGATCTTGCATTCGAGGAAGCAACAATTTATCAAGGACACAATGAACACATTGAAGTTGCCCTACAAACTTAAGCTTTAGTGCAATTGTCATGTTTCAAAGTTCATATCAAATTTAGAAGCTTTAAGATAGATTATTGAAAGTGCAGTTTTGGCATAGTTGGCATGCATCCAAGCTGCATTTTTTAACCTTAGTCGTTCTACGACACATTGTGCACTCTGTAATTTGTTGTTTGTCCCTTTAAAAATTTCATATTTAGCTTAGTTGATTTGATTGCAATTAGGGTCTACCTGAATATCCACGTGATTCCGGTACATAATATTCAATTATGATTCAACTTCACTGATTATTCCATGATAGAGAGAGGTCTTAGAACCACCGATTATCTCTTTCATATTCCCATTTTTTTAATAATAAACCCACTTATTATAAAATTATTTACATCGAGATAGAGGGGAGATGGAAAACAAACTGCGTCGCCAACCCTTTTTGAATTGCAAAACTGATTTCCTAAAAATAACATTTGACGACCTATGAGACATAATGTTACCGTGTAAAACCCGTTGTACCCTCTTGAGAACCTCAACAACATCGGCTCAAAAGTGTCAAAAACATCGAAATGATTTCAACAGTTGGGCATAGGACAAGTCCCATCAACCGGATAAAGTGGAATCATTAGGCGATACTTAAGGACAGAGCGATACTCAACTGGGGACATACACTGCCCAAGCCCATCAATGGGTATGGCATGAAGGACATCCCGGCTATGCACTGATTGAAGACACTTAAAAACCGCTTTCTATCTCGGGGTCTAATTGAAAACAACTTCCATCTCCAGTACAATCTTACCAAAAGAGCACTCGCCAAAGAATTTTGGGCTTTACAGGGGACAGTGTTCTTGATGGTAAAAATAGAAAGATCGAAATCGGGAATAGAAGTCTGAAGATTGCCCAAAGCTCCACAAAAGTGTTTGGTTTGACACAAAATGAGAGGAATAATACCTAGTTTTATATCAAATTGCCCCGGGATAAGAAGCACCTGCGTGAACTAAGGACGCAGGGGCGGAGGAGATCACCCGCAGGCGCGGCAGGTAAAATCCGCAGGGGCGGTGACAAGGAACGCTGGCAAACGCAGGCACGCCGCTGGCACGACGCAGGCGTTGTGACACGGTAACCGCGGGGCGATGACTCTCAGCAGCGGGGGCGGCGACAGTGCAGAATGAAACCTCGCGGCTTCTCTTTAGCTCTTCACGTGATCAATCACGTCTACTCTCTTCCAGATTCATACACATGCCACAACATACACATATAAACATCAATCCTACATTCAATCATCTAATCCTAAGCTAAGGAAGAAGAAGAACAAGAAAGGAAGAAGAAAGAATGAAGAAGCAAGGAGGAAGAAGCTTACCACAGCTGTGGTTAGCTAAGGAACTGCTCACCAACAACTCACTGGCTTCCAAGCACAGCAGCACTCACAGTCATCAACCACAAAAGCCACAACACATCCCAAAACTCAACCCAAACTCTTCCAAACCAAGAATAAGATCAAGAGGGAACAAGGGAGAAGCAAGAAGGACGTGAAGCTGGATTGGAAATGTGAATAAACCCTTGCTCAACAAGGTAAGACGGAGGAGGTAAAGAAAGGTAAAACATAAGTCAAAAGAGTCAACAAAACCGGCTGCAGCCGCCGGAAACCGCAGGGGCGGGTTTCCTGGCCGCAGGGGCGGAACGACAGGGGAGCCGCAGGGGCGGCCTCACAGACCCGCGGGGGCGGCTAAGGCCAAAACTAGCTCCCAAAACTAAGGCTCTTACACCTCACCCCCCCTAAAAACAAGTTTCGTCCCGAAACTTGCAAAGATCCTGAAAACACTCGGACTCAAAAGCCGAGGTACAACTCTCTCTATAACCTCAACATAAGCATAGAGGAAACCATCCACTCCAGCAGAAAACTATACTGTCCAAGGCCTAGAGGGAAACCATCTCTAGCCAAACCATAACATATCCCAATAGCATGGAGGAAAGAGCCATCTCTAGCTATAAACAGAAATCATACTAGCGCAACAAGATCTAATAAGATCATAATCACAACAAGCTAGCATGAAATAACATATCATAGCATATAAGCATGTAAGCACATAAGACTCACCAAGCTAGTACTAAGATCTACTCGGTGATCCTACTGGTGCACCTATCTCAGCATAGAACTCTGGATAGTTCCTCTGGATACTATCCTTAGTCTCCCATGTAGCCTCCTCGGGTCCTCGTCTCGACCACTGTATCCTAAGCATAGGTATGTCCTTCGAACGCAGGCGTCTCATACCTCGTTCTAGGACTGCAATCGGATGCTCAACAAAAGTGTGGTCCGACTCAACCACCAAATCCTCATAACTCACGATGTGTCTCGGATCTGGTATATACTCCCTCAGCTGAGACACGTGAAATACAGGGTGAACACCCTCTAATCTCGGAGGCAAGGCTAATCTGTAAGCTGCGCTCCCAATCCGGTCCAGAATCTCGAACGGTCCGACATATCGGGGCTCAACTTCCCCTTAATGCCAAAACGCCTAACACCTCGTGTCGGAGACACCCTCAGCCACACATGGGCTCCAACTCTGAACTCTAGAGGTCTACGCCTCTTATCAGCATACGACTTCTGATGGCTCTGCGCAGTCAGCATACGCTCTCTGATCAATGCTACTGGAGCCATATCATCCTGAATCTTATCAGGTGCTAAACCACTGACACTGCTCTGCTCATCTCAGCATAACGGGGTACAACATCTCTGTCCATACAGTGCCTCATATGGGGTCATCCCAATAGATGCATGCCAGCTGTTGTTGTAGGAGAACTCAACAAGTGGAAGATGGTCCGTCCACACCTGTCCCCAATCCAACACACAAGCTCGCAGCATATCCTCTAGCGTCTTAATGGTCCTCTCTGACTTACCATCTGTCTGAGGATGAAACGCAGTCGTGAAGTGCAAACTCGTCCCTAGGGCAGTCTGAATCTGCTGCCAGAATCTCGAGGTAAACCGTCCATCTCTATCAGAGACGATCGTCCTCGGTACACCATGGAGTCTCACTATTTGCCTAGTGTACTCCTTTGCTAATCTGCTCACCGGCCACGTCTCTCGAATAGGAATGAAACGTGCCATCTTCGTCAGTCTGTCAACTATGACCCAGATGGCATCAAAACTCCGGCTCAGCCTCAGTCCAGTCACAAAGTCCATGGTGACGTCCTCCCACTTCCTCTGTGGAACAAGAAGTGGATGGAGTTCACCTCCAGGTCGGAAATGCTCGATCTTGACCTGCTGACAGGTCGCACACTGAGCTACAAATCTGGCTACATCGGGCTTCAGCCCTCCCCACCAATATAAACGTCTCAGATCCTGATACATCTTACTCGTACCTGGATGTACCGAGTAAGGTGTACAGTGAGCCTCCTGTAATATCCTCTGTCTCAGCTCTGTATCAGCAGGTACACAGACGCGACCACGGCGCCTCAAAATTCCATCTGCTCCAAGCAGAAACTGGGGTGCCTCATCGCGAGACATCCTATCTCTAATCCTCTGTAAAGTCGGGCAGGTCTCCTGTTTCTGTCGGATCTCATCCAACAGATCAGGAAGAACCTCTAAAGTACGCAGCTGGGCATCCTCATCAGGAAACTGGATGTCCAACTCTAACCAGATCAGATTTCTCCGCAACTGATGCTGAACTGTCAGCCTCGCAATCGCCTGCTCTCGAGGCGTCTTCCTGCTCAGGGCGTCGGCGACTACGTTCGCCTTCCCCGGATGATACAAGATCTCCAGATCAAAATCCTTGATCAGCTCAAGCCACCTACGCTGGCGGTTATTCAATTCCCGCTGCGTGAAAATGTACTTCAGACTCTGATGGTCTGTGAAGATCTGACATGTAACACCGTGTAGGTAATGTCTCCAGATCTTCAGTGCTTGAACTACCGCTGCCAACTCCAGATCATGAGTCGGGTAGTTCTCCTCATACGTCTTCAACTATCGAGACGCATATGCAATCACCCTGCCTCTCTGCATCAACACACATCCCAAGCCTAGCTTGGATGCATCACTGTATACTACAAAATCCTCAGTACCCTCTGGCTGTGCCAAAACAGGAGCAGAAGTCAGACGTCTCTTCAGCTCCTCAAAACTCTGCATACACTGATCAGACCACAAATCTGGTAGTCTTCCTCATCAAACTCGTCAGTGGACGGGCAATCACAGAAAATCCCTCCACAAAGCGTCTGTAATAACCGGCTAGGCCAAGGAAGCTACGTACTTCCTTGACGTTCGTCGGTGTAGGCCATGCAGCTACTGCCTCTATCTTCGCCGGATCAACCTTGATCCCCTCGGCGGATACAATGTGACCCAAGAATGCTACCTCTGGCATCCAGAACTCGCACTTAGAGAACTTTGCATAAAGTTCTCTATCCCGCAAAACCTGCAATACAGTCCTCAGATGTCCTGCATGCTCCTCTCCCTCTCGTAGTCAGAAGCCCGGTCCTGATAATCGACCAAGGTCTCACAGTGAAAACCCGCCATATAGGTACGGGTAGTATCCCTCAGACGTCGGGAAAACAAATACACGTGTTGATCTATAGAAGGTGCAGCTGGACCCAGCAATGCCAGCTCCTCCTGAAATCTCTTAATAGCCTCTGAGACCGGTACATCCTCGAACCCAGCCTCAACAAAGTCTCGCAGTTTCTCCCTCCTCAACGAGGCAGGGCAGAAACGCTCTCGGATCAAAGTCCTCATCTGCTCATAACTAGTAACATGTACTCGTACATACCTCCACCAGTGTTGTGCCAAATCTCTGAACAAGGTCTGCACCAGCTCAATCTTCCTGTCAACTGGACATCTAATAGACTCCAGAGCTGAGTCTACATGTCCTAACCAGAGCTCCACCTCCAGCCCCACTTTCCTAGTGAAAGGGGGTACTCCCATCTGATGAAAAGCCTTCAACCAAGTGTCTGGTCGAGGCCCTCTATGCTCCTCTGTAGCCCGAGCAATCTCAACGGTAGGTTCCGGTGCAGCTGACACCTGTGTAACTGCATGGGATCTCTCAGATGATCTCTCCTGTGCTGGCAGATCAGGAGCAGGCCTACCTGCCTTGACAACCTCCTCAACACGTCGTATGTACTCGCGGAAGGCTGGTCCCTCCATGGAGACACGATCAGACTCCCCAGACTGGGCTCTCTATGGCCCTTGTCTCTCAGCTGCACCGTTCCCAACCTCAGGAACGGCACTCTCAACAATCTCCTCATGGATCTCTTGGCTGCATGTGAACCACCAGCAGGAGTCCTACCTCGTCCTCAACCTAGAGGGGGTCTACCTCTACCTCGTCTAGCTGCAGATAAGGCTCTAGTCTGAACCATCTGTAGAAGACGTAAACCTAACTTAGAAGGCTATATATATGCCGTATGTATAGATATATATCAAATCAATCACAACAGAATATCTATATATATCTATACTGTCGAGGTCTTCAGAGGGGTGATGGCTCACGTACACGGTATCCCAAAACATTTGTACTCATTTCAAAACCAAAACCTTTTGAAAAGTCAGACTCCTTTTCGAGTTCTGTTTAGTTATCTATTTGACCTTTATTTCAGATTACTAGTGCCATTGTTGTCAACCTGGGCTCTGATACCAACTTTGTAACACCCCAAATCCGTAGGACTCGGAGTGCTACTGGGCTAGGATCTCACAATGGATCCTGACCCTAGCCTGACAACAATTTCACTAATCTTACAACAAGACACCGATAGATTAAAACAAAACATGAACTGATATATATATATATATATATAAAAGATAATACAATGTACCGCTGAGTACAAACAAAACCATACTATACATCAAAAGAACTCATATCCCTGATAACGCCCCAGTGTACGGAGCCCTCAGCGGATCACCCACTCTGAATCACTCTGCAGCTCTCCTATCCTGCAAAGTGTCTACAATACGGTATGAAACCGTTAGCTAACCATACACAAATATAGGAATATGCTAGAGCACAAACACACATCAGAAATCTTAACACATCATCATGCTTTCACACATTTATCCTGTTCATTATCTTTATAAAGTCCAGCAATCAACTCATATATAAATATCCATATAAACATAAGTGACACGAGGAATATAACCCTCGCCTCTGGGTACTATAACCACCTGGAATGGTGCCTGGAACACCTCCCCGTGTACCCTAAGGGAATGGAGAGTGCCCGAACCGTTTACCAGGTCTGGCCTGACCACAGAGAACCCCCAACTCTCAACGGGATGAATGGAAAAGTTGTCACAACCCTACAATGGGCAATCAATACATCATAGGTCGGTGACCCTCATAACACATGCTATAAACATATAACACACACCACTCATTCACAACATCCTATAAAGGAATGACAACTAAGTAAGTCCCACGGACTTACCTCAACCTCGTAGTCGTCTCGCTGGATCAACCTCAACTCAGTCCACTCCAAATTGGAGGATAACACGGCCTATACAAGGCATACATAAATATCAAACTCCTATCACAGAAAGGGTCACACCTAGACCCAAAGGATTCATAAGGGATCATATCCAACTCGTAAACCTCAAATCTCTAACCGACAATTCCATATCATACTCGTCAACATCCGAATCCTAACATGGTACTAAGTTCCTCCTACTAGAAAGGAAAGGAACTACCTAACTATAGGTAGTCCCGGGACAAGACGCACTTGCGTGAACTAAGGACGCAGGGGCGGATGAGATCACCCGTAGGCGCGGTAGGTAAATCCGCAGGGGCGGTGACAAGGAACGCTGGCAAACGCAGGCACGCCGTTGGCACGACGTAGGCGCTGTGACACGGCAACCGCGGGGCGGTGACTCTCAGCCGCGGGGGCGGCAACAGTGCAGAATGAAACCTCGCGGCTTCTCATTAGCTCTTCACGTGATCAATCACGTCTACTCTCTTCCAGATTCATACACATGCCACAACATACACATATAAACATCAATCCTACATTCAATAATCTAATCCTAAGCTAAGGAAGAAGAAGAACAAGAAAGGAAGAAGAAAGAATGAAGAAGCAAGGAGGAAGAAGCTTACCATAGCTGTGGTTAGCTAAGGAACTGCTCACCAACAACTCACTGGCTTCCAAGCACAACAACACTCATAGTCATCAACCACAAAAGCCACAACACATCCCAAAACTCAACCCAAACTCTTCCAAACCAAGAACAAGAGGGAACAAGGGAGAAGCAAGAAGGACGTGAAGCTGGATTGGAAATGTGAAGAAACCCTTGCTCAGCAAGGTAAGACGAAAGAGGTAAAGAAAGGTAAAACATAAGTCAAAAGAGTCAACAAAACCGGCTGCAGCCGCCGGAAACCGCAGGGGCGGGTTTCCTGGCCGCAGGGGCGGAACGACATGGGAGCCGCAAGGGCGGCCTCACAGACCCGCGGGGGTGGCTAAGGCCAAAACTAGCTCCCAAAACTAAGGCTCTTACAGGCGGCAACACGAGTCCGTACGTACTCATGGTAATGAGCAAAATTTTTTTGCCATGAATGGTGTTTTAGAGAAAGGAAGAAGGTGGATAGAGGGAGGAGGAGGCAGCAGCGACGAGAGTCCATACTCGAATAACGACCATATTTTTTTTGCCATGGATGTTGCTTCAAAAAGAGAAGAAAAGGTGAAAAGAGGAAGAAGTTGAAGATGTTAGAATGATGGGGAAGAGATATACAAAATGTATTTGAAAAGTGAATGTGTCAATTAATATCACTCCTATTTTTCAGGAAAGAGGCTTATGAATTGTATGAATGAAACAATATGATTCCATTCCATATATCTACAAAACATAAATTATTGGATCGAACCCTTTAATTTCGTTTTGAAGGCCTTTTTTTAACGAATCAAACGGACCATTCAAGTTAATATTGTAAAGTTATAGTCTATAAAAAATAGTTATACTACTATAATCTATGTGAATAATTGTTCGAACTAGAATTTCTCTCGACAAATCATTATATCAAGGGAGTATTAATTCCACTCCGATTATTGTCTTGCTTATATGAAGTTCGAATCCAAAAATTTCTACTCTGGGGAAATAACAATAGTGAAATGACCAACAATCCAGCAATGACTAACATCAATTGTAATACAAATATCATAATTATCGATTATATTCATATGAGTTAATTAATAATTAATTTATTTGTGCTAGAGGTTCATCCACTTGGATCATAATCTTATCTTATGCATGTTTAGTTGACCAGCTAAACGATTGCAAAACCACTTTGACTTGGTAGTTTGCTGCATTTTTAATAGCTTTTTACCTCCTTCCTCTGTTTCAGGAAAGCTTCTCCGTATTATATATTTCTTTTAGTTTATTATCTGCATTGATTTTATTTTTAATTTCATGATTTTTTTTAATTTATTAATTTATCCTTTTAATAAGATGGTGGAATTCGGTGTAATATATATAAAGTTAAGTCCAAATTATAATTTATAGTTTTAATATAAAGTCGAAATCGTAATGGATCAGTATTGGTTAAAGACGTTAAAATTACGGGATTAATTATAATACCTCATTCTTTACCTAATTTTAACGTATATAATATTTATTTGTAAATGACGGTTATACATATTAAGGGAGATTGGCGGTTGTTTTCAGTTGGCAACCAACACCAAATCTTAAATTACGAAGAATGAAGTCTTGTTGAAAAAGTTACTATACAATTGAAAAGTAATTAGAGATAAGTGAAATAAGAGATTAATTATGTAACACCCCAAATCCGCGGGACTCGGGATGCTACGGGCGAGACTTCACAATGGGTTCCGACCCTTAGCTTGACAACAATGTCACCGGACCTTCCAACAAGGCACAAATAAAGGCGAAAACTTAAAACATTTTTAGTGTATGCGAAAGCCCAAAAGTAAAGACTACAAAGTGGAAACTCAGCCGAGTCCTCAAAACAATACAACCCAAAACGAAAGTCTAAACGTACGACAACACCATGAACAACGATATGAAACATGACCCAAAACCATCCTCGTCCTATAATGTACGGAGACCCCGGCTGTCCACTCCTCCACCTCACTCGGCGGCGTCCCTAACCTGCAAGTCATCTACAACACGGTTTAAAACCGTTAGCTCATATTCGAAGCATTAGAAAAGCGGTGAAGGCACAAACACATACATAACACAAAACATAAATCACACAAGTCCGGTTTATTATCTTTTTATTATTAAGTCATATCCTGTACTAATTCAACTTCTGTTGTGACACGAGAACCACCGTGGTCTCGCCCTGGTCCCCACTTACCGGCAAGAATGGTACGGATGCACCCGACCA
The DNA here is from genome assembly GCA_002319775.1 of Fagopyrum tataricum. NCBI lineage: Eukaryota > Viridiplantae > Streptophyta > Magnoliopsida > Caryophyllales > Polygonaceae > Fagopyrum > Fagopyrum tataricum. The sequence goes on along the minus strand of CM008281.1, from coordinate 15,383,656 downwards.
TATCACCCGCCGGGCTAGTCGCCGAGATCCCTCTAGAGTTCACGCAGAGCCTAGGCAAGAGGTCACCGCCCGTTATCATACACTTGGGCCAAAACATATATATAAGGTCGGTGGTCCTAATTACCGGTTTTAATGTTATACAAGAACATAAACACACACCACCAAACACACATCAATGCTAATACATAAAATACGAGCTAAGTAAGTCTGGAGACTTACCTCATCACCAAACCCAAGTCACCACACTCTTGCTTCCCTTAAGGAGGAAGCCCACAACCTGCTCACAAGAGATATGCATATCAATACATACTCACTCTCAAGAAGTCTTAGACTTCACTCTTAGTGATCTATGCAAGATCACCTAACCCTCAAACTAGGAATGCATCCTAGGTCTCAAGTACTCACCACACACTCTCCACACATGAAACAACCCACAACAGTTCATAATTCCACAACATATTAATCCTCAACCAAGGAGGCACAAACTAGCCTAGAAGATCCATCATGCTCAAATGCCCATATCCAACAATTTCATCGAGCCTTAAAGGCTCCTAGGTTCACAACCACTAAGTGGCATTCTCAAACTACTTTATGCCATACTAAGCATACTACTAGATGATTCAACACAAATCTAAGGAAGGAACGAAGAGTGAAGGAGAGGAGGGACCTACTGTTGCCGAAACCGCAGCCGCGGAGTCAAGTTGGCGCCCCCTGCGGACACAGGAGCCGCCCCTGCGTCTTGCTGCCGCCCGGAGTCACGTGTCTGCCGCCGCCCCTGCGGCCGTGCCGAGCCACACCCGCGCCCGTGCCAAGCCGCACCCATGGCCGTGCCGAGCCGCCCCTGCGGCTGGCCGCCGCCTTGGAGTCGTGGTCTAGCGCCGCCCTTGCGGCCGTGCCGAGCCGCACCTGCGGCGTGCTGAGCCGCACTTGCGGCCGTGCTGAGCCGCCCCTGCGGCTGGACGCTCCCGCGGCCGTGCTGAGCCGCCCCGCGGGTTCTGTGCAGAGCGTCGTCTTCTTCGTCTTCGATCGTGGATCCTTGGTTCCAAAGTTCTTCTCCTCTTGCTGGATCTTCTCCAAACACCCATCACTGGTCTTAGGCACCTCTCCTCGACCTAAACGAGCTAAGAACACAAGAATGCAAGGGACTTGAGTGAAAACCTCTCCAAGCTTCATCCATGGCCATGGATGAAGGAGAGAAGACGAAAGGGGTGAGCAGCCATGGAAAGGAAGGGAGGGAAGGGACTTACCACACTAGATCTGGAGTTCTCCTACTGCAGTCCACACATGTAGCTCCTCAAACAACCATGGAAGAAGAGAAGAGAAGAGAAGAGAAGAGAAGAGAAGAGAGGGAAATGAACGTGAAAGAGAAAGAGAGGAGAGAGAGAGGGAGGGGACAAGGATTGTCAAGGGAGAGGGGACAACAGTTGTCATGTCACAACACCCCGGAACGAGGGGTCGGAAATGACCCCTTGTCACTTCGACCCAGAACGAAGGGTCAGAAAGCGGGAAAAAGAGGAAAAACGACGAGTCGGCTCGGATTTTCTTAGGAATAAATCCCGGCTCTCGGCATCTCGGGATTACGGGATAACTACAAAGTGCTCCAAGTCCGGAATAAAATTAATAAAATTCCGGACGTTACAACTAACCCCCCTAAAAACAAGTTTCGTCCCGAAACTTGCTAAACCCAACACTCTCCAACCAACCCATCTCGTAACCCCGTGGAACTAATAAAATGTACACTATCGGCTCTAATCCAAGTCTACAGATTGCATCACATCAAGACCTCGCAAAGTACTCATAAATCATACAAAATCACATAATCACACAGAACAAACACGGAAGATCTCGGGGCTAACCCGCCGGTCCTATCGATGTCGCTAAATCTGCGTAAAACTCAGGATAGTTCCTCCGGATACTATCCTCCGTCTCCCATGTAGCCTCATCGGCTCCTCGCCTCAACCACTGAATCCTCAGCATCGGTATCTCCTTCGATCGAAGGCGTCTCGTACTCCGCTCTAAAACTGCTATCGGGTGCTTCTGCAAAGGTATGGTCCGGCTCGACCACTAGGTCCTCATGACTGATGGTGTGTCTCGGGTCGTGTATGTACTCTCTCAGCTGAGAGACGTGAAATACCGGATGTATACCTTCTAACCGAGGTGGCAATGCTAACCGGTATGCCACCTCACCGACTTTCTCCAAGATCTTGAATGGACCGACATATCGGGGCTTAACTTCCCCTTAATGTCGAATCGCCTGACGCCCCGCGTCGGTGATACCCTGAACCACACCTGAGCTCCTACCCTGAACTCGAGAGGTCTACACCTCTTGTCCACATACGAACTTTGACGGCTCTGCGCGGTCAACATCCTCTCTCGGATCAGAGCAATTCTAGCCACGTCGTCTTGTACCTGATCTGGAGCTACAACGCTAAAACTCCCCCGCTCATCCCAACATAAGGGAGTACAACATCTCCGTCCATACATTGCCTCATACGGTTGTCATCCCCATCGACGCGTGCCAAAACCTTGAGGTAAAACGCCTGTCCCTGTCCGAGATGATGGTCTTCGGTATTCCATGTAATCTCACAATCTAACAGTTGTGGATATGCCCTCCCACTTCCACTGTGGTATGGGCGGTGGGTGAAGCTCTCCTCCATCTCTGGTACTCGATCTTGACCTGCTGGCAGGTCTCGCATCGGGCCACATATCTGGCTACATCGGGCTTGAGGCCGCCCCACCAATAAAGTCTCCTAAGATCTTAGTACATCTTACTCGTGCTTGGGTGCACCGAGTAAGGTGTGGAATGTGCCTCGTGCAAAATCCGCTCTCTCAACTCCTGGTCTGACGGTACACAATATGTCTCTGGCGTCTCAATCGCCCGTCTGCTCCTGCGATAACTGCGTTGCCTCTCTTCGGGACATCCTATCCCGGATCCTCATCAAAATGGGACATCCCTCTTGCTTCTGCTGGATCTCTCCGGACAGGTCAGTTAATACCTCTAACTCGGACAACGACCGTCCGTATCCGGGAACCGGATATCCAACTCCAACTCTATCAAATCCCTCTGCAACTGTGGCTGAACCGTAAGCCGAGCTATAGCCTCCTCTCGAGGTGTCCTCCTACTCAAGGCATTGGCGACTACGTTTGCCTTCCCGGGATGGTATAAAATCTCCAAGTCCAAATCCTTAATCAGCTTCAACCATCTCCTCTGGCGGTTATTCAACTCCCGCTGAGTGAATATATACTTCAGACTCTTATGGTCTGTGAAGATCTGGCATGTAGCCCCGTACAAGTCATGTCGCCAGATCTCCAGGGCATGAAACACTGCCTCTAGCTCAAGATCATGGGTAGGGTAATTCTCCTCGTACGGCTTCAGATGCCAAAAAGCGTACGCAATAACCCTACCCTTCTGCATCCAACGCACTCCAATCCTAGCTTGGAGGCGTCGCTATACACTACAGAAACCTCCACGCCCTCAGGCTGGCTAAAACAGGAGCGGAGGTTAACCTCCGCTTCAGCTCCTCGAAGCTGTGCTGACAAGGCTCGGACCAAACGAACCTGGTAGACTTCCTTCTCGGAGACTCAACTTCCTTCTCAGGTCTTCCTCACTGCAACACTTCCATTATGTTTCTTCTTTGCTTGTCTCTAACAAAGAAGATCGAACTTCCAATTTACACCGTCGGCTTGGTTCTTGTCCAACCAACCTTTGATGTTACGTTTCCTCCATTCTTGTTGCAAGTTCTAAGTAATGAAGGAAATACTTTGCTTCAGACTGCTTCCACTAACGGGACACGTATGCTATAACTTTCACATCGTCTCTCCATACTCAAACAAGACCATGTCTTGAAGAACCACTTGTATACTTCAAACCGATTATACCTCGAGGCAACATTCAAATAGTTGCACCTATGAATCTCCTCTTAGATCTCAACAACTCCATTGTCCATTTTCTTCCCACTCAATACTTCATCGTCATCCGGAGTAGGTTAGCCATCGGTGGTGTTACTTGGGGAATCTCTCCACAAATCCGGTAATGATCGGCACATCCAAGAAACTTGTAACTTCTTTCACGTCCTTCAGGGGTTGTCATCCCGAGACAATGGGTCATACAACTTCACTCTTCTTCGAGAGTAGGCCAGAATGTCCTATTCGGGCATTAGTAAGCCCATATGGAATCACTACAACTAGTAGTGACCAAGGTTTGTCCAGTATGCGATGTTTGCACTACCCCAATCTCGACTTCTCAATTGGTGACAATCAACCTTAACTCGATTTTAGAAGAGACCACCGACCCTTGCAACCGGTCGAGTAGATCATCTACATGTGGTAAGAGGGTACTTTTTATTCATTGTAATCTTGTTCGGCTCATTTTAGTCGATGTACAAATGGAGATAACCGTTGTAACACCGCAAATCCGCGGGACTCGGGGTGCTACTGGGCGAGACCTCACAATGGGTCCCGACCCTTAGCCTGACAACAATTTCAATGGATCTTTAACCATGGCACAAATAAAGGCAAAACTCAAAACGTTTTAATGTATGCGGAAACCAAAAGTAAGAAGTACAAAGTGGAAACTCAGCCGAGTCCTCAAAACGATAGAACCTCAATACAAAAGTCTAAACATGCAACAACATCCAACTAGCGACATAAACAACATAAACCCAAAAACCGTCCCCGTCCTATAATGTACGGAGACCCCGGCTGTCCACTCCTCCACCTCACTCGGCAGCGTCCCTAACCTGCAAGTCATCTACAACCACGGTTTAAAACCGTTAGCTAATATTCTAAGCATTAGAATAACGGTGAAGGCACAAACACATACATATCACACATCATAAAACACGCAAGTCCCGTTTATTATCTTTTTATTACTTAGTCATATCCCGTTCTAATTCAACTTCGGTTGTGACACGAGAACCACCGTGGTCTTGCCTCGGTCCCCCACCGGCAAAGAATTGTACGGATGTACCCGACCATCTAACCCGCCGGGCAAGTCGCCGAGAATCCCATAGACCCACACAATGCTAGGCAGTATTGTCACCGCCCGTTATCATACACTTGGGCCAAAATATACATATAAGGTCGGTGGTCCTATTTACCGGTTTAATAGTTATAACAAGAACATAAACACGCACCACCAAACACACATCAATGCTAATACGTAAAATACGAGCTAAGTAAGTTCGGAGACTTACCTCGTCACCAAACCCAAGTCAACCACACTCTTGCTTCCTTAAGGAGGAATCCCACAACCTGCTCACAAGAGATATGCATATCAATACATACTCACACTCAAGAAGTCTTAAACTTCACTCTAGTGATCTACGCAAGATCACCTAACCCTCAAACTAGGAAACACATCCTAGGTCCCAAATACTCATCACACTCTCAACACATGCAACTTCCCACAACAGTCCATAATTCCACAAGAGTAATCCTCAACCAAAGAGGCACAAGCTAGCCTAGAAGGTCCATCATGCTCACATGCTCATATCCATCACTTACATCCAGCCTTAAGGTGTAACACCCCGAATCCGCGGGACTCGAGGTGCTACCGGGCTAGGATCTCACAATGGATCCTGACCTAGCCTGACAACAATTTCACCGATCTTACAACAAGGCACAACAGATTAAAACCAAAACATAAAACTGATATATAAACATGTCAAAAGGTTTATACAACTGCTGAGTACAACAAAACATATCATATATATATACATATCCAAAATACCCATCCACGAGTATAACCCAGTGTACGGAGCCCTCAGCAGATCGCCCCGTCTGGATCACTCTGCAGTGTCCTAACCTGCAAAGTCTACAACACGGCATTACACCGTTAGCTAACCAAACACATACAAAGGAAGATGCTAGAGCACATGCACACGTCAGAACTTAAACATATAAACATGTTGTCACACATTTACCCATTTTATTATCTTATATAATAGTCCGGCGCATACAGCGTATAAATAATAACTCAATATGAACGTATGTGACACGAGGAATATAACCCTCGCCTCTCGGGAATAGTGCCAGCTGGAGTGGGATCCGGTACCACCTCCCGTGTACCCTATGGGAGTGGACAGGTGCCGGCCCACTGAGCCATACTGGCCTGCCCGTAGAGAACCTCCAGACTCCGGGATGAAAGGACAAGTTGTCACGGCCCTACAATGGGCAGTCAATAGACCATAGGTCGGTAATACAATATATCATACGGGCTATAAAGCATAACATCCACCACTCAGGCACACATCCAATATATGGAGGGCAGCTAAGTAAGTCCTATGGACTTACCTCAACCTCGGGAGTCACAAACTCAGAATACTCGGCTCGCTCTGGAGATCAACTCAACCTAAACAAGGTATAACGCATACATCATATACATATCCATACAAGGGGTCACACCTAGACCCAAGGGATCCATACGGATCATATTCCAACTCGTAATCCTCAAGGCCGTAACCGGCATAACAGTTCCGTACTCAACTCATTCTAACCTCAACTCGCACCTAGCAAACTAACACTCATACTAGGAAGGAAAAGGATCTACCTAGCCTTAGGTAGATCCGGGACAAAACGCACCTGCGGGTCACAAGGGACGCAGGGGAAAGCAGGTGGCCGCGGGCGGCGGCGGAATGTGGCCGCGGGGGCGGTGACACGGAACGTGGCGGCCGCTGGCACGCCGCTGGCGCAACGCAGGCGCTGTGGCACGGTAGCCGGCGGGGGGCGGGACAGTGCAGAAGGCAACTTCGCGCTTCTCTTCGGTTCTTCACGTGATCAACTCACGTCTATACTCTCATCCAAAGCCAAGACCATACACATGTATACACATACAACATCAGAAAATGCCTAGGCAATCATCTAATCCTAAGCTATGAAGGAAAGCAAGAAAGAAAGAAGAGAGGAGAAGAACCCTTACCACACTTGTGGTCTAAGGCTGCAGGAGAGCTCAACACACACCAAGGCTGGCTTCCAAGCCCAGCATAACCTCAGCCAACACTCACACAAGGTACACACACACAAACTCTCACAAATCTTCCACAACTCAAGAACAAGATCCAAGGAAGCAAGGGAAGCAAGAACGTGGAGAGAAGCTGGAGAAGAAGATGAAGAAACCCTTGATCAGCCAAAGGTAAGAAGGAGCAAAGTAAAGGGTAAAGCACGGGTCAACAAGGTCAAAGAAGACGGCTGCAGCCGCCGGAAACCGCAGGGGCGGTCCAAGCAGCCGCAGGGGCGGCGCCACTCACCGCGGGGGCGGCAAGACAACCTCGGCCAGAGCTAATCTCGGCCAAGGTCCGGTCTCGCCCGAAAGACTACGGCTCTTACATCTCTCCCCCTAAAAACAAGTTTTGTCCCGAAACTTGCATAAACCTCGAAAGCACATAACCTCAAAACCGGGATACACTCTCTATCATAGAGGTATCATAACACATACCTGGCCTCAACCATACGCTATAACCTCAACACGGGCGTGGAGAAACATCATCTCCCGCAAAAGATCACAATCCTATCCGGGGCATAGAGAGAAGCGTCTCTAGCCAAACCAACATCGGGCATGGAGAAGATATCTCCATCCAATCCTACATATCTCGAGATAGCATGGAGGTAAGAACCATCTCCAGCTATACCTATCGGTCGTACTAGCACAACAGGATCTGTAACAGATCATACACACATCACAACTAGCACGAAATAAACACAGTATGGCATATAAGCACATAAACACATAAGCATATAACACTCACCGAGGTAATACTAAGATCTACCGGCGATCCCACTGGTACCTCTATCCTAGTATAGAACTCTGGATAGTTCCTCTGGATACTATCCTCAGTCTCCCAAGTAGCCTCCTCAGGTCCACGTCTCGACCACTGTATCCTCAACATAGGAATGTCCTTCGAACGCAGGCGTCTCACACCTCGCTCTAGGACTGCAATAGGATGCTCAGCAAACGTGTGGTCCGGCTCAACCACCAAATCATCATAACTCACAATGTGTCTCGGGTCTGGTATATACTCCCTCAGCTGAGACACGTGGAACACAGGGTGAACACCCTCTAATCTCGGAGGCAAAGCCAATCTGTAGCTGCGCTCCCAACCCGATCCAGAATCTCGAATGGTCCGACATATCGGGGCTCAACTTCCCCTTAATGCCGAATCTCCTCACACCTCGTGTCGGGGACACTCTCAGCCACACATGGGCTCCAACTCGGAACTCTAGAGGTCTGCGCCTCCTGTCTGCATACGACTTCTGACGGCTCTGAGCCGTCAGCAGTCGCTCTCTAATCAGGGCTACTCGGCCATATCATCCTGAATCTGATCAGGGGCTATACCGCTGACACTGCTCTGCTCATCCCAGCATAACGGAGTCCGACATCTTTGTCCATACAGTGCCTCATATGGGGCCCATCCCAATAGATGCATGCCAGCTGTTGTTGTATGAGAACTCAAACTAGTGAGAGGTGATCGGCCACACTTGCCCCAATCCAACACACAAGCTCGCAGCATATCTTCCAGCGTCTGAATGGTCCTCTCTGACTGACCATCGGTCTGAGGATGAAACGCCGTCGTGAAATGTAAACTCGTCCCAGGGCAGTCTGAATCTGCTGCCAAAACCCTCGAGGTAAATCGCCCATCTCTGTCAGAGACGATCGTCCTCGGCACCCATGGAGTCTCACTATCTGCCTAGTGTACTCCTCAGCTAGTCTGCTCACCGGCCACGTCTCTGATCGGAACAAACGTGCCGTCTTCGTCATCTGTCCACAATGACCCAGATAGCATCATAACCCGGCTCAATCTCAATCCGGTCACAAAATCCATGGTGACGTCTTCCCACTTCCTCTGTGGAACAGGAAGTGGATGAAGCTCGCCCCCAGGTCTGAAATGCTCGATCTTGACCTGCTGGCAGGTCGCACACTGTGCCACAAATCTGGCCACATCGGGCTTCAGCCCACCCACCAGTATATACGTCTCAATCCTGATACATCTTACTCGTACCTGGATGTACCGAGTAAGGTGTACAGTGAGCTCCTGTAGAATCCTCTGACGTAAATCTGCGTCAGCAGGTACACAGACGCGACCTCGGCGTCTCAAACTCCATCTGGCCCCAGCAGAAGGGTGTGGTGCCTCATCTCGAGACATCCTCTCCTAATCCTCAAAATCGGGCAGGTCTCCTGCTTCTGTTGGATCTCCCAACAGATCAGGTAGAACCTCTAAATACTCAGTCGGGCATCCTCATCAGGAAACTGGATGTCCAACTCTAACCATTCAGGTCTCTCTGCAGCTGAGACTGTACTGTCAATCTCGCGATCGCCTGCTCTCGAGGCGTCTTCCGGCTCAGGGCGTCGGCGACAACGTTCGCCTTCCCCGGATGATACAGAATCTCCAAGTCAAAATCCTTAATCAGCTCGAGCCACCTACGCTGGCGGTTATTCAACTCCCGCTGCGTAAAAATATACTTCAAACTCTGATGGTCGGTGAAGATCTGACAGTAGCACCATACAGGTAATGTCTCCAGATCTTCAGTGCATGAACTACCGCGGGCCAACTCCAGATCATGAGTCGGGTAGTTCTCCTCATACGTCTTCAGCTGTCGAGACGCATAAGCAATCACTCTGCCCGCTGCATCAACACACATCCCAAGCCAAGCTTGGATGCATCACTGTAAACCACGAAGTCAGCTGTACCCTCTGGCTGTGCCAAAACAGGAGCAGACGTCAAACGTCTCTTCAGCTCCTCAAAACTCCGCATACACTGATCAGACCACACAAATCTGGTAGTCTTCCTCAGCAAACTCGTCAGTGGACGGGCAATCACGGAAAATCCCTCCACAAAGCGTCTGTAATAACCGGCTAGGCCAAGGAAGCTACGTACCTCCTTGACGTTCGTCGGTGTCATCCATGCCGCTACTGCCTCAATCTTCGCCGGATCAACCTTGATCCCCTCGGCGGAAACAATATGACCCAGGAATGCTACCTCTGGCATCCAAAACTCGCACTTAGAGAACTTCGCATAAAGTTCTCTATCCCGCAAAACCTGTAGTACCGTCCTCAAATGTCCTGCATGCTCCTCTCTGCTGCGAGAGTACACCAGGATGTCATCTATAAAGACCACCACAAACTGATCCAGGAAGTCGATGAAGATGTTGTTCATCAACTCCATGAAAACTGCCGGGGCATTCGTGAGCCCGAATGGCATCACTACAAACTCGTAGTGTCCATAACGGGTCCGAAATGCCGTCCTGTGCACATCCTGCTCTCTCACCCTCAGCTGGTGATATCCTGAGCGCAGGTCTATCCTGGAGAACACTGAAGCTCCCTGTAACTGATCCAGCAAATCATCAATGCGCGGCAACGGATACTTGTTCTTGATGGTCACCTTATTCAGCTCTCGGTAATCTATGCATAGCCTCAACGATCCGTCCTTCTTCCGTACGAAGAGGACCGGTGCCCCCATGGGGATACGCTAGGGCGAATGAAGCCCTTCTCAGCCAACTCCTCGAGTTGCTTCTTCAGCTCTAACATCTCGACAGGCGCCATCCGGTATGGGGCCTTCGAGATCGGTCTCGTACCCGGCTCTAAATCAATCCCAAAGTCCACACTCCTCTGAGGTGGCAAACTGGACGGCTCAGCAAACACATCCACAAACTCATCAACCACTGGGATATCCTCTAAGGCTGGACTCTCCCCCTCCTCATGGCGTAACACTAAAGGGCCTCAAACCAACTGACCAGACTCGGTAGAGAGGGTGACAGTCCTCCTACCCACATCTAAAACCGCAGAATGCCTATCCATCCAATCCATACCAAGGATGACTTCCTCATGCTTCAGCGGCATGACAAAGAAGTCAACTAAAAGCACACGGGTCCCTACAGAAATGGGACAGTCATGGATCTCACGGGTACCTCTGTCCCTACCCCCATTGGGTAGCCCTATAATAAAGGGCATCCCCTCTACAGTGTCTAGACCTAGACGCTCAACACAAGCAACATATATGAATGAGTGCGTAGCACCCGTGTCAAACAAAACACGAACAGGTAAGCCATAGATCAGAATGGTACCTGTAGTAGTAGGTGCAGCCGGCTCCTCTGCACTCCTCAGCTCAAAAACTCGGCCCTGAGGGCCATGGGTGTCAGTGGTGCTCCCACCACAACCTCTACCTCTGCTCGGCCCAGGAGCAGATCCCTGAGCCGTCTGACGATTTGGGACCTTCTATTGTCCCTGTGTCTGTTACTGCTGAGGTGGCCTCTGTCCACTCCCAGCTCCACCAGCAGGTGAAGAACCCTGTTGTGAAGAAGCTCCGTCCTGACGGCAGAACACTGCTCTGTGGCCTCGCCCACCACACGTGAAGCAAGTCACCGGCTGTCTCGGGCACTCTGGCCTAATATGTCCCTGTTCTCCACAGTTATAGCACTGTCGAGCTCTACCAGTAGCCGGTGTAGGCGAAGACTGACTCTGGCGACTCTGACCTCGCCCTGACCCAGCAGCTCCAGCTGTACCGCTAGTCTGCCCGGTACGCTGCCTCTTCTCAGACCCCCCGGTCTGAGAAGCTCTCCTCTGACTGACCCGCTCACGCTCATAGTCAGCGGCTCGATCCTGGTAGTCCATCAGGGACTCACAATGAAATCCCGCCATATAAGCCCGGGTGGCATCCCTCAGCCGTCGGGAAAACAGATACACATGCTGATCAGCAGGAGGTGCAGCTGGTCCTAACAGTGCCAGCTCCTCTTGAAACCTCCGGATGGCCTCAGAAACTGGCACATCCTCGAACCCGGCCTCCACAAAATCCCTCCGTCTCTCCTTCCTCAGCGAGGCAGGGCAGAAACGCTCTCGGATCATAGACCTCATCTGCTCATAACTGGTGACCTGACCTCGTACGGATCTCCACCAGTGCTGCGCTAACTCCCTGAACAAGCTCTGCACTAACCCGATCTGTCTATCAGCTGGACACCTAATAGACTCCAGAGCCGAGTCTACGTGTCCTATCCACAGCTCTACCTCCAACCCCACCTTCCCAGAGAAAGGGGGTACTCCCATCTGATGGAAAGCCTTCAACCAACTGTCTGGTCGAGGCCCTCTATACTCCTCCTGTACTCGAACGACCTCAGCAACAGGTGCCGGTGCAGTTGGCACCTGTGTAACGGTGTGGGACCTCTCAGATGGCCCCTCCTGCGCTGGCAGATCCGGGGCACGTCTACTTTCCCTGGCAGCCTCCTCAACCCGCCGGATGTAATCACGGAAGGCTGGTCCCTCCATGGAGACACGGTCCGAGTCTACTGACTGGACTCGCTGTGGACCCTGTCCCCCAGCTGTGCCTTCCCCCATCTCAGGGGCGGCACTCTCAGCAACCTCTGCCTGAACGTCCTCTGCTGCACGCAGCTCAGCAGCAAGGATCCTACCCCGTCCTCTATGTAACGGAGGTCTGCCTCTACCCCGTCCTGCTGCAGGTAAGGCTCTAGTCTGAACCATCTGCAGAGGACATAAACCTAACTCAGATGGCAATATATATGCCGTATGTATAGGTATATAACACATCATCACAACAGATAGTATCTATCTATACATATATATACCTATACTGTCGAGATCTTCAGAGGGGCGATGGCTCACGTACACGATATCCCAAAACATTTTGTACTCATTTCAAAACCAAAACCTTTTGAAAAGTCAGACCCCTTTCGGGTTCTGTTTATTTATCTATTCGACCTTTATCGCAGATTACAAGTGCCATTGTTGTCAACCTGGGCTCTGATACCACCTTTGTAACACCCCGAATCCGCGGGACTCGAGGTGCTACCGGGCTAGGATCTCACAATGGATCCTGACCCTAGCCTGACAACAATTTCACCGATCTTACAACAAGGCACCAACAGATTAAAACCAAAACGTAAAACTGATATATAAACATGTCAAAAGGTTTATACAACTGCTGAGTACAACAAAACATATCATATATATATATACATATCCAAAATACCCATCCACGAGTATAACCCCAGTGTACGGAGCCCTCAGCAGATCGCCCCGTCTGGATCACTCTGCAGTGTCCTAACCTGCAAAAGTCTACAACAAGGCATTACACCGTTAGTTAACCAAACACATACAAAGGAAGATGCTAGAGCACATGCACACGTCAGAACTTAAACATATAAACATGCTGTCACACATTTACCCATTTTATTATCTTATAATAATAGTCCGGCGCATACAGCGTATAAATAATAACTCAATATGAACGCATGTGACACGAGGAATATAACCCTCGCCTCTCGGGAATAGTGCCAGCTGGAGTGGGGATCCGGTACCACCTCCCGTGTACCCTATGGGAGTGGACAAGTGTCCGGCCCACTGAGCCATACTGGCCTGCCCGTAGAGAACCTCCAGACTCCCAGCGGGATGAAAGGACAAGTTGTCACGGCCCTACAATGGGCACTCAATAGACCATAGGTCGGTAATACAATATATCATATGGGCTATAAAGCATAACATCCACCACTCAGGCAGACATCCAATATGTGGAGGGCAGCTAAGTAAGTCCTATGGACTTACCTCAACCTCGGGAGTCACAGACTCAGAATACTCGGCTCCGCTCTGGAGATCAACTCAACCTAAACAAGGTATAACGCATACATCATATACATATCCATACAAGGGGTCACACCTAGACCCAAGGGATCCATACAGATCATATTCCAACTCGTAATCCTCAAGGCCGTAACCGGCATAACAGTTCCGTACTCAACTCATCCTAACCTCAACTCGCACCTAGCAAGCTACTAACACTCATACTATGAAGGAAAAGGATCTATCTAGCCTTAGGTAGATCCGGGACAAAACGCACATGCGGGTCACAAGGGACGCAGGGGCGAAAGCAGGTGTCCGCGGGCGCGGCGGAATGTAGCCGCGGGGGCGGTGACACGGAACGTGGGCGGCCGCTGGCACGCCGCTGGCGCTGTGGCACGGTAGCCGCGGGGGCGGTGGCTCTTGGCCGCGGGGGCGGTGACAGTGCAGAAGGCAACTTCGCGGCTTCTCTTCGGTTCTTCACGTGATCAACTCACGTCTATACTCTCATCCAAAGCCAAGACCATACACATGTATACACATACAACATCAGAACATGCCTAGGCAATCATCTAATACTAAGCTATGAAGGAAAGCAAGAAAGAAATAAGAGAGGAGAAGAACCCTTACCACACTTGTGGTCTAAGGCTGCAGGAGAGCTCAACACACACCAAGGCTGGCTTCCAAGCCCAGCATAACCTCAGCCAACACTCACACAAGGTATCACACACACAAACTCTCACAAAACTCTTCCACAACTCAAGAACAAGCTCCAAGGAAGCAAGGGAAGCAAGGAACGGGGAGAGAAGCTGGAGAAGAAGATGAAGAACCCTTGATTAACCAAATGTAAGAAGGAGCAAAGTAAAGGGTAAAGCACGGGTCAACAAGGTCAAAGAAGACGGCTGCAGCCGCCGGAAACCGCAGGGGCGGTCCAAGCAGCCGCAGGGGCGGCGCCACTCACCGCGGGGACGGCAAGACCAACCTCGGCCAAAGCTAATCTCGGCCAAGGTCCGGTCTCGGCCCGAAAGACTACGGCTCTTACATAAGGGCTCCTAGGTTCACAACCACTAAGTGGCATTCCGAGCTACTCTAGATCCATCCTAGGCATGCTACTAACATGATCCAACATCAATACTAAGGAAGGAACGAAGAGGAAAGGAGAGGAGGGACCTACTGTTGCCGAAACCGCAGCCGCAGAGTCAAGCCGGCGCCCCCTGCGGACACAGGAGCCGCCCCCGCGTAACAAGGAGCCGCACCCGCGGAGGACTGCGTCGCCTTCCAGGAGCCGCACCCGCGCCCGAGTCACGCCGCACCCGCGGTCGTCTGCTTCCGCCCCCGCGCCCGAGTCACGCCGCACCCGCGGTCGTCCGCTGCCGCCCGAGCCGAGTGCCTGCCGCCGCCCCTGCGGCCGTGCTGAGCCGCGCCCGCGGCGTGCTGAGCCGCGCCCGCGGCCTGCTGAGCCGCGCCCGCGGGTTCTGCGCAGAACGTCGTCTCCTTCGTCTTCGACTTTGGATCCTTGGCTCCAAAGTCCTTCTTCTCTTGCTGGATCTTCTCCAAACACTCTCCACGGGTCTTAGGCACCTCTTCTGGATCTAAACGAGCTAAGAATCTAGACATGCACAAGGGTTGAGCAAAAAACCTCTTCAAGCTTCATCCATGGCCATGGATGAAGGAGGAAGGAAGAAGAAAGGAAAGAGCAGCAAGGAAGAGAGAGAAGGAAGAGGGAGAGCTTACAAACAAATGAGAATACCTTCTGCAGTCCACAACTTGGATCTTCAACAACCATGGAGAAAGAGAAGAAAAAAGAGAGGAAAAGAGAGGAGAGGAGTTGAGTGAAAGAGTGAAGTAACGTGAGGAAAGAGCTAAGGTAGGAGAGAGAGAGAGTCAAAGGCTGAAAAGGAGGTGTGGGGACCAAGGGGTCAGCTGACCTCTTGTCCCTCACACGGACCGAGGGGTCGGAAATGACCCCTTGTCATTTTCAACCCGGAACGAAGGGTCAGAACGCGGAAAAAGAAAAAAAACGACGAGTCGGCTCGGGATTTTTCTTAGGAATAAATCCCGGCCCTCGGCATCTCGGGATTACGGAAAACTACAAAGTGATCTAAGTCCGGAATAAAATTAATAAAATTCCGGATGTTACAACCGTCTCTCTTCCCGCAAACTGGTGTTCTCCATAACAACTTCAAAACAAGAGTTTAAGATATAATCTAAGCTCTTGTTACCGTTCCTTTAGGATTTCACAGCCTGGTTACTCTCCCCACACTCATCCATAGATCACCCGCACATGCGCGTTCTCGGTTGTCACCAATTAGTTGGTAAATGACCTTCTCCTACGTCAATGACTTACCATTCTCTTATGCTTCCATGTTACCATTCTCATGAAGGCTACCCTCTCGGGGTACCTTAAACTCCGTTAGCTCATTCTTCATTCCACGCTTCCTTTTCCTTGTGCGAGATAAATATACCCTTCTCGGCATTGTTGAGTCACATGACTCGCCTTCATAGGCTTAACCACGCTTCATGATGTCTTGTAAGTGCGTCTTCTCAGAATCTCTAACGTTAGTTAGCATCACGTGTTGCTCTCATCTTCTTGGGATCATCAATTATACCTACTCCATCATTTTTGGCGTTTCTTCGCCTTATCGTCATAGCAGAAACCGGTCAACTCCGCGTAAATCCCCACCTTGCCATTCTTCTCATAACTCTCGTAAAGTTAACTCTTCGCTTAATGGTACCTCGTAAGCTTACCTTACGGTATCCTACATCTTTCACACTTGGTTCGATCGCGTTCTCATCTTGACTTCAAAGTTTAGGAGCGTCTAAGGACAGCTTCACTTCTCGTGATGGAACACTGCCTTTTTAATCTTGTTAGAATGCACCCATCTCCTCCTAGATTCGCACCTATAGACTTGCATTATTCATCGATCCATTAGAGAGTAGAAATAGAGTTATATGTACAGTGCTTTTCATTTTCAGTTACTACTTGTATACAAATTGCTAATTGTTTGATTTCACTTTACCGTATGAATGTATCATATATATATATATATATATATATATATATAAAGTTGTATGGTTAAGAGGCTAATTATGTGCAAGGTGGTACACGTGAATCATGGGTATATGTGTAAACCATTGACATCATATACATATACATACAACAAAAATGTTTCTTTTAAATTTGATTTGTTTTCATTTCATATATATATATATATATATATATATATATATATATATATATATATATATATTTATATATATTTATATATATGATAGTGGTATTAGTTCCATATTATGAGATATATGTGATAAACTTAAAGTCTAGGTTATTGTTCAAAGTAAAGTTCTTATTAAATTTAAATGTTAAAATTATGTATACATTCATAGTCATCAAAGTGTCCTAGTAATAAAAAATTTTAAACGTGTAAATTTTAGTATAAATTTATTGTTCGTGATTAAATAGATGTTATTAAATGGTTTGATTGAACAATTGATTTTATTGGTTATGATTTGAGAAGATCACCTAAAGGTGGATCATTGAATATAGTCAATAATATTAAAGAGATTTATCATGGTACTTAGGTTAGATATATAGTATGTATATCCAAAGATAGCATGCTTATTTGATTTATGTATGTCATGGTAATCTATTAAGGGCCCGTTTGGTTTAAACTCCGGAAACAAAAACGAAATGGAAACGAATTTAGTCCATATGTACACCCTTGTTCATGAAGTTGTAGGAATCATTTCTTGTGGTTTGAACTAATTGTAGTAGAATTTGATTAGTTTTAATACCCCATAGGGTAACAAAGTAGGGGGAAGCAAATGCATTTTGCATGAAACCAACCGGAATGATTCCATGAACAAGTTACATATGTGGACTAGATTCGTTTCCATTCCGTTTCCGGAGTTACAACCAAACGGGGGGTAAGTGTATTAGCATCAATGATAGTGTGTGTTTAAGTATTGCCCAAATGTTGTTTGAATGCTTATTTTAAACTTTTACCTATATGATTTGAATATGTATTATAGTCAAAACACTAAAAGGTAAGCATGTATAATTATTGCAACTTCGTTAAATTTATTTGCATCTGCAAGCTCTGTTGCTAAGTTCAATGGACTGAATTATGATGATTGGTCTGAACAAGTCCGATTTACTTTGGGCATTATGTCATTGGATCTTTCTATACTCATGAATAATCTACCAGCAACCATTACAGAGAATAGTTCTGAAGCTGAAAAGTATCTTTATGAGAGTTGGGAGTGTTCTAACAGGTTGAGTTTTTATCTCATGAGGATAAGTATGGATGAAAGTGTTAAGCCATCAATGCCTAAGACAAAGAATACAAGGAATTTTTTTCTTCTGAAGGTTAAGGAGTATTCACAACTGGATTTGGTAGATAAGTCAATTGTAGGAAGCATTATGAGTGAGTTGACTAAGGAAAAGTTTGACTGGTCTCAGCCTATCCATGATCATGTGACTTACAGGTCAAATTTGACATCAAAGTTAAAGACCTTGGGAATAGATGTTAATGACTCTTTCTTTGTTCAGTTTATTATTAATTCTCTGCCTTATGAGTTTGGTTAGTTCCAGGTGAATTATGATAATATCATTAAAGACAAATGAAACTTTCAGGAATTAAAGGTCATGCTTGTACAAGAGGAAGGGAGATTAAGGAAGATAAAAGATCAAGTTGTCCATTTTACAAGTCATGATGGTGTCAGCAGTAGTAAGGGTAAATCGGGTAAGACGGACAAGAAGAACAAGAACCCTTTGAATGAGGGTTATGTTAAGAAGGAAGTGAAGTGTTTCTTTTGCAAGAAAACAGGACACTTCAAGAAGGATTGTCCTAAAAGGAAGACATGGTTTGAGAAGAAATGTAAACATTATAGTTATGTTTCTTTTGAATCAAATCTTATAGAAGTGCCTAATAATACTTGGTGGATATATTTTGGTGCTACTACTCATGTGTCTCATATTAAAACGGGATTCAGTTTGATCCCACCCATAAGAAGAGTTGAACGGTATATTTTCGTGGGAAACATGATGAAGGCGAAAATAGATGGCATTGAGACTTACAGATTGATCTTGGACACTGGTTGTCATGTGGATGTGGAATTTTATATGTAAATATTCTTACATTCTCCCACTTGGCGTGTGTGTCCAAAAATCCATAATTGAATTTTATTGGATCATGGCGGTCACATGTCATTGAGCGACATGATTCCTTCCAAGTATTACAAACCAATCCAAACTCAACATTACTTTAATTTTGAGATGTACTATAAAATAATATGTCATCAGAAAACAATAATTATATACGAATACAATAATGATGACAAGTATTGTAAAACAAGAACATATCAATAAGTGAATTCAAAGTGTTATAATTTGATGAGCGAAATATAATTATAATACCAAGGTCTTGTCTATGACACTCATACATTCTACATGGACATTGAACGCCTTAGGTGGCAAGCCCTTAGTTAACGCATCTGCAACCATCATGTCCATTCTAATATGCTCAAAAAACGCCATATGTTTCTTCACTTCATCTTTAACCGACAAGTACGTACTTCAATTTCATGTGCTTAGCACCCTTAAAGTACTTATCGTTCTTCGAAAAGAACACAAATGCGGATTTATCACAATATATTCTCAGTGGTCTAGCTATATTGTCAATAATTTCAAGCCCCAAGATAAAATTCCTCATCCGCATGAACAAATATGTTATTGGATTTTGGCATTTCAATGCAACACATGATGCACCAAGCATTGCGAGCTTGATAAACACAGTTTTACAAGAATATAATTTACAACATCGAGTTTTTTCATATTCTTTTGATCATGCATCCGCAAACACCGTCGCCGTAAACCATTTGGTTGAGGAGGCGGGACAATATTTGCGAACTCCTTATACTCATCAAAGATGTGCATGTCATA
This sequence comes from Fagopyrum tataricum, assembly GCA_002319775.1. NCBI lineage: Eukaryota > Viridiplantae > Streptophyta > Magnoliopsida > Caryophyllales > Polygonaceae > Fagopyrum > Fagopyrum tataricum. Next base: position 15,364,154 of record CM008281.1, on the reverse strand, counting down.
TTTTAAACTTATGTGTTCAAGATGGACTTAAGATTTCATTGAATATGCTAACCTCATCACCAACATTATTGATCATATTTGACACAACTCCGATTTGAGAAAAAAATGGACAAATTTATGTTCAACCAATAGTGTTCATCCAATTACTTTTTCAAAAGACATTGGAACTCGTTGGAACTCTACTTACTAATTACTTAGTGATGTCGTTCGTTACAAAGTTTTTTTTTTACAAGAGTTTTCTTCAATTTACGTTTCTCGGTCAATTCTTGATGATGAAAATGTTTGACAAACTTGTACTGATATTTGTAATGTTTTAAAGGTTTTTAGTGATGCAACTAATGTCATGAGTAGCGTTTACACTCCAACATCTTGTAGATTTTAGAGATAGCCGTTAACGTTTCCAAAACTTTTCTATATTATTTTGAAATACCAACCCTTATAGATGTTATGTGGAATGAAAAATAAATAGCTTAAATATTGCCAAAAAATTCCCATGATTTATCTTGTAATCGCCGTTTTTTTTATCATAAACTTAAACTTGACGGTGTTTTCGATTTGTTGAATGCTTATTATGATTGTTTGTCTTTAGACTTAGAACAAGAACACACTAATATTTCTACCATTATGCAAAACATTAGTACCATAATTGGAAACTTGCTTAATAAATTTGAACCAAGTGCTAGTTCTTCTTCTACCGCACCTACTCATTCTCCTTATTTCTCTTCTTCTTCATCTTCTTTTATTTCAAAAGCACAACAAATTTTATCTAAAAGAACAAAAACACCTAGACATTCATCCTCAAATGCGGAATATCAAGATTATCTTAACACATGTTTTAGTTTTGATGATGATTTTGATATTTTGGATTGGAGGAAGAAACTAGCCCCCAAATATCCAACATTAGTGAAAATTGTACAACAACTCATGGCCGTGCCCACATCAATGGTTACGGTGGAGCAAGCATTAGCCAAGCCGGGAACATACTTGGTCACAAAAGAACTCAAATGAAGCCCGAGAAGTTGGAGGTGCAAGTTTGTATTCAAGATTGGATAAGGGCGGCAAAGTGGAAACAACGGAATGCACCGATATATGACTCCAAATCGGATACCAACTCCGAAGACGGCGGCACTACTTCCGAGGCCGAGGCCGAAAGGTAAGCTGGGTAAAAAAAAACTCGGAAGTCCCAAAAAGGTAAGTCAAGGTAAGAGAACTACGTGGACTTTGATTCCTCTTAACTCTGAGAGGATACGTAGGCAACCGGGAAACCGGTTCAAGCCCTCCTTTTTTTTTTTGTTAAATTCAATTTCAGTCTGTTTTATTTATTTATTTAAAATTTTAATTTCAATTTGTTTTATACTTTTATTTATTTATTTATTTTTTAACTTCATTTCCGTTTTTTTTATAAAAAACCGTGGCTAAACGGGCGGTTTATGTTGAACATAAACCGTTGGTTTTGGTTTACTAGGTTTGGGTTTGGGTTTAGGTTTGCGACCCATCTCTAACTTAATACCCATTGTGTTAATACGCAAGCCTCATACCTAATATGTTATCCAATTTACCTACCTAATTTCAATTACCCGATTTTAATTACCTGGTTTACCTACCCAATTTCACATATCCAATTTCATATACACAAATTCATTTAATCAACTTCAATTACCCAATTTCAGCTATCTAATTTAATTACTCAATTTCAGTTATCCAACTTTAACTACTCAACTCCTATTACGCAATTCACTTACCCAATTTCATTAACTCAATTTAGTTACCCGGTTTCAATCACCTAATTAAATTACCCGATTCAGTTATCCGGTCCTAGTTAACGACCCAATTTCAATTTACAAATTCCAATTACCCCTTTGACTTTAGTTTTTTTTTTTCCTCCCCTCCTTCTTAGGATGATCTCTTTCCTTTTTTCACTAATAACAAAACTTCTTTCCTATAACATTTCTTTCTTGTCACCTTCTTATCCGATCCACGGGAAGGAAAATCTACTTTGAGGCTGGTGGACGTGTTAGTGTTTAGATGAGTCGGTGTAAAACATGCTTGTATTTATTTGACGGGGTCTCTCCTCTGGCCAGTTTGGGTAGCGGACCTTTTGTTGTGGGTAAAACGACCCTCAACGCGGCCTCTACGAGGTGGCTAAGCATGAAAGAATTTGCATTGAAAACCAACAAGTGTTTTTTTCCTTTCGCTTTTGAAACGTTTGGAATTCTTGTGCTCGATGCCGTCGAGATTCTCAAGAGGGTGCAACGAGTCTTTCGCTTTTGACACGTTTGAGTTTCTTGCGTCCGATGCCGTCGAGATTCTCAAGAGAGTGCAACGGGTCTTACATGGTAATGTTGTGTATCCTAGGTCTTCAGACGTAGTTTTTAGGAGAATCGGTTTTGCTATTCAAGAAGGGTAGCGGCGCAACTTGTTACCCGTCTACCTTTTAACTCGATGAAAATAAAATGATTATGAATAAATTTATTCAAATATAAAAAATAAATATCAATAATCCAAATTAAAAAAAATCTACATGATAAAATTTAATAACAAACTTAGCTTATATAATAAAAAAATAGCTCATTAATTTCTTATTAAATTAATTTAAAATATTAATAGTATAGTTTTTTTTTGAAGGGAACTTAATACTATAGTAGTGTAGCCTGGCCCTGGGAGTCCAAGTAATTGCATTGAAGTACTACTTTTACTCTTTTCAAATTCCAATCATTAGTCTCGAATTAAATAAATCAGAATTTTAATTTAAATTTAATCGGAATAATACTCCGTAAACGGTTGAGCTCGGTCATATTTGGAAAGAATTATATGTGACTATGGAGTATAAATAACACTCTCTCTCCACTTTTTGCCGTTTTCTAGGTCCCCCGTCCTTCCGTTTCTTTTTTTTTCTCTTATTGAATTACTGTTCTCTCTCTTTCGCTTTCTTCTTTCTCTCTCTTCAATCGGAAAACCTCTATTTCTCGCCGGTAAACCGCTCTTTCAGTTCCTCCGGAGCCAATGATTGCCTCCGTCTCCCTTAGAAACCGATCTTCTGTGTTCTATTTGCAATTCTTTCTGTTTCTTCTTCCTTGCGTGGCCGATTGTTGACACGTACCGTGGCGTTGATTCTAGAAGACGTGAGGTTCGGATCTCACTGATTGTTGCTGATAGTATCGGCTTTTAAAAGAGAATGTGGCTTCTGACAACGTCTTGGCTTTCGCTGGAAGTGGAGATCGTGATCTAGGGTTTGGTATTTTGGCCGTCAATTTGCTTCTTCGTGACTGGACTAGATCAGAGGAAGACGGAGGCGAACGGGAACAAATTGAGGAATGAGATGGTATGTAATTTTTCTATAAAATATTTCTTTCGGTTTTTTCTCCTTTGGAATTTATTCTCTTCACCTAAAACTAACAAACCAAAAGTCCGTGGTCTGTGTTTGGTGTAAGTTAGCTTGGAGGATGTTCTATAATGTTCCGTCTGGCTGCTTGCATGTTGTGCATATAAATGATATTCGTTAATTAAATGGTACAAGTTGTTGTATAGACCAGTAATTTGGCGTGTGATGAATTATCTTTACCAATCAAATCTATTCTTTTGTAGGATGAACAGGAGTTTTGAGTTTTTGTTTCTATATTTATCTGTTTGATCATGATAACCTTGCTTTATTTGGATATTTACTATTAATGCATTTTATTTTTCCATGGAATTTTTTTTCCCTTTGTTGAATTATAATCTCCTGATGGTACTGCGTTTCTAATTCAAGAAAAGAAGTAAGTTACATGTTTAAAGCACTTTGGTTGCCGTTTTCGGTTGATCGGGATAGTGGAGTGCTTTCTTTACAACCCACCGCTTCTCTCAATTGGTTTTTGGTGTTATATTTGAAATTCCTTTTTGATGCAAACAGTGCTAGAGCCTAGAGGCCCTAGAGGTTTTTACCAGCTGTTCTACATATTTTATGATTGTCCTTTTCAGACGGATTCTTGTATTCTTATAACTCTTTTCTAGCCCCTCATTAATTGATGCAAGGAGCTCATGTTAATTTTTGGCACGTGTGCTTGGGAAAAAACTTGGTTAGTGCATGTTTAAAGTGAACTAGATTTATAACAAGGCACCTTTATATGGTTCCCTGATTTATTTTGTTGATTCTCAGTTCCTTTAAAAGATGATAGATATCCTATTTATGTTTCCGTAATTGGATAAATTATTAAAGCATATAATAATGGTCTGGGACTATGGGAGCTTGCTAGAAAAGAGAAAAAAATGTTTGGAATAAGAAAGTGTGCATGGCTCATTCCGTGTGCTACCGTGAGTGTTGAGGTAACTTGATTTTTAGGTCTGAATTTTGAGGCAAATATTTAGATGAACAGTATTGAAATGGAACAAAATAGCTGCATTTTCCTCTTGGGATCTAAATAATTCTTTGATGTTTAAAATAATTGTGGACGAAAGCAACTGGGATGCATGGTCATGTCTGTACCAAGTTGGACTTAATCTGATAGGACTAGTTGGAATTCTGGTGTCCAGTCATTATTTGTTAAAAACTTGGCAGGAAGTTGGTCAGTTTGTTGGTTTTAAATGAATGGTGTGGTTTAGGAGTTAGTTATGCTATGCCGAACCAGAGAAAGTTTCCAATCCTGTTGCAGTATTTCAAGGCAGCAATCATGGTTGTGGAACCCATAGAGTATAGCTGTATTTACAGAGTTCAACTTGATTAGTTATTGCAATGTCTTGTTGGCTTTGGCAGATATCAACACCTGTAATATTATGTTATCATTATTTATCTTAGAAGCAGATTATGCTTTCCTCTAGTTCAGTGTCAGTAAATGAATGAGATGGATCCTGATATGCTGGCTGTTATTACATGTATTCAGCTTAAATATATGATTGATCGTGCATACATGTTCTACAATGCTGGAAAGAAACATACTGTATCTCAAGGGAGCTTGCCAGGTTGCTTCCTCTCCAGTTATCTAGTATGCTTGGGAATCAAGCAGAATTTGTTTTTTTCGCTCTGTAAATGTTATCGTATATGTGGAATCTAGACTATATATTTAAGAGGTTTTTTTATTGGAGCAGCCTATGTACAATCTATCTATCTGTATATATATCTATTTCCTAAGTTGTTGCCGATCACATTATTGGCATACCAATATACCATGGGTAAGAAGTATCTGCTATGACTGATAGTGTGACATTTGTCTTCATTCATTCATTGACATATTCCTGAAAATTCTGCATACCATAATCACGTTCAATTTTGTGTTGACTATATGCTTCTCACAAGTGAGCATTTCAAGTGGTTTTGCATAAAATTGCATACAGCAAACATGGTGGTTAGTGATCAATTTCTTTTACTTGTGGCAGGTTGAAGGAAGGAATTACTTATCTAGAGATTTTAAAAGTAGTTTAGAGTTTTTGAAGCAAAAAAGGCTTCAGAAATTAAAATCTGTAATTGTTCCAGAGGTTACAGGGGCCACCAACATGATGGCCAGGAGTGGGGGTGATGCCTTGAGAGGTTCAGCACCCTGTGAGTTCAGATTACATGATGACACCAACACATTTTTTCGATCTAGTGCAGTGTCAAGTGGTAGGGACTTCCCAAAACACAAAGTAGACAAGTTTAGCTTGACTGACTTGGACTGGACTGACAGAATTCCAGAATGCCCTGTGTATTGTCCAACAAAGGATGAGTTTGAGGATCCTTTGCTGTACTTGCAGAAAATCACTCCAGAAGCTTCAAAATATGGTATTAATGACTCTGTTTTCACTTGCTCTATGCTTCATGGTATACTTTCAGTTCCTGTTTGCCTTAATATCTGATGATGCTTCACATCTCTTTGTAAAAGAGTCGATCTGCCTTGAGTTAGATCATACTAATGAATCCAGCAGTGGATTTTACATGCACACACTATCAATTATATTATCTTGTGAATTATGGTGCTGGGTTTATTGTCTACAAATACATGCAAATGCTGATGTACTCTTGCTCTATTATTAGGTATTTGCAAGATTGTATCCCCTGTAACTGCTCATGTTCCTGCTGGCATTGTGCTGATGAAAGAGAAGGCTGGATTTAAGTTTACCACTAGAGTACAACCTCTTCGCTTTGCCGAGTGGGATACTGATGACAAGGCTACATTTTTCATGAGTGGAAGGTGAGTTGTACATAATTAAGTTCAATGTGAAGATTTTCTATTGTAATATTCTTAGTTTGGATTACAATTTTGACTGTTCAGGAACTATATTTTTCGAGATTTTGAGAAAATAGCAAACAAGTTATTTGAGCGCAGATATTGTAGTGTTGGGTGTCTACCTGCTGCATACTTGGAAAAGGAATTTTGGCATGAGATAGCTTTTGGGAAGATGGAAAGTGTGGAGTATGCATGTGATGTGGATGGTAGTGCCTTTTCATCTTCTCCCAGTGATCCACTTGGAAAGAGCAAATGGAACCTGAAGGTGTTGACTTCGGTTTCGTATTTCTTTTATGAATTCAGCATCATATTGTTTTCTATTAATGTCTTTTGTGAGAAATATAAATTCTTCTTGAGTATAAATTGTTATTAGCATTTGTTTTGTAAGTGATACCATGTTTTTCCGATTCCATTCTTATTGCGAGGATTGTCTTTAACTTCGTTTCTGCTTGTCTTTCTTATTCCTGATATCTTCCCTTGCACGTTGTTCTGACTCCTTATCTCTTGAAATTATTATTCAATGTTAAAATTTGTTATTCCTTCCCTCTGCAAGTCTGCATCACTATGTTCACTGCAATATTGCTAACGTTTCTGACTTTTAGTTACCTTCGTTCCTGCTATTGACAATTTTTATTTCTTGTGATACCAGAATCTTTCTCGGCTGTCCAAGTCCGTTTTGCGACTTTTGGGAAGAGCAATTCCTGTAAGAGCTAACCACTATTTATTCAGCTTGTGTTATCTACAATTTATACGTATCTTGAGTAGTCAATGTCGCTTTCTACAGGGAATTACAGATCCCATGCTTTACATCGGCATGTTGTTTAGTATGTTTGCGTGGCATGTGGAAGATCACTATCTATATAGGTAGACATTTAATACTTTTTCATCTTTTAAGTGTTCTGTTATAAAGTAGAATCTCTGAACGGTATCAGTGTCATCGTTTGACCTGCCTCATTATCCTTTTCTTTTTCTATGGCAGCATTAACTATCATCACTCTGGGGCATCAAAAACATGGTACGGCATTCCTGGTGCTGCTGCCTTGCAGTTTGAAAATGTTGTTAAGGAACATGTGTACACTAAAGATATACTAGCAACTGATGGAGAAGATGGGGCATTTGATGTGCTTTTGGGAAAAACCACCTTGTTTCCTCCAAGCATTCTGTTGGAGCATGGTGTCCCAGTCTACAAGGCTGTGCAGAATCCAGGGGAATTTGTAATTACTTTCCCTAGAGCATATCATGCTGGATTCAGTCATGGTGAGATGCTTTTCCTATTTCTTACTTCTTAGCATTCGGATAGTGAATGAAGAATCACCAGCTCTCTAACTGCTGACATCTCACACCATTTTAAATTTTCTTTTTTCAAAGTCTTCACTCTTCACTAATGTCACTAGGGGTATGGAAAGATTAATTGCCTGTTTCGTTGTCGACATCTCACACCTTTTTTATTTTCCTTTTATCAGGTTTTAATTGTGGTGAAGCGGTGAATTTTGCTGTTGGTGACTGGTTCCCTTTAGGAGCAGTGGCAAGTCAACGTTATGCACTTCTGAACAGAGTGCCTTTACTTCCTCACGAAGAGCTCCTATGTAAAGAAGCAATGCTTCTGTACCAAAGCTTAGAAATTGAAGATCCAGATTGTTCATTTGCAGATTTGGCTTGTCAGCATTCCATTAAGATTTCTTTCGTGCGACTTATGCGATTCCAACACTACTGTCGTTGGTATCTAATGAAATTGGGGCTTATTAAAGCTGTCTTGACAAATTCCCTCAGTACCATACTCTGTAGTCAATGCCAGCGTGACTGTTATGTGGCATATGTCAACTGCAGTTGCCTCTTACATCGAGTTTGTCTTCGTCATGGTAAATTCTAAATTAGTGTTCCTAAAATATTCTGCTTATATTACTAGGTCCTTTGGATTTTATATTTTTAACAATTGTGGTTCTTCGCATGCAGAAATTAGGCCAGACACATTTCCCTGTGGAGGCAGTGGTACTCTATGTGTAAGGGAGGATCTTTCAGAAATGGAAGCTGCAGCAAAGAAGTTTGAGCAAGAAAAAGGATTCATTCAGCATATGTTTGAGAATGATGATCTGTATATTCTACCAAACACTATATCCCATGATGATAAGCATGGATATATCCCATACCGTGACATAAGTTTTCAGCTATTTTCTGATAGTAACTGTGTACTTGATCAGACTCATCCCGTAAATCAGACTGTTGTATCGAGTAATACTGAAAGTATGGATCATCAGATGTCAGAGAGCGCACTTGCTTCTGCTGCCTCCACTCTTTGCTCCTTTCATGCACCAGTAACGGACGATGCTTCACGTGACAACACTGTAAGACTGACTGTCTTTCTTCATTTGGTGCAGGTTGTCTTATTTTTGTGCTTTATTTTTGAATTTTTGGTTAATGACTATTCGCAGGTACTGGAAAAGGTTAGCTTGATTAAGGCAGACTATTCTGAAGTATCCCGCAACATATTATCTTTCTCTTCATCTTCTAGAGTGTGCATGGGTGATGGGAGTAGAGTGAACCTTCCCGGTCTTAAAAAATTAGAAGTAATGCCAGTAGTTGATCAGCGTAGTGATGATTCCGATTCAGAGATATTCAGGGTTAAACGCAGGTCATCAATAAAAGCTGTGAGAAGAACTTTAAATGAGAGTTCTGAAATCCATAAACATCAGGTAAAATTATTGATCTTGTTGTCTTCTCGGATGGTGGACACCTTTTAAATCTTGTTGATTTGAACATTTATGAATTTTAAATTTCCAATTGCTGCTGTTATCTCATATGTCAGGCGATTAAAATTTCTTGAGTGCTATTGAAAATTTGAAATCGAAGAATTGTGGAATATGTGGAATCTCTCATTAGTTAACACCGGTACAGTTATTTTGCTCTAATTATTCCAAATCCAAGAGTGATTAGCTGGAAACTTGTAATGCCAATTATCGAAGGTCTGTAGTTCAACAAAGCCAAGTGTTTAAGCGTGCTGAGAGCTCTGCCTTTCTAGGAGGTGAACCGTTCTAGTAATATGCTGTATTTTCAAGAGGGACTACCTCACATTTTTTAAGAAGGTTAAAAAGATTTTGAGTAACATAATTTGCTAAATACCTGGCTCTTGGGAACCTGAATTACAGGGACACGTTACATAAGTGTTGACATTCATTATTTATTCAAACTTATCTCCCAGATCACTTGCTTTGTCTTAAACGTGTAGTTGGTCTTGTACCTTGTTTGTAGTTGCATTCGATCTTGCTGACCATATTTCCCGTTTAAATTTCTTCATGTCCAGGGATTAAAACGTCTGAAGAGATCTGCACCTGATTCAAAGCCTAGGATTGTCCTCTTAAAGGATGGAGAGGATATAAATTCTAGTAGAGACAAATCTATCAGAAGAAGCAGAGTTCCTGCATCGATTAAAATGAAGAAGACTGCCCAACATGAATCATTGAACAGGAGAGAACAATATCCAGTAAATGGAAATTTCCAGATTGCTATGTCGAAAGCAACAACAGACTCAGCCTCTAGAGAGACAGGGCGTAAAAACGTTGTAAAGTTCGAACCCCAAGATTCACGGAACAGTAGAATATAGAAAAAAGGTCGTCGGCTTGCCCTGTCCGTGACACTGTCTTTTGGGCTCTTGACTTTTGCTAACTACTACTCAAAATTCTTCTCTAGTGGGATTCTTCTAACAACACTGGACAAAATCTAATCAGAGAAACTCGATTCTGGGAAGCAGCATTGCTGAAACTAACCAAGATTTGGTAGGAAGACTATTCTAAAGATTCTTTGTGAAGGCCCTGAGCATTGAGGGCAAAAAGTTGCACAGTTATTGGGTATATTTTTTGGAGGAATTGGGTTGTTTTTTCATCTTTGGCAGGCGGAAGCTCGTTGCTCTTTCTGCAGGGGAATTATGATGGTGATCTTTAATAGGCAAAGGTTAGTTTTTTCGACTCCTGTAAAAAGAATCTCTCTTTTTCATCAGTCACACAACAGGATAGTTGGTAATTAGTGTCACAGTGGTCTATTGGGTTTCGATTTTTACATTTTTAGTTCTGCTGCTTCGGATTTCATTTCCACGGAGGGGTTTGTTATTCTTTTGTGTAGCTATTGGTCAAGTTCATTCTTGTACCTTGTGACTACTTCAATAAAATGCAGAGAAAATTACCCCTGATTATTGCGTTCCTTTTTTGCATGTTGGCTACCCTTATCTTGTTAAACCTGGTTTGATTCTTGATCCGAGTTTATGCCGAGCCAAGTGAATGAAATCACGTAGTCATCATTAGGACTGTTTTTCGACTCAAATAAGCCGAGCTTTGGTATGTTCATACAACAGCTCTAGGTGCCAGCAGTCACGGTAGAGCTTTTGCTTGTTCGGTCTCCCCCCCTACTCCTCTATATATATATATATATATATATATATATATATATATATATATATATATATATATTTGAAAAAATTGATGCTTGAGTTTGGTATGTATACATATATATATAGGTATGTATATGTATATGTATATGTATATGTATATGTATATATATATATATATACATATACATACCTATATATATATGTATATATATATATATATATACATACATATATATTTGAAAAAAATATGTTATTATTTTTCTGATTAGCTAAAACCCAAAAAAAATAAAAATTGGGGGTTAGAAATCCAATTTTAAATCTTGTATATCACTGATGCGAACAAATGATGCTTGAGTTTGGTTCACCACAAGACCTGGGGAACAAGATCAGCTAATTCGGGATTATCGACGAGCCCATTAAGCCCATCTCTAAAAATGTTAAAGGCCCATCCTTGGCCCAAATAAGCCCAATCAAGATAATGCAACAGCCCATATTTTGCATCTAGCAGCAACTACCGGAGAATGAATGGAGGTCGTTACTGTTTCAATATTATTACAGGAAATGCATGTTTTCCTCAATAACTAGTGTACATGTCAAATGTATTTATAATTTACCAAAAAAAAAATGTTTATTTTGCTTCTATGATGGAATTGGAAGCATCCTTTACGCCTGAAAAATATTTGCAAAATCGTTACATTACCTAAAGATGAATTATATGTGGCCAATAAGTTGTGGTTCAATCTTAATTAAGCACATGATTATTGAGATGATATCCAAACAAGCAACTAAATTCTCAGAAGAGGAAACCAAACGTTTCGATCTGCAAGTTAGATTAAGACAGCACATACATTCAAAAGGTGTTACGTGTCGTCTTTTTGTCATCGACAAGGAAGACATTCCATTCCATAAGCTTCACCATTTTTCCAGACTCATTATTTCTAATACAAATATTATTGTATCAATTAAAGAAAGACCCTAAATAATTTAATGAATACATTTATTCTTCTTTTTCTTTTTTTTAAAAAAAATTATTTGATGGGAAAGATAGACGTTGGTTTTCCATTCATTTAACATTAAACACACATTTTTCTTTGATGGGATGGGAACCCATTAACGGATCTTTTATTCTTGGGAGTATATGTTTTTCTTCACCTTCTTTGATTCGATTTGAGACAAATAAACCTGATTATGAACGGTTAACTAACGAATGCAACTAGCCTCTTAAAAACTACGGAATATAAAATAATTTTAATATTTGAACTTATAGGATTATTTTGGTTCAATTAAGTATAAACATAATTTAGTGTTAACCAATCCCTTCATTGTTTTTTATTATATAATTTATTATCTATCAAATTTATTGGGTTAAATAAATATTTATATTCATAAAGTGCACCCAACATTTTTATTAACATATTCTAGTAAATGATTTATTTATCTTTAAAATAGGCACATTTTTCTAAAAGTTTTGTATTATTTTTTTTTTTGAATTTTTATATATCAAATTAGTAATTTAAATAATATAATAAATTGTAAAAATTAAAGACACAACTAATCATCCTTCGTTGATAAAAAAAAAAAAAATCATTTTTGTAATAAATATATAAGCGTTTTCTTGAATGATAGATTTAAAAATTTTATTTGACCGTCACATAAATAAGTTTGGTATGCAATTTTTTTAAAAATTGGTAGGTCAATCAAAGTAATTTTGTAATTGAAAAACTATTCAGTCTCGAGACTTTTGAAAGTTAACTTCTATTAAAAAATTTATTTTCTTTTTATCCTATCTCTCCCTTTGATCTACATAAAATTTGCTTTTACCGACTTAGATTCCTCGTAGCAGTTCGTTCCAATAATTTTTGTTTTACCCTTCCAATCTCATATCAAACATTCCCTTCCCTTTGGTTGTTTGTTCATTTGTATAAAGATAGATATGTGTGTACAGTTTAACTCCGAAACTTTTCACCAAATTCCAAATCCGTGGTTTGTATGATTCATTTTTATTGTTAATTATCATTATCGAGTTTAACTATGTAGATTTTGTTGATTTTTGTTGTTATTTTGGAGTGTATTTGATTTGATTTTTTTATTTATTTTAGTATGTTGTATTTATAGAAATGAATCAATGGAAGATTTCATTTGTAATGCATATAAGGTGTTCATAAAATGATTCAATAAAAATATATTTTGGTTATATACAACTGGTTGTTGACAATTTATTTTCACATGTTCACGATCGATTTTACAGTCATTGGCAGTCAATTTTACATTTTTTGACATTAAAAAAATTATTAAAATATATTTTATTGACAATAAGAACAATAAATTGTTGTTATTGTTAGGAAACAGTACTATAAATCATCATTGAAAAATAAAAATATGGTGACCTATAAATATAAAAAAAATGATAACCATATTATAATTTATAAAAATAAATAACACGAAGTCAATAAGGTCTTTTAATAATGTATTTAATATTTTAAAAAGCTAAAAATTTAATCTAAAGAGTCATAATGGATCCCATCATCCAAACAATATGCGATACAATCATAACTCAACCAACTCGAAAAAAAATCGATTGAAATAAATAAAAAAAGTTCCGTGATGGTCATACAAATTATTCAGTGAGGTTGAACAACTCGGAAAAACTGTAACAACGGAAGAGGGGGGAGAATAGATAATAGATCATCAACTTCGCTCAAGGAAAGCGAAACGTATAGTTCTTTTTACCCAGGGTCCAAACCCTAGTACCAAAACTATGACGAAACCTGATGAAAAAGAACGAGTGAATATGATAGATTATCACTATGAAGCGGTTTTTCGTCGAGACATAATCACAGGCTCTATGCATGTTCAAAGACGTAAAACTCTTACGGGGAAAATGTTTCCCTTATATCCGTATTCTCCACTCTTTTTTTTGACATAGTAGGATTTTCTTAGGATGTTCTTTTCAAACCATACATATTTTCTGTAATTGAGATTTCCGACCTAATACAAGATATTATTCGAAAGAATATAAAAAGGAAACAATAAAGAGGTTGAAATTTTAAAAAAAAAAATGTACATGGAGCAAACTAAAAGATACAAAAAAATATTCAGAAAAAAGTCAATAAATGGAACGAGAGGGACAGGGCGAAAATGGAATAAAAATCTAATGTAATTAGATTAAATATTACTGGTATTTATCATTTATTACCTATGAACTAGTCCGTTAATTAATATCTATTTATGCCAGTTTGAACTTATATTCGAATATAATTAAACTTTGGTCATATCTAAAATAATAGTGTTTGCATTATAATGAATGGAAATTGGGTCCCATTTCAAGTCTCGCGTTAATAAGGAGAATTTAAGATAAATATAATTATAGAGATATCAACAATTAAGTTGTTAAGTGGTTACTTGTATCAAGGGTGATTTATAGATATGTGTCAATTGTTGGAGAGTGGAGAATGGAGATCACATCACATAATATATTGAATATAGTATGTGAATGTGATCAAGGTATAACTTTTTTGCAATTGGTCAAAGATTTGAGACCCACTTCATGTGACAAGGTGAAAAATGCTAAATTCTTTTATTTATTTATTTATTTATTTTATAGAATTATAGGTGCTTAATTATTGATTACTACAATTTGGGTGGAAAGAATTTATGTCATTGTCGCCTAATAGTCATTCCATGAATGTCTTTTTAAAAGGAGTCCATTACTATTAACAAACGTGATTGTTTGACAATTTTTTTTTTACTTTAAATGTGAAAAACTAGTTTTAATACCCGTGTCCTGCACGGGTTAGACGATAATTGCGTGTCATAAAAATGTTTATAATTCATTATGTTGAGAAATTGACTTAATTGTTGTGAGAGCCCTTTCTTTCGGACCGAGATCGGACCATAGCCGAGATTGGCTTTGGCCGAGATTGGCCTTGCCGCACCCGCGAGCACGTATGCCGCCCCTGCGGGTTCCCGCCCCTGCGGTTTACAGCGGCTGCAGCCGGTTTTGTTGACTCCTTGACCCGTGCTTTACCTTCCTCTTCTTTTCTTCTCTTACCTTGTTGAGCAAGGTTTCATTCCATTTCTCATTCCATTCCAGACCTACCTACGTCCACCTTGCTTATACTTCTTCCCTTGTGAGCTTGTTCTTGTTTTCCTTGGAGTTGGCTTTGGAAGTGTACTTTGTGGTTGTGTGATGATGCTAGTGTGTGTTTTGCTGTGCTTGGAAGCCAGCCTCGATGTTTGATGATCCTCCCTGCAGCCTATAACCTTCTGCAGTGGTGAGTGCTTGTTCTTCTCCTTCTCTTCTTCTTTGATTCCATCCCTTGAGCTTAGGTTTAGATGTATGTTGATCATAGGATGACGTTTGAATGTGTATTTATGTGTATGTGTATGAATCTGGAAGAGTATAGACGTGATTTGATCACGTGAAGAACCGAAGAGAAGCCGCGAAGTTGCCTTCTGCACTGTCGCCGCCCCCGCGGACAAGAGCCACCGCCCCCGCGGATACCGTGCCACAGCGCCTGCGTCGTGCCAGCGGCGTGCCTGCGCTTGCCTGCATTTTGTGTCACCGCCCCTGCGGCTTCTACCTTCCGCGCCTGCGGGTGACCTCTTCCGCCCCTGCGGTCTTAGTTCACGCAGGTGCGTGTTGTCCCGGAACTACTTATAGTTAAGTAGTTTCCTTTCCTTTCTAGTACGAGGGAACTAGTATCATGCTAGGATTCGGATGATGATGAGTATGGTATAGTTATGCCGATTACGGCTTTGAGGTTTACGAGTTGGAATTGATCCCTTATGGATCCCTTGGGTCTAGGTGTGACCCTTTGTATGTGATAGGATTGTGATACATATTTATGTGCCTTGTATAGGCTGTGTTGTCCTCCAGTTGGAGTGGACGTTTCTGGGATTTGCTCGTAGCGAGATACTTCTGAGATTGAGGTAAGTCCATAGGACTTACTTAGCTACCGTCCTTATATTGGACGTGTGCTTGAGTGGTGTGTGTTATATGTTTTATAGCATGTGTTATTGTGGTCACCAACCTATGTTATATTGACCGCCCATTGTAGTGGCTGTGACAACTTACCCTTTCATCCCGTAGTGGAGTCTAGGAAGTTCTCTGTACGCTAGCTAGACTTGGTATACGGGAAAGGTACTGATACCACTCCTTACGGTATACGGGAAGGTGCGCTGATACCACTCCAGCTAGCTATTGCACGCAGAGGCGAGGATTATATTCCTCGTGTCACTTATTTTCATATACTGATTTATATACTCTTGCGTGTTTAACGTTATAAAGATAATAAACCGGGTAAATGTGTGATATCATGTTGATGTGTTATTGTTTATATGATGTGTGGTTGTGCTCTTGCCTATCTTATATTTGTGTATGGTTAGCTAACGGTTTTATACCGTGTTGTAGATCCTTTGCAGGTTAGGAGAACTACAAACTGATCCGGAAGGGTGATCTGCTGAGGGTTCCGTACACAGGGCGTACTCGTGGGTTTTGGGTTATTTATATTGTACGGATTTATGTTTAACTTTTGTACTCAGCAGTACTGTGCATTACTTTTTGATCAGTATATATATATATACATCAGTTTTATGTTTTGTTTTAATCTATCAGCGCTTTGTTGTAAGATTCAGTGAAGTTGTTGTCAGGCTAGGGTCAGAATCCATTGTGAGATCCTAGCCCAGTAGCACTCCGAGTCCTACGGATTTGGGGCGTTACAATTGTTATGTGACAATAAAATTTTTAATTTTTATAAAAAACAATCGAAACCTTTTTTAAATTTTTTTCCAGGATTTTTTTTTGCAAAAAATTTTGGCGGAGATGACAATAAAATTCTACTAAAAATATTTGATTTTTTATTTAAAAGTTGATGTTTGTTTTAAAAAAATTGAATTTTATTATTATGGTAAAAAAAATTCATTTTTTTCCATATAGTTTTTAAATTCTATTTTTTTCAAAAAAAATTGATTTGAAAAATTGAATTTTAAAATCGATTTTTTTTAAAATGAAAAAACACTTATTCTAAAAAAAACAAATTTATTTTTATTTTAAAATTTATTTTTTCTATAAAAATGAAGAAATATTTTTGTTAATCGTTTAAAAAAAACTGCTTTTAGAAAAAAATAAAGTTTATAATTCTTTGAAAAAAGAAAGTTCAATTGAATAATAAAAATATAATTAAAAAATACTAAGATTTTTTAAAGGTTAAATAAATAAGTAAAGTTTATAAGTTATAAAAAAAAGTAACGCTATGTTAAAAATATAAACAAATAAATTCAATTGAAAATTAAAAAATAAAAGTTGACAATATTTTAAGATATTTAAAATTAGATTGTAAATCTTAACTATTTCGATTTTTAAATAACAAATAATTAAAGGATATTAATAATATGAGGGATAAAAAAAAATTAGTTAGTAAAATATTTCAAATAACTTTATAAATAAAATATTTAAAATAATTTATTTTAACATGGTGGGACCTGTTTTAGTATATAGATAGGTATAAGATTAATATTTTTGATTTTAATATTTCGTGTGATTGTAATATGTTAATTAATATTTTGATTTTAATATTTTGTAATTAATATTTTTAATTTTAATATTTCGTTTTTTTTATTACTAAAATTTGTTGTGATTGTAATCTGTTAATTAACATAAGAATATATTATTTATTTTATAGAATTATAGGTGCTTAATTATTGATTACTACAATTTGGGTAGAAAGAATTTATGTCATTGTCGCCTAATAGTCATTCCATGAATGTCTTTTTAAAAGGAGTCCATTACTATTAACAAACGTGATTGTTTGACAATTTTTTTTACTTTAAATGTGAAAAATTATAAATTGAATTTGAAAGTGAGAAATCACATATACACACTAATTGAATGCCTTATAACTTGAATTTGTGAAAATGATTTAATTATGATAAAATTTGATCGAAAATTTCCAAAATTTCTTTCCTTTGTCTAGTTTTACTTAGGTATCATGTGTGCATATTTTTAAGGAAGTGAATGGTATAGAGGAAATTCGAAAAAAATTGTCACTCAAGTCCTATAATTGGTACAAGCTTATATTATGAAGTTGAAATCTTTATTGTAAGGATGTCATAGGATGATGCAACTCCATAAAGTGATCATACCATTCACACCTAATCTACTTTCAGGTTTGTAAAAAAAAAAAAATATGTACACACAAGATCAACGGAAAAAAACTACGGTATGGAGTGAGAATTTGAATTTGACTTTCGATATGAAATAATCAATGTACAACCATACACCTTATATTTATAAAGAGGTGCACGTCAATCAAGGTGCATTATCGATGAACAAAGTGTATATAATCGTGTTCATGCAACAAATAAAAATAAGTCACGCCCGTGCACACACATGCATATAGTTAAGTCTAAGATATTTTGGTATTTCGGAGGAAATGAAACTTCTAGATTTATTAATATCCATGTTTGTTTCAATCCAGACTTTTAATATTGGTCTCGTATACCTATAGTTACTCTAGGTGAAAATAAAAAATCTTATAATTTTATTTTGAAAAGGACTTAAAAATAAAAATAAGAATAAAAGTAAAAATAAAAATTTAAAGAGGATAAAATTAATTCAACTATTAAATAATAATTTGACGGTACAAATCACAAATGTATTGAAATCTAGTGAAGCTTTTTTTCCCCTACAACTTCATTATAACAACAGACTCTTAATCTATACCTAATAAGCGTAGTTATAAAACCAATAATAAGAATTTTGGTTAGATTTTTGAAGACAATTATTTCTAAATGCAAAGTCAAAATGGCATTTTGCATTTCATGAAATGAAGAAAAAAAGAAAAGAAAAGGGGAGGTTGGAATAAATGAGGAGAAGCTGTTTTGGTGTATTTGTATGATGAGAGCAACATGAGAGGATGAATGTGAATATGATGGAAGCTCAAAGGCAGCAAATGGTGCATTAAACTCTATTTGTAGTCACCTTGCATTTTGTGTTTGTTGCATCCTTTTCCTATATGTCTATCCAAATTATCTCCTCATCAATCATTGATTTTGACTACTCACTTGCATTTTCTTTATCTTCATTTTATATATACATGCCATGCAATATACAAACATATCATTATTTTATCTTCGTTTGATATTAAGATCTAGATATACATATTTATGAAAAATATTGATATTAATATATGAATATAAGATTATTGTATGATACTTTTGATTGGTTCACCATAGATTTAAAATTTTAACCTGAAGCGGTCATATGGTGCCTTGTTGTAAATTTCGGCTACAACATTAACAATACAAGAACATTGAACCAATACCAACTTAGTTTTATTCCGGTTCGAATTGTCGGCTTTGGACCACTAAACACTAAAGGTAGATGTTACAAAAATCGTTCTGGTATATGCTTATGAATTAAGATGGTAAATGTAGTATGAAAATGCTTTAATTATATAATTTGTTAGGGATAAAGCAAGTTGAAAAAATTGACAAAAACATGTCAAGAAAAGGGAGGCCATGTGCAATTAATTGAGAAAATGAAATGGCAATGCCAAATTCCATTTGGGTATAATTGTCAAATGCTACTTCATCAACTTACTTACTAGACCTCCCTCATATATATATTTTCGACATCTCTATAAGTTTAGGCCCTTATCTATTCACTCAACTTGTTTTACATTTAAAAGTGCAACATATCAAATCGATTAAGAAAGATTGCTAATGAGGCAACATACATACTCGAATAACTTTTGAAAATTACACTAAATATCACAACATTTAACGGTTTCGACATTTAACAAGTTACTCAACACCAATATACTTTTTCAATATTTTTTTTGTGGATTTAGAGATGTTGATTTGCTATCGAAAAGATCAAGTGTACGTATGTCTTATGTCACGCCTACAATACAATCGTGATGCAAGACCCTGAGATATGATCTCATGATCAATCTGATTTCAAAGTTGGTCTCTTGTGTAATTTTAGTAACATGTCGAATTAGAGATCGATCACCGACAACTTGGTAAATACCTCGTAAATGTAGAGGTTTTCCGTTTCCTCTTAGATATAAAAGGTTATTGAAAGAAGTTGTACAAGTCTTGAGACTATACGCCGGTAGATGACATCTAAGAAGTACGTAGGTGGTGGTGGTGGTGGTAGGGTATATATTAGGTTAATATGGATCCTCCAAATTGACGGTGAGAAATGAGTCCTAATTGGGGATCACACAAAACTTGGTCAAAAATGCAGAGTTGTATTGATGATCAGTTGATATGTGCTTTCAATCTTTTCACATTAATGACTGTCATGACTTATCCCTGTCTAGATGCTCCATACCTGCTGCCTTCCATATGCTTACATTCAAATGTCTTCCAAATCTTCGTTTTTTATCTTTTAATTTTTACCCTTTTCTTTCACATTTTTAGTTATCGATCTCTTATGGCCTATACATGCTTAGTTAGTGTATATGAAGAAGCTAGCTTCATGCCGTAATACACTACTTAAGACACTCGTATCACGTGGGTTAGGTTTATGTCCAACTCATAAGTGCTGGTGGTGTGATGTATCATCCAAAAACCAATTGACTATAACAGGATTAGCTCACTGGACTTATATACTAGGTCGTAAGTTTGTTTATAATCGAAGTAAGAAAATTTCATCTCCACATGCCCCCTCAAGTGCAACCGAAATACTCGGTTGATACTTGACGACATATCTTAATACTGGGTAGTCCAAATGGAGGGGACATTTGTAGTCCAAGTCCACCATCAAATGTCTTAAGGCCGAAAAACTCAATAAAACAGGACCATATATCAATCAACTCCGAAACAACTCCATGACCATACATATTTTACCATTTAGATTTAGTAGCAAACATTTTATTTTTTTGAAAAATGGAAAGCGGTTAGGTTGGTTACCTCCTAGAGGTAGTCCACCCTAAAGCATCCTTGCGGATGAGAACACGAAGTTCAGGATCATCAGAAAAAATGGTGTTGGGGTCGAGATTCCCAGATGGGTCAATCGGTCGGCAACACAGTTTAATTCTCTGAAAACATGTCTGATCTGGATTTCGTCAAAAAAAACAAAGATCCAGTAGCAAACATTGCTTCCCCTCCCGAGTGAAGAAAGCACCGTCAAAACCTGATGAAAATAAGACCCCTCACATGTAAGACATTGTTAGGCAATAAGAGGAATCTTTAAAGTATTTTTGCTCTTTATGCATTAATCATCTATCTTTCCACATCGATAATAAAATGGATAATGTTAATTGGAGATAATCTATTTTTATATCGAAAGATTGAGACATTAATTTCAAGCCTAATATATAAGCTTGGTGGACAACTCCTCCTATTGCCAATTGATTTTAGGAGGGAATCCTGCTGGGATTCTGTGTTGGGCTTAGGCCTAACAAGCATGTGCGCTCGGATGCACAGGACCACCGGTCACGCTACCCGGTCCGTCTGTATCGGACTTTGACATGGTATCAGAGCGGTTAGCCTCAATTCGGCTCGCGATCCTAACTTGTGGGCAAGTGTCAACTCGGTCTATATCCTAGTTGCACTTGTGGGCGCGTGTTAGAGATAATCAATTTTCATATCGAAAGATTGGGACATTCCAAGCCTAGTATATAAGTCGGTGGGCTACTCCTCCTATCAATTGGTTTTAGGATGGAACCCTGCCGGGTTTATGTGTTGGGCTTGAGCCTAACGCCCATGTGAGCTCGGATGCACACGACCCGCTCTCTACCCGGTCCATCTGTATCGGACTTTGACAGATAACATGCCTAATATATAAGGTTGATGAAGTGTCATCCTTTTTAATTAGTTTTTAGACGAAATCCACTTAATTTATGTGTTAACGTTGAACCTACGAATATCTGCGCTCAAACGTGCGTCAAAACCCTCCACATTACATATGTCAACCACCAAGTATCCATTTCCTCCTATTTGTATAATGGCTTGTATGAAAATGTCATAGTGTACAATCCACTAGTATCACGACGCCATGCAATATAGTCATTTGAGACTTGATCAACATCTAACACAATGCTAGCCACATTTGTTAATGTTTCCATCGATAGCAACGGGCTTAGCCTTTGCCAATCCCATCCATAACCTTTATCGACCAGAAATTCATCGTATATCTTGTTGTTTTTGTTATCCATGAAATAGACTCTTTATTAAGAGAAGAATGAGTAGAAGGGCTTTTCTTTTTGTATTTCATATACAAATTAGACTCCTTTATTTTTCATATCTAAAGAAATAAAAATAAAAAAAATGGTAGAAGGGTAAATATAAAAATGAAAACTATATAAAATTGCCAATTTTCAATTAGGGTTTTCTCGCAACCAAAATCGGTTCCACGAAACCTTATTTGATTCCTCACATCTGCCAGATTCGCGAGTGGAAACCGCCGTAACCACCGACTCCGATCCGACCCTCTATAGTTGACGGTTCATCCTCACAGGCAGTTATACCTTCCTCGGTGACGACTCCGGCGGCAAGTGGCCGTACTGTTCTTCTTCGGGGACGCCGGCGTAGGCGAAGACACTTCCATGGAGGCAAGCGGCGCTCTCCCCTCCGGCAGCTTCTGTGTCCTCCAATCTAGTCCATGACGAAGAAAGAAGAGACTCGGTTGGCATGATGCGGATCTGGGATCGACAATGGTGCGGATCTGGGCTTGTGCGAAAGAAGATGGGTACTGCCACTTGCCTCGGATTTAACCTAATTAATGTACGGATTCAAACCTAATTCAAACCCTTCCTTGTGTACCTCGTGTAACTCGATTCGACGTACCTTGTATAACTCGGACCTTGTGTAACTCGATTCGACGTACCTTGTGTAACTCAATTCGGCGTACCTTATGTAACTCGATTCTACGTACCTTGTGTAACTCGATTAGACGTTCCTCGTGTAATCCGATTCGACATACCTTGTGTAACTCGTTTGGGCTTGTGTAAACATCATACCTTTATGTAATTTGCCCTTGTGCAATTGGGAAATCCTCTTGTGCTTGCGTAATTAAGAAATCATTTTGAGCTTGTCTAATTGGGTAATAAAAAATTTGTGTAAGTAGACATTAAATATAACTTTTAAAAAAATAACAATTAATTACCAAATTCAATATATTAGTCTAGGTGATATAAGGGTGGAGGGAGGGTCTGTCATCCGGATTTCGAAACCCATGCCCCAGACTACCCCTTTAATTAATCTTTAGAAATAAATAAGAGGTCAATACTCAATACTAAATAAGTCAAAAAGACCTACTTAACCAAACACCCGATTATAAACCACAAACGTGAATATTTACATAGAACCTTCAACTTTTTTTTTTTTTTTTTTTTTAAAAAAACAACACTTTTGAATGTATATATTTTTACAAAAATGAAAATGTACCATTTTGAACTTATTGGAAAACATGTTAAATTATAAAATGAAAATTTAACTTTGATGAAGTAAAATTTATATTTCAAAGGGATTATTTGGGTCTTTTTTTAAAAATTAAACTTTTACAGTTAAGTGATTTGTATAATTTTTCAATTTAAATATGATCATTCAAATTTTCACAATTATATTTTTGTAATTTTATATTTTACACATTTAAACGCATAATTTGAAAATTTTCAAATCTTCAGGATACTGTTAAAAAATTATTACCCAGAGCGAAATTAATTTATCCTTTTACTAGTTTGATTGGATGATGCAGATAATTTTATACTTAACAAGACCAAAAGCTTCATTGAGAAAAGCAAATCCAAATCTGGTTGATCGACATTGTTATATTTTATATTTATAGGATTTTGATCTACAAAATGCCAAAATTATGGATGGAATTAGAAGCCGAATCTACTTAAATATATTTGAATTTATTATAATTATTGTGGAATGACAGTATAAGAACTAGAAATGTAGCGTGAAAATGGGAGCATTTATATAATCAACACTATTTATAATAAATGTAAGATTCCTTCTCAAACCTTCCGTCTATGTTACTTGTTATACACTAATTTCAATAAAATTAATTAAATTAATGAGCATTAAATGGTATGCTCATTTTAAGATTCGCGTATTATATTCAACAAAAACGAATTTATTTACAGTACGATTCATAGATATATACCTTAAACAAATGAAGATCCAATTGCTCATTAATTTACGTAGCAACTTTGACCTAATCATTTCGGTCTTTCAACTTCTTAACACATAAAATATTAAAATCAACTATTTTCAAAGAGTTTCGTAAAAACACATTTTCAGTATCTTTGGCGTCATCGTTAAGATCCAAATAGAAATGAAGAGTTGAAAAAAAAAAAGAATTAATTATTTGTAAAATAATTAAAAATATATATTTGAAGTATAAACTGTAAATTATAAATAAATGGTACAATTTTTTCTCACCAAAAAAGGATATAATATTTTCAATCAGTTCTTATTTCACATTTGATTTATATTTTTGTTTCTAGAGTTTTCAATTTGTTTATTGTTTAAAATTTTATTTATTTATGGTTTTTGCAAAATTATATTTTCTTATGCAAAATATAACGTGGGGAGGGAATTTTGGGGTTGTCAGCATTTTGATCGCTGCATAAATTAAGACAAGTGTTTGTTTGATACGTCCCACATACTTCACAAAACATGCATCCATTTTTTATAGTAAAAATCCGGTAATTATACTAATACACTTCTTAATTACTCATTAATAATTAAGACGGATTGTTTTTGGTTTTTCTTGAGGTAAACGTTGTCGGGAACCCTAGGAAATCTATATATATACAATTAAAAAGTAGGATTAATGTTTGCAATGTTCAAGGCTTCATTTGGGGAGCTTATAGAATACATGTAGGGTTATTATGCGTAGAAGTAATTATTTATCTTTGACATGTTCAAATTCTGACTTGTTTACAAACAAATTGAATCCTAGTAGTTCAAGTAATATCATAATCACAATTCTACGTTGTTTTAGCCGAATAAGTCTAACTAACTTTAAGTGTTTACGCTCGACTAATTTGTAAACGAGTTGAACATACACACAATTTTAATGAACTTTAATAATGTGTTCATTTTCGCTTCATTCTAAGGGTCCGTTTGGTTTTAACTCCGGAAACAAAAACGGAATGGAAACGAATTTAATCCATACGTACACCCTTGTTCATGAAATTTTTGGGAATCATTCATTGTAGTTTGAACTAATTGTAGTAGAATTTGATTAGTTTTAATACCCTATAAAATAACAAAATGGGAGAAGCAATTGTATTTTGCATGAAACCATCCAAAATGATTTTATAAATAAAGTATACATGTAGACTAGATTCATTTTCAATCCTTTTTCGTTTTCGTGGTTACAATCATAGATGTAAACTTTTTACAAGAAACTCGGCTTAAGAAACTCGGCTTATATAATAGCACTAAGTTCATAATGAAAATGAAAAGTATGTATTCGATTAATGAGTGATACAAGGGAATGCTTAATTTGTATCTATATTACAACACAGTAACAAAAGAGAAAATTGATGTAATTCCAAAATATCTTATATTAAGGATATCGTTTATATTTATGTATTATTTTTTTTAATAATAGAAAGCGGTCGGATTGACCTATTTCCTAAAGGTAGTTCAACCTAAAGCATCCTTGCGGATAAGAACACGAAGTTCGAGATTTTCAGAAAAATTGGTGTTGGGGGTCGAGATTCTCAGATGGGTCAATCGGTCAACAACACAATTTATATTTATATATTTAATTATGCTTCTCATGCACACGACCATTTTGATAAAAAAATAATTATTATTATATTAACGAATGCAAATGTTTCACAATATTTGTGGAGTGATATGAATAATTATGTGTAATAACGATTTACAATTTCATTTCAAATTTAGTAAATTTAGAATATATTCATTGTAACAAGGTATATAAGATTAATTGTGGGACTAAATGTTATTTCCTTTTCTCGAAAATTTTAAAATGAAAAAAATATACGGATTCAGGCAATGAAATATGGTTTAAAGGGCATGAATAGAAAAATACAGAAAAAAAAAACTCAAAGATATAATCCGGAATAATAACATTATTTGGACACAAATCGTAAAAGACACAAAAATAGGGTATCCTTCGGAATAAACGTTATTTATATGATGTTTTGTGTAGTATGGTGGCCATGCATGTGGGGTAGAGTAGTAACTCACTCTTAACAAAAAATGTAAGGCCACAGATCGAAATGAATACGTACTTCAAAATTTTACAATAACTGATTAAAAAGTGAGGACAGTTTAGAATTTTGATGAAAACAGCTAATTAATGACAGGATGTTCCTTGTAAGTTAAGGTCTTAATTATGTCATTTGACCTTCAACTTTTAACTTAATGTTGTGGATCTCTAGATTACCTGTTACTTATATAAACAAATAATTGTTTCTGTTTTAAAAAAATTAAAAAAGAGGTTCAAATCCACACACCATTGTACATGTATAGACTTGTGAAATCCGGATTCGGATCATGAAAAAAGTAAATTTTCCGTTTTTTTTTCTTCTTTTTTCGGGTTGGACTCGGACCAAGCTAAATATTGTTCAAGACCGTATTTGATCAGGGTAACTTAGTCAATTCTCGGAATGTTTTTCGTGATCTATTCGATCGTGCATAAATAGTTTGTAATATTTCTACCCATTTTATTGTATATTTCATTCATTTTGTTGTTTTGGAGATTTACTCGATTTTTCTTTCATAACATCAGTTCATCCTGTTAATATAGTTGTTCAATCGTGCAATACATTAATATAGTTGTTCAATCGTGCAATACATTAATATAGTTGTTCAATCGTGCAATACGTGTAATTTTGCATAAACAACATTTCAGCCAATAAACTTTGTATTGGATGAAAAAGAAAGGTTAATGGATGAACAATCTAAACTTTAATGAACACATGAATTGAATGTTAAACGAAGAGAATAAAAATATCATTTCATTATGGTGAAAATTCTTTGTATGTAGATTTGATAAGTATATCTCTCCCTAAAATATTAATCTCTATTTTTAATTTATTTTTGGATTTACTTGGGTGATTAATACCTATAATAAATTTTCATGCTTTTGAAGTTTTAATCACTCATTTATTTAATACAACAACTCTTCTATGTTCTCACTCGTTACTATGAGAAAGATCTCACCAATACAAACATAATGTGGTACTTTAAAGCTCATCCAATACAAGATGTGAGAGTTCCACAAATGTTTCTTCAAAGTGTTATTTGCATAAAATTAAGATGAGAGAGATGTGTAGGGTTGTTTCCTGCATAACATGACTATATATGATTTAGGATATGGATGATTGTTGATTGAGATTGA
This sequence comes from Fagopyrum tataricum, assembly GCA_002319775.1. Taxonomy (NCBI): domain Eukaryota; kingdom Viridiplantae; phylum Streptophyta; class Magnoliopsida; order Caryophyllales; family Polygonaceae; genus Fagopyrum; species Fagopyrum tataricum. The sequence goes on along the minus strand of CM008281.1, from coordinate 15,337,258 downwards.
TTACGTATTCTTGTGGTTATTCAGATTCTAGAATGCATATATTTATTATTCACCTATTATTGTTGTTTTACTTCTTGTTTTCTATTGAGTTGGATCATGAGATAAAGAAAACCCCTCTCTTTCTTCCCTTACGAATTCCGTGTCAACTCGATCACTTCCCTCGATTGACTAGACCGAGTGTTGAGTATTTACTTATGTTTGGTTTTTTAGACAACTCGATTCCTTAACTTTTATTGTCTTGATCGAGTCGACTTTCCTTCTCCATGCACTCGATCCTTGTCTTCTATTTTATTTTTCTAAAGGCTTTTCATATTAATCATTCAAATCATTGCTCATTTTTCAATATTAACTCCTGACCACACACGTTCTACAACGGGTCTTGTATTTGTGAGATTTGAGGCTCGCATTTCAGCTCTCATCACACTACTTAACTTCATATCACTTTACGGATCCGGCCAGGTTAGCCTACCAACAAGATCATCAATTTATCTTACAACAAGAACACGACAAGACATTCTAAACACTTCAACCTATATTTACAAAAACATTGAAACCGTATGCATGCAGAACTCCAATGAGTTGAAACCTAGCCTAAAATAAGATGTAGTTTGGAAACATTACAACTACAATAACACAACATACTCGGTACAAAAGTTCATCGAGGTGTACATAAAAGAAACTTGAGTTCCAACATAGACTCAAAACAACACACAATAATTACTAAGGCTTCTTATCACCACCTGATTGGTCATCTACATCTTGTGTAGGATTAATACCTAAACAACAACATGGTATAAATCGATCGAGCATAAAATTTCTTGCATGTATATTTCAGGGAAAGTTTGAACTTTGTGGAGTTGTGTATACTCACGGTTTTGTCGTCTACTCCTTTTTGTCAAGTGTTGATTGACTTGACTCCCTCTTGGGATCGATTCAACTGAGAACATTTTGTCATTATGCATATTTTGTCAAGTTTAGGTTGAGTAGGGTGTTGTTGAGTTTCCTAGAAATTAGATACTACTCTATGACTATATACTTTTCAACGATACTTTATATATTATTTTCGACCTTGTTTATGCCATTGATTTATATGATGATTAGTGATTAAATTCAATGACATAACCTTATGAGGATTCTTTGACCTTATATGCATTATTTACTTGTGTCTTACTTCTTTCATGGCTGATTTTGACTATGCTTTCGATTCTGTAGAGCTTACTATAGACTCTTTTAAACAGATTGCATGCTTGTTCTTTATTATATCATATATGAAGATGATCGAGACACGTCTTTGTTTAGCTTGTTGTTCCCTTCCTACCTTCTATTTTAATTTACCATCTTGCTAGATCACTCTGTCTTTGCCGACCCTTATTTGTAGCTCCAAAAAATGATCCTAGCCATGTTAGCCTCATTTGACCTGTTCGAGAATCAAGATGAGAAGTTATGCAATTGGAGAAGAAGGAAAATTTTAATAAGGAAGTTGAAGGTGTTAATTTTAAAAAGGTACTAAATTATTGTGTAAGGTTCCTTGTGGTGTTGTGCATATGAGAAAAAGTAAAAATGTATATTATACTTACATTTGTGCATCACTTGGAACTAGGTTTGAAAAAGGATTGTTTTTACAAAACACAAATTGCTAAAATAAAGAAAGTAACGTGTGATAATGAGTTCAAGTATAACGACTACATCTGGCTACTACAAAAAGAAAATCGATCGGATCGATCAACATGAGTATTCGAACCGATAATGATGACCGATACATTGACACAATGATCAAGTCAACCGAGAGGTTTAAGGCATTTTAGTTCTCGGATTTCTTTAACCATAGAACCAAAATAATTTCTTACCTTTTTACTCATTACACATGGTCAGGTTAAAACCCTATAACATACGTGTTGAGTTTGAGTGATCATTTATTATGTCTAAACTGATGTGAGAGAATTATACACATGCCCTTGATAGGTCTTGGAATGTTTTATGCTTTGACTTTACCTATGACTATAGTATGTGTGATGATGACAATAGTCGTGAGAGCGATATTTTATTAGCTTAAACAAGTATATTGTTCTTCAAATCTTAGTCGAGAAGTAAGATTCAAATATGGTTTACTGGATAACATCCATTTTAGCGTGATTTCCCACCCTCATTCTTATTCATATCTTAATCATATAGGTTAGGTTTACATCACATCATAGTAGATTTTCACTTTGTTGTTTTGGTGATATAATCGTGCTTTCATGATATTGTAGTCATTTTAGGCCTTCTAGAGCTAATATTGAGCTATCCTTGGAAGAATGTCTTCAAAAATCTAAGGTTCTCCTTACGGTCTAGGAAATCCAAGTGAATACTAAATTGATTAAGGTCCGAGAGCTAAAGAGATGAAGAAGTACTTGATGTTTGCCTTTGGTTGAGTTGATCTCGATATATACCGGTCGAGCCGATTGATCCCTTTTTCTAGTATGTGACCTCGTCTTTCATACATTCCGTGTTACACTAGGTCGAGTTGAAGTAGAGCGTTGATTGAGTTGCTTGAAACAATGTCCGTAACAACTTTGAAAGTTTTATCTTTTCTCCCTTCCCATATTCACTACTAGAAAACAGGGCCAAAATCGACACTTTTTTAAGCCTATTTTGACGCTAAAAAGTGTCATAGAATTAAAACTCGACACTCAGTAAAAGCGTCGAGATATCCAGCGCGTATTTGATCGACGCTTTTTGCGTCAAAATGATCGACACATTTTGCTGTTGTAGATACGAATCAGGGCCCATTTCCTTTTCTTTCTTCCAAGATCGACGCTTTTTTTTTTTGCCTTTCTCGCCTTTATGTGAGAAAGTGAAGCCTTAAAAGCGTCAAAAATTTGAATATATCTGGAAACTTTCGACATTAAAAAGCGTCGTGATATTCAACTTTTGTATAAAAAAAATATTAATCTCAAATTTATTTTCTTGTACCACTAATGTGAAAGTTTAAATGAAAGATGTATTACATTGATATTATAGCATAAATAAATAAACATGTACTTGTTATACAACATATTTGATACATAGAAGATTATCATACAACGATCTAATATTTACATAAAGTACCCTATCACTACTAATACATAGAAGATATATTCATATCATACACTATCTCTTAGTAGTTGCATCAGAAAGGTGCATGTCTCTTGATTATGCAAGTGTTGAACCATCCATACATAGTGCAATCACTTCAAAGAGACATTTCTGCTTGCTAAGCTTTAAGTTCATCCTCTTCAGCAATTCTCTTTCTCAACAACTCGCCTTGAGGAAAGCTTTCACTCACTTTACATTCAACTGTGACAAAATCAAGAAAAAAAACTTGATGACTCATCATGTAAACGGTTCATTTTATCCTTGCACGATAAAGAAGAATTCACGCAAAACAACTAATGATGTATTAATGCAAGACAATGTGCCTAAAGTCTGGTCATGGAAAAAAAGATTTAAACAATGAACATCATGGATTGTGATTAATTCCAATGACGAAGTCAGGAAATAAAAGAGAAAGGTTGAGATCATGGCATCATAGTGATTGATACTACCACTAAAAGAACTGAAAGAGAAAGACTATAACACCCCGAATTATGGGAACTCGGAGCGTTACCGGCTAGGACCTCAGAGTGGTTCCTAGCCTTAGGTTGACGTCAATAACGTCGGATCTTGCAACAAGGCACAAATATTTTTAAATACAAATCTTTTCAAAAATACATATTAAACTCGACAAACTCTGAACTAGTATGTCAGCCAACTGTTAAATAAAATCTATTGTAATAATAAATAAAACACATAATTAAGTAAACCCATCACCCACAACTCCTAGTACGAAAACCCGGCTGGCCACTCTCCTCCCGATTTCTCGGTAGAGATCTATCATGCAAAAACCTAACGACACGGTAAAAACCGTTAGCTACATTTCTAATACTAAGGTCACTAAATCACACACACATATAAGGAAGCATTGTAAATCGATCAACATGCAACACACGATATTCCGGTTTATTATCTTTTCTTTGGTGGAATTGGTCATTCTATTTTCCAACTTTTCAAGGTAGCACAAGAGTCCCATCGACTCTTGCCCCCGTCCCCTTTCACCAATAGGAATGATTTTAATGCATCCTCCCGTATACGCTACTGGACTGGTCGCGGGGAAATCTGCCGGCACCCTCGGCCCGGACAAAAAGCTACGGCACGTTATAATACACTTGTGCCTCTCTTTAGAAATTTAAAAGAAGTGATCTAGTTCGTTCATTTTAATTCACAAACATAACACACACTACCCTAGTGCACGCTCAATATTAAAAGGTAGCTAAGTGAGTCCGATGAACTCACCTTATCCATAGTGGTCTCAACGTCTCGCGATCTTGCCAGTCAGAGATCCGATTTTCCTAATCCACATTTTGTAACACCCCAAATCCGTAGGACTCGGAGTGCTACTGGGCTAGGATCTCACAATGGATCCTGGCCCTAGCCTGACAACAACTTTACTGAATCTTACAACAAGACACTCATAGATTAAAACAAAACATAAAACTGATGTATATATATACTGATCAAAAGTAATACACGGTACTGCTGAGTACAAAAGTCAAACACAACTCCGTACAATATAAATAACCCAAAACCCACGAGTACGCCCTGTGTACGGAACCCTCAGCAGATCACCCCTCCGGATCACTCTGCAGTTCTCCTAACCTGCAAAGGATCTACAGCACGGTATAAAACCGTTAGCTAACCATACACAAATATAAGATAGGCAAGAGCACAACCACACATCATAAAAACGATAACACATCAACATGATATCACACATTTACCCGGTTTATTATCTTTATAACGTTGAACATGCAAGAGTATATAAACCAGTATATGAAAGTAGGTGACACGAGGAATGAATATAATCCTCGCCTCTGCGTGCAATAGCTAGCTGGAGTGGTATAAGCGCACCTTCCCGTATACCATAAGGAGTGGTATCAGTACCTTTCCCGTATACCAAGTCTAACTAGCGTACATAGAACTTCCCAGACTCCACTACGGGATGAAAGGGTAAGTGGCCACAACCACTACAATGGGCGGTCAATATAACATAGGTCGGTGACCAACATGAAGCATGCTATAAAGCATATCACAAACACCACTCATGCATACATCCAATATAAGGATGGCAGCTAAGTAAATCCTATGGACTTACCTCAATCTCAGAAGTATCTCGCTACGAGCAAATCCCAGAAACGTCCACTCCAACTGGAGGACAACACAGCCTATACAAGGCACACACATATATATATATATATATCACAATCCTATTATACACAAAGGGTCACACCTAGACCCAAGGGATCCATAAGGGATCAATTCCAACTCGTAAACCTCAAAGCCGTAACCGGCATAACTATGTCATACTCAACATCATCCGAATCCTAGCATGATACTAGTTCCCTCATACTAGAAAGGAAAGGAAACTACTTAGCTATAAGTAGTTCCGGGACAACACGCACCTGCGTGAACTAAGACCGCAGGGGCGGAAGGGGTCACCCGCAGGCGCGGAAAGAAGAAGCCGCAGGGGCGGTGACACAGAACGCAGGCAGGGCAGGCACGCCGCTGGCACGACGCAGGCGCTGTGGCACGGTAGCCGCGGGGGCAGTGGCTCTTGGCCGCGGGGGCGGCGACAGTGCAGAAGGCAACTTCGCGGCTTCTCTTCGGTTCTTCACTTGATCAAACCACGTTTATACTCTTCCAAATTCACATACATACACACACATACACAAACCAACATCAAAAACCCTTAACATACATCTAATCCTAAGCTAGAAGGATTGAATCAAAGAAGAGGAGAAGGAGAAGAACAAGCACTCACCACAACTGAAGGCTATAGGCTGCAGGGAGGATCATCAAACACCAAGGCTGGCTTCCAAGCACAGCAACACATACATTAGCATCAACACAACAGCCACTACTCACATAAACTCCAACCAAACTCTTCCAACCAAGAACAAGATCAAAGATGATGAAGGAGAAGCAAGAAGGACGTGAAGACTGGATGAAAGTGAATAAGGAAACCCTTGCTCAGCAAGGAGAAGGAAGAAGTAAAGGTAAGAGTAAAGCACGGGTCAACAAGGTCAACAAAACCGGCTGCAGCCGCCGTAACCCGCAGGGGCGGATCACAGGGCCGCAGGGGCGGCATACGTGCCCGCGGGTGCGGCAAGGCCAATCTCGGCTATGGTCCGATCTCGGTCCGAAAGAAAGGCTCTCACATCTCACCCCCCTAAAAACAAGTTTCTCCCGAAACTTGCAAGATCCTGAAAACACTCGGACTCTGAAGCCGAGGTACACTCTCTATAACCTCAAACATAAGCATGGAGGAAATCATCAACTCCAGCAGTAAACTATACTATCAAGGGCCTAGAGGAAAATCATCTCTAGCCAAACCATAAACATATCACAAGGCATTGAGGAAGCACATCTCTAGCCGTATCATAAACATAACAGAAGGCATGGAGGAAGAACCTCTCCAGCACTACTAGGTCCATCAAACTAGCATGGAGCAAATAACCATCTTCAGCTAAACCTATCGTATCACAATAGCATGGAGGAAAGAACCATCTCCAGCTATAAACAAGAATCATACTAGCATAACAAGATCTACTAAGATCATAATCACATCAAAGCTATTATGAAATAAACATATCACAACATATAAGCATGTAAGCACATAAGACTCACCAAGCTAGTACTAAGATCTACTCGGTGATCCTACTGGTGCACCCATCTCTGCATAAAACTCTGGATAGTTCATCTGGATACTATCCTCAGTCTCCCATGTAGCCTCCTCAGGTCCTCGTCTCGACCACTGTATCCTCAACATAGGGATGTCCTTCGAACGCAGGCGTCTCATACCTCGCTCTAAGACTGCAATAGGATGCTCTACAAACGTGTGGTCCGACTCAACCACCAAATCCTCATAACTAGCAATGTGTCTCGGATCTGGTATGTACTCCCTCAGCTGAGACACATGAAATACAGGGTGAACACCCTCTAACCACCTCACCTGTCCCCCCCCGCCGCGGCCCACACCCTCCCTGCCAAAACGCCTAACACCTCATGTCGGGGACACTCTCAGCCACACATGGGCTCCAACCCTGAACTCTAGAGGTCTACGCCTCCTGTCAGCATAAGACTTCTGACGGCTTTGTGCAGTCAGCATACGCTCTCTGATCAATGCTACCCGAGCCATATCATCCTTGAATCTGATCAGGTGCTAAACCACTAACACTGCTCTGCTCATCCCAACATAACGGGGTACGACATCTCTGTCCATACAGTGCCTCATATGGGTTCATCTTGATAGATGCATGCCAGCTGTTGTTGTAGGAGAACTCAACAAGTGGGAGATGATCTGTCCACACTTGCCCCCAATCCAACACACAAGCTCGCAGCATATCCTCCAAAGTCTAAATGGTCCTCTCTGACTGACCATCTGTCTGAGGATGAAACATAGTCGTGAAGTGCAAACTCGTTCCCAGGGCAGTCTGAATCTGCTGCCAGAATCTCTAGGTAAATCGCCCATCTCTGTCTGAGACGATCGTCCTCGGTACACCATGGAGTCTCACTATCTGCCTAGTGTACTCCTCAGCCAGTCTGCTCACCGGCCACGTCTCCCTGATCGGAACAAAACGTGCCGTCTTCGTCAATCTGTCCACAATGACCCAGATAGCATCATAACCCCGGCTTAATCTCAATCCGGTCACAAAATCCATGGTGACGTCTTCCCACTTCCTCTGTGGAACAGGAAGTGGATGAAGTTTGCCCCCAGGTCTGAAATGCTCGATCTTGACCTGCTGGCAGGTCGCACACTGTGCCACAAATTTGGCTACATCGGGCTTCAGCCCTCCCCACCAGTATGAACGTCTCAAATCCTGATACATCTTACTCGTACCTGGATGTACAAAGTAAGGTGTACAGTGAGCCTCCTGTAAAATCCTCTGCCTCAACGTTGTATCAGCAGGTACACAGACGCGACCGCGGCGCCTCAAAACTCTGTCTGCTCCAAGCAGAAACTGTGGTGCCTCATCTCGAGACATCCTATCACTGATCCTCTGCAAAGTCGGGCAGGTCTCTTGTTTCTGTCGGATCTCATCCAACAGATCAGGAAGAACCTCTAAAGTACGTAGCTGGACATCCTCATCAGGAAACTGAATGTCCAACTCTAACCAGATCAGATCTCTCTGCACCTGATGCTGAACTGTGAGCCTCGCAATCGCCTGCTCTCGAGGCGTCTTCCTGCTCAGGGCATCGGCGACAACGTTCGCCTTCCCCGGATGGTACAAGATCTCTAGATCAAAATCCTTGATCAGCTCGAGCCACCTACGCTGGCGGTTATTCAATTCCCGCTGCGTGAAGATATACTTCAGACTCTAATGGTCTATGAAGATCTGACATGTAGCACCATACAGGTAGTGTCTCCAGATCTTCAGTGCATGAACTACCGCGGCCAACTCCAGATCATGAGTCGGGTAGTTCTCCTCATATGTCTTCAGCTGTCGAGACGCATATGCAATAACTCTGCCTCGCTGCATCAGAACACATCCCAAGCCTAGCTTGGATGCATCACTATAAACCACAAAATCCTCAGTACCCTCTGGCTGTGTCAAAATAGGAGCAGAAGTCAACCGCCTCTTCAACTCCTCAAAACTCTGCCTGCACTGATCAGACCACACAAATCTGGTAGTCTTTCTCAACAAATTCGTCAGTGGACGGGCGATCACAGAAAAACCCTCCACAAAGCGTCTGTAATAACCAGCTAGGCCAAGGAAACTACGTACTTCCTTGACGTTCGTCGGTGTCGTCCAAGCTGCTACAGCCTCAATCTTCGCTGGATCCACCTTGATCCCCTCAGCTGAAACCACATGACCCAGGAATGCTACCTCTGGCATCCAGAACTCACACTTAGAGAACTTAGCATAAAGTTCTCTATTCCGCAAAACCTGCAATACAGTCCTCAGATGTCCTGCATGCTCCTCTCCACTGCGAGAGTATAACAGAATGTCATCAATGAAGACCACTACAAACTGATCCAGGAAGTCGATGAAGATACTGTTCATCAACTCCATAAAGACGGCTGGGGCATTCGTAAGCCCAAATGGCATCACTACAAACTCGTAGTGGCCATATCTGGTCCGGAATGCTGTCCTATGCACATCCTGCTCCCTCACCCTCAGCTGGTGATACCCGGAACGCAGGTCAATCCTGGAGAACACAGTAGCTCCCTATAACTGATCTAACAAATCATCAATGCGCGGAAGTGGATACTTGTTCTTGATGGTCACCTTGTTCAGCTCTCTGTAGTCTATACACAGTCGCAACGATCCGTCCTTCTTCCGTACGAAGAGGACAGGTGCTCCCTAGGGGGACACACTAGGGCAAATGAAGCCCTTCTCAGCCAATTCCTCGAGTTGCTTTTTCAGCTCCAGCATCTCAACAGGCGCCATCCGGTATGGGGCCTTCGAGATGGGTCTAGTACCAGGCTCCAACTCGATACTGAAATCCACACTCCTCTGAGGCGGCAAACTTGACGGCTCAGCAAAAACATCTGTATACTCACAAACAACTGGGATGTCCTCTACAGCTTGACTCTCTCCCTCCTTCATGGCATAACACCAGAAGCCTCGCAACCCTGTGCAATCAATCTAGCTGTTCGTATGGCGCTAATAATTGTACCTGTCTTTCCAAGGTCCCAACCTCGGAAAACCTCTATTTGGCCTAACTCGGTAGAGAGGGTAACAGTCCTCCTACCTACATCTAAGACTACAGAGTGTCTATCCATCCAGTCCATACCTAGAATTACTTCTTCATGCTCTAATGGCATGACAAAGAAGTCAACTAGTAACACACAAGTCCCTACAGAAATGGGACAACCGTGAATCTCACGGGTACCTCTGACCCTACCACCATCGGGTAACCCTATAATAAAAGGCATACCCCCAACTGTATCTAACCCAAGACGCTCTACACAGGCATCAGAAATAAAAGAGTGCGTAGCACCAGTATCAAATAAAACTCTAACAGGTAAACCATGAATCAGAACGGTACCTGTAGCAGTAGGTGCAGCGGCTCCTCTGCACTCCTCAACTCAAAGACACGACCCTGTGGGCCTCTGGTATCAGTGGTGCCCCCACCACGACCACTGCCTCTACTCGGCCCAAGAGCAGATCCTTGAGTCGTAGGGCGATCTGGGACTCTCTATTGTCCCTGAGTCTGCTACTGCTGAGGTGGCCTCTGCCCACCTCCCGCTGCACTAGCAGGAGAAGAACCCTGTTGAGATGACGCTCCGCCCTGGCGGAAATAAGCAGCTCGGTGACCTTGCCTACCACAGGTATAGCAAGTCACCAATGGCCTCGTACACTCTGGCCTCATGTGCCTTGGATCTCCACAGTTAAAGCACTAACGTCCCTTCTCTGCAACAGGCGCAGATGAAGGCTGACTTTGGCATCTCTGACCACGCCAACCACTAGTAGAACCACCAGCGCCACTGGTCTGCCCTGTACGTTGCCTCTTCTCAGACCCTCCGGTCTGAGAAGCTCTCCTCTGTCCAGCTCGCTCCCTCTCATAATCGGAAGCTCTGTCCTGATAATCTGTGAGAGTCTCACAGTGAAATCCCGCCATATAGGTCCAGGTAGTATCCCTCAATCGTCGGGAAAAGAGATAAACATGCTGGTCTGCAGCAGGTGCAGCTGGTCCCAATAAGGCCAGCTCCTCCTGAAACCTCCTGATAGCCTCAAAGACTGGTACATCCTCAAACCCAGCCTCCACAAAATCTCGCAGTTTCTCCCTCCTCAGAGAGGCAGGGCAGAAACGCTCTTGGATCAGGGTCCTCATCTGCTCATAGCTAGTAACCTGGACTCGTACAGACCTCCACCAGTGTTGTGCCAGATCTCTGAACAAGGTCTGCACCAACTCAATCTGCCTGTCAGCTGGACATCTAATAGACTCCAGAGCTGAGTCTACATGTCCTATCCACACCTCCACCTCTAGCCCCACTTTCCCAGTGAAAGGGGGTACACCCATCTGATGAAATGCCTTCAACCATGTATCTGGTCTAGGCCCTCTATGCTCCTCTGACACTTTGGCAATCTCAGCAGCAGGTACCTGAGTAACGGTGTGGGACCTCTCAAATGGTCCCTCCTGTGCCTGTAAATCCGGGGCACGCCTACCGGCTCTGGCAGCCTCCTCTACTCGTCTGATATAATCCTGAAACTCTGATCTACCCATAGAGACGCGATCAGACTCACCAAACTGGGCTCTATGTGCCCCTTGTCTCCCAGCTGCCCCATTCCTAGTCTCAGGAACGACGCTCTCAGCAATCTCCTCACGTATCTCCTCTGCTGCGCGTGGATCAACAGCAGGAACTCTACCTCGTCCTCTACCTAGAGGAGGTCTTCCTCTACATCGCCCAGCTGCAGGTAAGGCTCTAGTCTGAACCATCTGCAGAGGACGTAATCCACATTTTGTAACACCCCAAATCCGTAGGACTCGGAGTGCTACTGGGCTAGGATCTCACAATGGATCCTGGCCCTAGCCTGACAACAACTTTACTGAATCTTACAACAAGGCACTCATAGATTAAAACAAAACATAAAACTGATGTATATATATACTGATCAAAAGCAATACACGGTACTGCTGAGTACAAAAGTCAAACACAACTCCGTACAATATAAATAACCCAAAACCCACGAGTACGCCCTGTGTACGGAACCCTCAGCAAATCACCCCTCCGGATCACTCTGCAGTTCTCCTAACCTGCAAAGGATCTACAGCACGGTATAAAACCGTTAGCTAACCATACACAAATATAAGATAGGCAAGAGCACAACCACACATCATAAAAACGATAACACATCAACATGATATCACACATTTACCCGGTTTATTATCTTTATAACGTTGAACATGCAAGAGTATAAAAATCAGTATATGAAAGTAGGTGACACGAGGAATGAATATAATCCTCGCCTCTGCGTGCAATAGCTAGCTGGAGTGGTATAAGCGCACCTTCCCGTATACCATAAGGAGTGGTATCAGTACCTTTCCCGTATACCAAGTCTAACTAGCGTACATAGAACTTCCCAGACTCCACTACGGGATGAAAGGGTAAGTGGCCACAGCCACTACAATGGGCCGGTCAATATAACATAGGTCGGTGACCAACATGAAGCATGCTATAAAGCATATCACAAACACCACTCATGCATACATCCAATATAAGGATGGCAGCTAAGTAAATCCTATGGACTTACCTCAATCTCAGAAGTATCTCGCTACGAGCAAATCCCAGAAACGTCCACTCCAACTGGAGGACAACACAGCCTATACAAGGCACACACACACACATATATATATATATATATATATATATATATAATATAATATAAATATATATATATATATATATATATATATATATATATATATATATATCACAATCCTATTATACACAAAGGGTCACACCTAGACCCAAGGGATCCATAAGGGATCAATTCCAACTCGTAAACCTCAAAGCCGTAACCGGCATAACTATGTCATACTCAACATCATCCGAATCCTAGCATGATACTAGTTCCCTCATACTAGAAAGGAAAGGAAACTACTTAGCTATAAGTAGTTCCGGGACAACACGCACCTGCGTGAACTAAGACCGCAGGGGCGGAAGGGGTCACCCGCAGGCGCGGAAAGAAGAAGCCGCAGGGGCGGTGACACAGAACGCAGGCAGGGCAGGCACGCCGCTGGCACGACGCAGGCGCTGTGGCACGGTAGCCGCGAGGGCAGTGGCTCTTGGCCGCGGGGGCGGCGACAGTGCAGAAGGCAACTTCGCGGCTTCTCTTCGGTTCTTCACTTGATCAAACCACGTTTATACTCTTCCAAATTCACATACATACACACACATACACAAACCAACATCAAAACCCTTAACATACATCTAATCCTAAGCTAGAAGGATTGAATCAAAGAAGAGGAGAAGGAGAAGAACAAGCACTCACCACAACTGAAGGCTATAGGCTGCAGGGAGGATCATCAAACACCAAGGCTGGCTTCCAAGCACAGCAACACATACATTAGAATCAACACAACAGCCACTACTCACATAAACTCCAACCAAACTCTTCCAACCAAGAACAAGATCAAAGATGATGAAGGAGAAGCAAGAAGGACGTGAAGACTGGATAAAAGTGAATAAGGAAACCCTTGCTCAGCAAGGAGAAGGAAGAAGTAAAGGTAAGAGTAAAGCACGGGTCAACAAGGTCAACAAAACCGGTTGTAGCCGCCGTAACCCGCAGGGGCGGATCACAGGGCCGCAGGGGCGGGAACCCGCAGGGGCGGCATACGTGCCCGCGGGTGCGGCAAGGCCAATCTCGGCCAAAGCCAATCTCGGCTATGGTCCGATCTCGGTTCGAAAGAAAGGCTCTCACACGTTTATCAACCCTTAGAAATATTTCAACCCTTATTACTACTCGACTTATCATTATAAATAATCAGGGTATGATATCTAGCATCGATACCCTGATATTCTTTATCAACTTAAATTCGGGACCTATACGTCGTTTTCAAGTTTTCTTATCATCAGCGTGGTCGTTTCACTAAATGTCACTATCTCGGAAGTGCATACTTATTCTTAACGTGATCACACCGCTCAACTGTTCCACATTCTCATTCCGGTTCCCAGAATACACTTTCCCAAATCTGCTAAATCCAACATTCCGGTTTCTCTAACAAATTCCACAATTATCCATCATTTCATCGTTGACCCTTATTAACATATCTCATAAGTTAAATTACTATGTTATCACAACAACTATTAAATAATAATTATAGTTCAACAATTTATTAAGTAAAACGGAATTTAATTTAACGGAAAACGATCGAGTTCGGATCTAACTAGAAACGGAATTAAGTTGCAAGCGGTGAATGACACTAGATGGCACCAAGCAGCGTCGATGCGGTGATGACCGGACTTTGATGGCTAACTGATAACCTCGTTGTCTACAGTTCAACAGTAGATTAACAGTGAGTTGTTTAGGAGAACGCAAGAGGAGACAGTGAGGGAGAAGGGTGAGTGTTCATTTATTTTTTATTTTTTTGGATTTATATAGATTTTTATGTGGTGGCATTCATGACCATAATAACGTGGAGTAACGGCCGTCATTATTTCGGCATTCATGGTCATAATAACGTGGAGTAACGGTCGTCATTATGGTGGCATTCATGACCATAATAATGTGGAGTAACGGTCGCCATTATGTAGCCTAGGTGTTCAATGGTTTCCGTCATCAAAGTTTTTCAATGCTCCGCCTTCAATGTCGTCATAAAGGTTCTTATAACTCCGGTCAAGGAGAGGAATGGGGTAGGTAGTGAGCCGGTTCAGTTTTATTATTAAAGCCGGTCCAATTCAATTCAGTTTAAAGGAAACGATGTATAATCTTTGAAAATCGACTCGGATCTTGGAACAATTTAATAAAAATATAATTATCAATAATTATAAAAATTCCGAATTTTTCCAGTTATTACATTAGTCTCCCTTAAAATAAGTTTCGTCCAATTTAGGGTGGCGTACGGTTAGTCCGAATTTCGGACTTCCGAGTCATAAATAATGTCATTCTTAGAGGCAATTTCCTTTTTGATTTTCTTTCAACCCGGTCGAACCGGTATCACACGCATCCCGAGGGAAATCATCAATAACTATATAATCACTCAAGTCAATTTACGAAGTATATTATAAACACAAAACACATAAGCGTTCTCCAGATTAACTCGTCGAACTTGACACTAGTTCGGTATACTGCTCCTGGTACGAGCTCCTAATGCTATCCTCCGTCTCCCATGTATCCTCATCGATCCCCATTGGGACCACTAGATCTTTAACATCAAGATTTCCTTCGATAGTAGTCGTATAAAAACTCCTCTCCAAATTAGCTACCGGGTACTCGGAAAAAGTTCGGTCCAATTCAATAGTCAAATCCTCATGGTTGACCACATGTCGTGGGTCCGGTATGTATGCTATGAGCTAAGATACATGGAGTACCGGATGCACGCTCTCTAATGCAAGTGGGAGGGAAACCGGTATACCACCTTCCCGACCCGTTCCAATATCTCAAAGGGTCCGACATATCAGGGTTTTAGCTTCCCCTTAATGCTGAAATGCCTAACGCCTCGAGTCGGTGATACTCTCAACCACACTTGTGAACCGACTCAAAACTCTAACGGTTTGCGCCTCTTATCAGCATAAGACTTCTAGCAACTTTGAAATCTGAATTGCTAGCATCCGCTCCCGTATCAAGGCTACCCGACCTTCGCCTATGTCCCCGTTTACCAACCTGAATGGATCTCATGTATCTCACCGTATACCGATGTGGACTGGTCGTAGAGAACCTTCCAGCAACATGGCAACGCTAGACAGTGATGCCACGATCCGTTTTTCGTACACTTGGGTCTAATCATATGATAACGTCGTTCTACTCAAGTTATAATTATAAAGCACCCAACAAGAACCACTATAGTAACACACACAAAATCCACAAACACCTAGTCATTAGACCTAAGCAAATCCAAAGTTGCCTTCAAGAACACCTATATCTACACTTCACACGTTTCCTCACAAATTGAGTTTAGTCCAAACTTTACAACATCATAACTCTATATCTAACCGTTGGATTTCTTCCAAAATAGAAAATGACAAACTACAATGCATGAACTATCACATATACAAAATCCAACCTTACAAGATAATCCAATCATACCTAAATTTGGCTCCAAAGTTAGGTCATGATGCCTCTCATCCCTACAATCTATCCTTAGTTATTTACGACTGTATTATATGCCAAAATAGATTTTCTATCTTTTTAATGATCACTAAGATTTTCCACAATAAAAGATCTCAAACACTTAAATTCTCAACTTACACAAGTTAGTCCCCAAATGCCAACAAGCTACTAATTCACAAACTTAGAAAAATATGGGTCCTTTCCTAAATATAAAACTTGTACTACTTTAAGAAATTATGCAATTCTGAGCTTTTTTCACAACATCTGAAAATACGGTCATAAACTGTAAATATAAACTTGGGCCATTTTCTATAATTATCCAGTCTGGGGCAGATTTGCAAATTTTGAAAATTCGGACCATAAACGTAATTTAGAGTTTTGGGAGGTTTCGCGTAATTTACTCAAAACCCCCATCCCGATTAAGGTTTTGTCAGTGCACAAGAGGTGGAGGCGGTAACTGGTTCATCCCGGCGAAGGGGCTCACGACAGTCGACGAAAGACAAATATATGGATTCTCCGTCGAAGTGCGTGTCCGGCGGTACTTCCAACTCTCTGGAAGGTTCAGAGTCAAGAATGGACGGTTTCGGCGAGGAAGTGGCTTATAGTGTTGCCTCCGACAGGAGAAGGCGACGACGGTAGACGACGACACCGACAGTTGGCTCGGCGGCTCGTGGCGAGTCGGATGGCGGGTTTAATCTCTGGAGATCCTGACCAGGAAGGTTCTTGTGACTGTGATGTTGTCTTACTGATTTGAAGAATGAAGGTTTCTCTAATGGGGGTTCTCACGAGTTTTATCGGTTGATTGAAGAAGATGGTGACAAGATGAAGGTCCGAGAATAACGACTAACATGTCCCTGACACCAGGCGTTCAAACGTAATCTCCAATTAAATCGGAAGGACACCGATTTTCAAGGGCTTAGATCGGGTTGTATGGTTCGATATACTGCTCAAAACTGGAGGCGGTAGTGAGTTGGGTTCGACTTCGTATCCAGTGAGTTACGACACAAAGACAGGTGCTCTAGAGCACATGTCTTTGTGTCATAACAGTAGGCCAACGGGAATTGAAGACAGGTACTCGGAAATTGAAGATAAGTTAGGGTTTGGGGAAAGGATGATGAATAATAACTCGGGAATAGTTTTACGAGTTCGGAATGGGTTTCTATCACGCACTCTAAAAGTTTTTTAGTCAATCAAATTTCCAATATTTTCTCAAACCAATAAGATCGATAAAATCCTCATATATTTCTAAAATCTGAAAGAACATATCACATCACCACTAAATTCACAAAATTAATTTGTTTGGATTTTTCAGTTAAATATATGTCCGACTATATCCCAAGACTGCTCATGATGCAGGAGCATTTGAAAGCTTAACCTCACCATTCCGGACGATGAGACCAACAAAGCGCATGATCATGTGGAGATCTAGGAGGAGGTATATGCATAGATTCAGGAGATGGATCAAGTTACATGGATTCCGACTTGTACCTCATGAAACACATGCATGGAGACAAGGACCCAGAGGTATGATGACATGCTCTTATTGCAAGGAACGAGTAGAGCTCTTTATGCATAAAAGGAAGCGTATGCATGCACCACCATGCATATTTGGGATCAAGATAAGGAGGAGACGATTATCTCGAGGAAGGACAAGCTTATGAGGAGATTACTATACGAAGAGGAGCTAGAGGTTTGTACCTAACTAATGAAGGAGATGGCCGAGATCAGCTTACACAGGGCCGAGATAATTCCAGCCGAGATACAAATGATCCACGTGAAGAAGGCTTGGAAGAGGAAGGGAATTAGGCTAATTTAAGTGGCTAAATTAGGCCCAACGATCTATTTTATTTTCAGTCCATATTTTAGACTCCTTTTATTATTATGGGCAGAATTATATTTTATTTAATTTAGGAACATATTTTATTATCTATTTTTGGGCTTTTAGGATAAAATAATTTCAGCCCCAAAATATGATATTTCCTTTTCTATTTTTGGGTTTAGGATAAACTATTTTAAACCCAAGAATATTATTTTTCTTTTTAGCTAGTTTGGGCTCGAGCTTGGATCAAACCCATAGCTTGTAGTTAGCTTAAGAATGACACACCACCTCGCCTATATAAGGCACAGGTTGGACGTCCAAACTCCTCAGATTATGAATAAACACATTTGATACTTTTTGGTATTTCTTCTCTCGTGGAATCGAGAACCGAATAGGTGGAATCCTATTCAAACCCTGGACGGGTGAGAAGCACGTCCAAACCCTAGTTTGATAGCAGAGAGGAGCCATCCATCCTGGTGAGATGCTTTGATAGATTTCTCTTCGATCTCCAAACGACTTCTTGTGCTTTGGGAACAATCGCGTTATTTCCCTTGCGCATAAGATTATAGCGGAAGAGTTACTTCAACCATTCCGAGTTGTGTGTTAGGGCCTTAGTTTCCCTAGTGTGCTCTCGGTTGCTTCAAGGAGTTCAACCAAACTATCCAGCGATGATCTAGCCACCCTCAACGGATCATTCAGCTTCCTATCTCACGTATTCTACTCCATCTCACGTCTTTTTCCATCTTCTCTTATATCTTACGCTTTGGTGTTAAAAGATCGGGCTGTAAGAGCCTTAGTCTTTTGGATCTGAGCCAGGGTAGCCGCCCCTGCGGGTCCAGAGGGCCGCCCTTGTGGCTGAGCCTGTGTTCCGCCCCTGCGGTTTCCTGCGGCTGCAGCCGGCTTTGTTGACCGAGTGGACCATGCTTTACTCTTTCTTCTTCCTTATACCCATTCCTTTGCTTGCTGAGCAAGGGTTCTTCGTTTTCCATCCATCCTTACGTTCTTCTTCCTCTGTTCTCCTTCTCCTTGATCTTGTGCTTGTTCCTCCTTGGTTTGGAAGAGTTGTTTGTGTGGTTTTTGGTGGATGTTGATGTGTGGATGTGTTGTTGTGTTTGGAGAGCCAGTTGAGAGTCTTGTTGCTGATCATTCCCTTGGATAGGCCACAGTAGTGGTGAGTCCATCTCCTTCCTACTTTCTTTCTTCTTCTTTGATTCCTTTCTCTTCTCCTTAGCTTAGGATTAGATGTGCTAGGCATGTTTTGATGTTGGAATGTGTATATATGTGTATGTGTTTGGCTAATGGATGATGAAGACGTGATTTCATCACGTGAAGAACCGAAGAGGAAATCGGGGTTCACATTCTGCAGCGTCGCCGTCCCCGCGCCAGTGAACCGCCGCCCTTGCGGGACCTTGTCACCGCACCCGCGCCAGTGAGCCGCCGCCCCTGCGGTCACGGTCACCGCCCCTGCGTTGGAGCGCTGCCGCGCCTTCTGTCACTTCGCCCCTGCGTCTCTTCTGTCACGCAGGTGCGTCTTGTACATGATCTACCTAGAGTAGTGTAGATCCTTTCCTTTCCTAGTATGAGCGGGTTAGTAGCATGCTAGGTATGTGTATGAGGATAGGATGAGGATGATTATGTTATCGATATATGCCGGTTATGGCTTTGAGGTTTAGTAGATTATCGAGGTTTATAAGTTGGATATGATCCTTATGGAACCCTTGGGTCTAGGTGTGACCCCTTTGATTGATAGGAGATTTGATATCTCTTTATGCCTTGTTATTAGGCAGTGCTGTCCTCCAGATTGGAGTTGATCGTGTTGAGAGTACGTACTCCGAGGTTGAGGTAAGTCCATAGGACTTACTTAGCTACCATCCTTATATCGGATGTATGCATGAGTGGTGTTTATTATATGCTTGATAGCTTGCGATGTTGATTATTACCGACCTATGGTTTAGTGATCGCCCATTGTAGGGCCGTGATAACCTTTCCCTTTTCATCCCGCTGGGAGTCTGGGAGGTTCTTTGTAGTTAGGCAAGATTTGGTATACGGGATGGACCCTTCACCACTCTCATAGTGTATTAAGGGAGGTGTGTCGTAGCCACTCCAGCTGGCTATAAGCGATCAGAGGCGAGGATTATATATTCCTCGTGTCACATATATTCATATACATCTATATATATATATATATATATATATATATATATATATATATATATATATATATATATATATATATATATACGTTTTGAGTGTTGGACTTTATAAAGATAATTAACCGGGTAAATGTGTGACAGCATGATTATGTGTTTATGATTTTCTGACTTGTGTTTGTGCTTATGCATTATCTTATATATATGATTGGTTAGCTAACGGTTTTATACCGTGTTGTAGATGCTTTGCAGGTTAGGAGAAGTGCAGAGTGATCTAGATGGGGTGATCCGTTGAGGGCTCCAAACACTAGTATTGTATGCGAGGGATATGGGGTGATTTTATGATGTATGGATACCTGTTTTGGTTGTACTCAGCGGTATTTTGTAAACCTTTTGATATGTATATATTATAGTTTAATGTTTTGGTTTTAATCTATTTGTGCCTTGTTGTAAGATCCAGTGAACTTGTTGTCAGGCTAGGGTCAGGATCCATTGTGAGATCCTAGCCCAGTAGCGCCCCGAGTCCTACGGATTTGGGGTGTTACAAAGTTGGTATTAGAGCCTTAGGTTGACAACAGTGGCACTTGCAATCTGCGATAAAGGTTGGATAGATGAATAAACAGAACCCAAAAGGGGTCTAACTTTTCAAAAGGTTTTGGTTTTGAAATGAGTACAAATGTTTTGGGATAGTGTGTACGAGAAGCCATCACCCCTCTGAAGACCTCGACAGTATAGATATAAATATAGATATTACCGTATGTGATGTTGTGATGGATTTTTAGCATATATATATATAATATGTATACATATGACATATATATAGCCTTCTAAGTTAGGTTTGTATACCCTGCAGATGGCTCAGACTAGAGTTGTATCTGCAGTTGGACGAGGTAAGGGTAGACCCCCTCTTCCTCTAGTAGCGATAGGACAGGGTCAGATTCCCGTTGTGGATCCACCTGCAACGGAGTAGATTCATGAGGATGTTGCTGAGAGTGTCGTTCTTGAGACTGGGAACGGTATAGCTGGGAGACATACACCACAGCGAGTCCAGTCAGATGACTCAGATTATGTCTATATGAAAGGACCAGATTTCTGCGCGTACATCAAACAAGTGGAGGAGGCTGCCAGAGCGGGTAGATGCACCCCGGATCTGCTAGCACAGGAGGGATCATTTGAAAGATCCCATGGAGTTACTCAGGTGTCAGTTGTACCGGCACGCGCTGTTGAGATTACTCAAGTTCCAGAGGAGCATAGAAGGTCTGAGAAAAGACAGCGGACTGGGCAGACCGGTGGTGCTAGTGGGGTTGTTGGATCTGAACGAAACCAGAGACGCCCAAGTTACCCTGCATCTGCACTGGTTGCAGCTACAGGAAGACGGTGCTTTAACTGTGATGAACCTGGACATTTACGACCAACGTGCACGAGGCCGTTGGTGATTTGCTTCACTTGTGGCAGACTAGGTCACAGAGTTGTTTTCTGTAGACGGGACGGAGCTTCTTCACAGCAGGGTTCTTCTCCTGCTAGTGTAGCGGGAGGTGGGCAGAGGTCATCTCAACAGCAGATATAGGGACAACAGAGAGTCCTAGATCGTCCTACTACTCAAGGATCTGCTCCTGGGTCGAGTAGAGGTAGAGGTCGTGGTGGGAGTACCACTGACACCAGAGGAGCTAAGGGTAAAGTTTTGGAGCTGAGGAGTGCCGAGAAGCTAGTTGCACCGACTGCTACATGTACCATTCTAATTCATGGTTTACCTGTTAGAGTTTTATTTGATACGGGTGTTATGCATTCATTTATATCTGATGCATGTGTTGAGCGTTTGAGTCTAGATACGACTGAGGGGATACCCTTTAGTATAGGGTTACCAGATGGTAGTAGGGTCAAAGGTACCCGTGAGATTCGTGATTGTCCCATTTCTGTAGGGACTCGTGTGTTACTTGTTGACTTCTTTGTCATGCCATTAGTGCATGAAGAAGTCATTTTAGGTATGGATTGGATGGATAGACACCATGCAGTATTAAATGTAGGTAGGAGGACCGTGACCCTCTCTACCGAGTTAGGTCAGATAGAGGTTTTCCAAGGTTGGGATCTTGGGAGGTCAGGCATGGTTATCAGCGCGATACGGGCAGCGAGATTGATTGCACAGGGTTGTGAGGCCTTTTGGTGTTATGCCATGAAGGAGGGGGAGAGTCCAGCGTTAGAGAATATTCCAGTGGTCTGCGAGTTTACAGATGTATTTGTTGAGCCGTCCAATTTGCCGCCTCAGAGGAGTGTGCACTTAGGTATTGAGTTAGAGCCTAGTACGAGAGCGATCTCGAAGGCCCCATATCGGATGGCGCTTGTCGAGATGTTGGAGCTGAAGAAGCAACTTGAGGAGCTGGCTAAGAAGGGCTTCATCCGCCCTAACGTATCCTCATGGGGAGCACCTATCCTCTTCGTACGGAAGGACGGATCGTTGAGATTGTGCATTGATTATAGAGAGATGAACAAGGTGACCATCAAGAACAAGCATCCATTGCCCCGTATTGACGACTTGCTAGATCAGCTTCAGGGAGCGATAGTGTTCTCCAGGATTGACCTGCGCTCAGGGTATCACCAGCTGATGGCGAGAGAGCAGGATGTGCACAAGACAGCCTTTTGGACCAGATACGAACACTACGAGTTTGTAGTGATGCCATTTGGGCTTACGAATGCCCCAACAGTCTTCATGGAGTTGATGAACAGCATATTCATCGACTTCCTGGATCAGTTTGTGGTAGTCCTCATAGATGATATTTTGGTGTACTCTCGCAGCAGAGAGGAGCATGCAGGACAGTTGAGTACCGTGTTACATGTTTTACGAAATATAGAACCTATATGCTAAGTTCTCTAAGTGCGAGTTCTGGATGCTAGAAGTAGCATTCTTGGGTCATATTGTTTCCGCCGAGGGGATCAAGGTTGATCCGGCAAAGATCGAGTCAGTAGCAGCATGGACGACATCGACGAACGTCAAGGAAGTACGCAACTTTCTTGGCCTAGCCGGCTATTACCGACGCTTTGTGGAGGGATTTTCTGTGATTGCCCGTCCACTGACGAGTCTGCTGAGGAAGACTACCATATTTGTATGGTCTGAGCAGTGTATGCAGAGTTTTGAGGAGTTGAAGAGACGTCTGCTGAGGAAGACTACCAGATTTGTATGGTCTGAGTAGTGTATGCAGAGGGTACAACTGGTTTTGTGGTTTACAGTGATGCATCCAAGCTGGGCTTGGGATGCGTATTGATGCAGCGAGGCAAAGTGATTGCATATGTGTCTAGACAACTGAAGACGTATGAGGAGAACTACCCGAATCATGATCTGGAGTTGGCAGCGGTAGTTCATGCACTGAAGATCTGGAGACATTACCTGTATGGTGCTACATGTCAGATCTTCACAGACCATAAGAGTCTGAAGTATATTTTCACGCAGCGGGAATTGAATAACCGCCAGCGTAGATGGCTTGAGCTGATCGAGGAATTTGATTTGGAGATTCTATATCATCCGGGAAAGGCGAACGTTGTCGATGACGCCTTGATCAGGAAGACGCCTCGAGAGAAGGCAATTGCGAGACTGACAGTACAACCTCAGTTATAGAGAGATTTGTTCTGGCTAGAGTTGGACGTCCAGTTTCCTGATGAGGACGCCCAGTTGAGTACTTTAGAGGTTCTTCCTGATCTGTTGAGGGAGATCCAACAGAAGCAGGGGACCTGCCCGACATTGATGAGGATCCGAGAGAGGATGTCCCGGGATGAGGCACCACAGTTCTCCATAGGAGCAGATGGAGTGATGAGATGCCGTGGTCGCGTCTGTGTACCCGCTGATGCGGATTTGCGCCAAAGGATATTACAAGAGGCTCTATGTACGCCTTATTCAGTGCACCCAGGTACGAGTAAGATGTACCAGGATTTGAGACGTTCATATTGGTGGGGAGGGCTGAAGCCCGACGTGACCAGATTTGTGGCACAGTGTGCGACCTGTTAGTAGGTCAAGATCGAGCATTGCAGACCTGGAGGTGAACTTCATCCACTGCCTGTACCACAGAGGAAGTGGGAGGACGTCACCATGTATTTTGTGACTGGGTTGAGACCGAGCAGGAGTTTTGATGCTATCTGGGTTATAGTGGAGAGATTGACGAAGACTGCACGTTTTATCCCTATTCGGGAAACGTGGTAAGTGAGCAGATTAGCTGAGGAGTACACTAGACAGATAGTGAGACTCCATGGTGTACCGAGGACGATCGTCTCAGACAGAGATGGGCGATTTACCTCGAAGTTTTGGCAGCAGATTCAGACTGCCCTGGGGACGAGTTTGCTCTTCACTACTACGTTCCATCCTCAGACAGATGGTCAGTCAGAGAGGACCATTCAGACACTGGAGAATATGCTGCGAGCTTGTGTGTTGGACTGGGGACAAGTGTGGACGGATCATCTCCCACTAATTGAGTTCTCGTACAACAACAGTTGGTATGCATCAATAGGGATGGCCCCATATGAGGCACTGTATGGACAGAGATGTCGTACTCCGTTATGCTGAGATGAGCCGAGCAGTGTTAGTGGTTTGACACCTAATCAGATTCAGGATGATGTTGCTCGTGTAACACTAATTAGAGAGCGGATGCTGACTGCACAGAGTCGTCAGAAGTCTTATGCGGATAGTAGGCGTAGACCCCTAGAGTTCAGAGTAGGAGCTCATGTGTGGCTGAGAGTGTCTCCGACACTAGGTGTTAGACGTTTTGGCATTAAGGGGAAGTTGAGCCCCCGATATGTCGGACCGTTCGAGATTCTGGATCGAGTTGGGAGCGCAGCATATAGATTAGCTTTGCCTCCGAGATTAGAGGGTGTTCACCTTGTGTTTCACGTGTCTCAGCTGAGGGAGTATATACCAGATCCGAGACACATTGTGAGTTATGATGATCTGGTGGTCGAGCTAGACCACACTTTTGTTGAGCATCCGATTGCAGTTCTAGAACGAGGTATGAGACGCCTGCGTTCGAAGGACATTCCTATGCTGAGGATACAGTGGTCGAGACGAGGACCTGATGAGGCTACATGGGAGACTGAGGATAGTATTCAGAGGAACTATCCAGAGTTCTACGCCGAGATAGATGTACCTGTAGGATCGACGAGTAGATCTTAGTACTATCTTGGTGAGTGTTGTAATTATGTGCTTATGTGCTATGATGTGTTTATTTTCGTGCTAGCTATGATGTGATTTATGATCTTATTAGATCTTGTTGTGCTAGTGCGATTGATGATTATAGCTGGAGATGGTTATTTTCCTCCATGCTATTGGGATGTGATTAGGGTTTAGTTGGAGATGGTTATTCCTCCATGCTATTTTTGATGGACATAGTATAGCTGGAGATGGTTATTCCTCCATGCTATTTTTTATGGACATAGTATTGCTGGAGATGTTTTTCCTTCATGCCTTTTTGTTATGAGTATGATTCAGCTAGAGATGTTTTTCCTCTATGCCCTTGTGATGCGATGATAGTATGGCTAGAGATGGTTTTCCTCTATGCCTTGGATAGTATAGTGATCTTGTAGCTGGAGATGATGATTTCCTCCATGCTTGTGTTTAAGGTTATAGAGTGATATAAGTTGATACTTGTGTTTAAGGTTATAGATGTGATGCCTCCGATTGAGAGAGTTATACCTCGACATATGGGCGGAACACAGGCTCAGCCGCCCCTGCGGCTGAGCGTGTATTCCGCCCCTGCGGTTTTCTGCGGCTGCAGCCTGCTTTGTTGACCGAGTGGACCGTGCTTTACTCTTTCTTCTTCCTTATACCTATTCCTTTGCTTGCTGAGCAAGGGTTCTTCATTTTTCAGCCATCCTTACGTTCTTCTTCCTCTCTTCTCCTTCTCCTTGATCTTGTGCTTGTTCCTCATTGGTTTGGAAGAGTTGTTTGTGTGGTTTATGGTGGATGTTGATGTGTGGATGTGTTGCTGTGTTTGGAGAGCCAGTTGTGGGTCTTGTTGCTGATCATTCCCTTGGATAGGCCACAGCAGTGGTGAGTCCATCTCCTTCTTTCTTTCTTTCTTTCTTTCTTTCTTCTTCTTTGATTACTTTCTCTTCTCCTTAGCTTAGGATTAGATGTGCTAGGCATGTTTTGATGTTGGAATGTGTATATATGTGTATGTGTTTGGGTAATGGATGATGAAGACGTGATTTCATCACGTGAAGAACCGAAGAGGAAATCGGGGTTCACATTCTGCAGCGTCGCTTCCCCCGCGCCAGTGAACCGCCGCCCTTGTGGGACCTTGTCACCGCACCCGCGCCAGTGAGCCGCCGCCCCTGCGGTCATGGTCACCGCCCTTGCGTTGGAGCGCTACCGCGCCTTTTGTCACTTCGCCCCTATGTCTCTTCTGTCACGCAGGTGCGTCTTGTACAGGATCTACCTAGAGTAGTGTAGATCATTTCCTTTCCTAGTATGAGCGGGTTAGTAGCATGCTAGGTATGTGTATGAGGATAGGATGAGGATGATTATGTTATCGATATATGCCGGTTATGGCTTTGAGGTTTAGTAGATTATCGAGGTTTATAAGTTGGATATGATCCTTATGGATCCCTTGGGTCTAGGTGTGACCCCTTTGATTGGTAGGAGATTTGATATCTCTTTATGCCTTGTTATTAGGCAGTGTTGTCCTCCAGATTGGAGTTGATCGTGTTGAGAGTACGTACTCCGAGGTTGAGGTAAGTCAAAGGACTTACTTAACTACCATCCTTTCATCGGATGTATGCATGAGTGGTGTTTATTATATGCTTGATAACATTCGATGTTGATTATTACCGACCTATGGTTTGGTGATTGCCCATTGTAGGGCCGTGATAACCTTTCCCTTTTCATCCCGCTGGGAGTCTGGGAGGTTCTCTGTAGTTAGGCAAGATCTGGTATACGGGATGGACCCTTCACCACTCCCATAGTGTATTAGGGGAGGTGTGTCGTAGCCACTCCAGCTGGCTATAAGCGATCAGAGGCGAGGATTATATATTCGTCGTGTCACATATATTTATATACATCTATATATATACGTTTTGAGTGTTGGACTTTATAAAGATAATTAACCGGGTAAATGTGTGACAGCATGATTACGTGTTTATGATTTTCTGATTTGTGTTTGTGCTTATGCATTATCTTATATATATGATTGGTTAGCTAACGGTTTTATACCGTTTTGTAGATGCTTTGCAGGTTAGGAGAACTGCAGAGTGATCCAGATTAGTGATCCGTTGAGGGCTCCGTACACTAGGATTGTATGCGAGGGATATGGGGTGATTTTATGATGTATGGTTACCTGTTTTGGTTGTACTCAGCGGTATTTTGTAAACCTTTTGATATGTATATATTACAGTTTAATGTTTTGGTTTTAATCTATATGTGCCTTGTTGTAAGATCCGGTTAACTTCTTGTCAGGCTAGGGTCAGGATCCATTTTGAGATCCTAGCCCAGTAGCGCCCTGAGTCCTACGGATTTGGGGTGTTACACTGGCAACCTCACGGCTAACCCCGTATCAGCTTATTTATCCTAAAACTCGAAGGGAATCTACTACAAAAATCTCTCCTGTATAAATAAAAAAAATCCGGGTTATTACATGAACGACACACATACATTAGATCAACAACCCACATAATAGATATTAATCCGATAAGTATAATAATTCTACTTGAACTTAACCAAAAAGGCCAAAAAAATGTATGATTTGGTTAATCTCCAAATCCTCTATTTATTCAAGTTCACAAGCTATCACACTGACTTGATAACCGATGTGGGATAAAAAAATTTAAAGAAACTCTTTATTTATATAAGTTCTCAAATAAGAAAAAACAACCTGCTCGTTTTTTTAACGATAAAAAAAGGATCTTACATAGTAATTAAAAAGATCTTTCGTAGTATTTGAAATGATTTAATTTTTAAAAATTTTAAATAGATAATTTTTTTAAAAATGGTTTTTGTGACTTTTAATAAGTAAACCGGATTTCAGAATATTGAAATCGTAGGGCAACACGTTAGTTTTAACGTACTCTACTTTAGTATATTTATATTGATTGATTACAACCTTATAAGAACTAATTCAAATGAAAAAGTAAAATTATTTTGTAATAATTTTACCCTTGAATAAGCTTTGGTTAGTCAACTACCTAATTCAACTACTCAGTAAACTTGAACTTGAAATACCGATAAACTTGCAGTTTCACCTTCAAATTCAACTCTCTTAAGTTGTTGGTTTTCAAATAGACTAACCTTCCGTTTGGTTGTAACTCCGGAAACATAATTGGATTGGAAATGAATCTATTTCACATGTGTACCTTGTTCACGGAATCATTAATACAAAATGCAATTGCTTCCCCCTATTTTGTTACCCTATAGGATATTAGAACTAATTGTAGTAGATTTGATTTCATTTCATTTCTATTTTTGGTGTTAAATCCAAACGGGTCCTAAGTCTGGTTAGAGACTATCTTCTCACACTTAATAAACGTTCTTAATATATATAGGTAGCTTAGGAAAAAGACAATCATTCTTAACAAAATAAAAAAGGTTGATTCAACATTGAAGAAGTTAGGTAACTAATTTGTGAAGAATATAGTAAAGATAATCCCATAATTTTTTTTAAAAGAAGTTTAACAACCAAATTAAAAAAGAGAAAAGTAGTTTATTCAACAACAACAAAAAAGAAGAAGAGAAAAGTAGTTTACGACGATTGAAAAATGTGGGGCAACTTAAGAGCTATTCCTTTCCCGGATTGTCACAATGCAAGTTGATGATAATTTAGGTGAATATTTTACTTATGAAGGTTCACTTTCAATGTTTGGGCTAACGTCATTAAATTGCAAGACTCATACGTTACTTTCAAGTATGTTATTTTATATCAAAGTTTTGTACTCGCAATTTGCATATATGCTTCTCCATATATGCGTGACGAATTTCTTTATTTTGTTATTTTTAAATTAAATAATCGACTACTTTCTTTACATAATATACTATTATTCTTTTTCACTTTCTGCCTATATAATCAGATCTTCATAAATGTCGGTTTCCGGTAGTAGTGGGTCAAATCAAGTAACGAACGAAACTCGGATACGTTGGTTGTCGGCCAAGATGCGCTAGGAAAAATAATAGAAGAAGTATATGACTTCTTCATGCATGCTTCACCTGGCTCTGGAAGATATAACTCAGTTAGCTGATTTAACTACGTCAAACCTTTCCTTAATAAAGTCTTGTAGGATAGGGTGCTCGGCGGTGCTCCTTTCTCGAAGCAGAACAACTCAAAACGTTAGAGAAGCTAAGGGAAGAACGCTAGCGATTTGACCAAATATGATTCCTATAGAACTTATCACTATACTAACCGTAGAGGGGTATGGGGCTAGGAGGAACAAGCCCTCACCGCTTATTTCATTTTTAATAACGCTTTCACTTCGTTACATCCAATCACAAACTACACAAAAGTTGCCTCTTTTTCATGGAAATTTACCCCCTATTCCCGTGCTTGGGTGCTACTTTGTGCTCCAACAGAAGAAAAGCTTCGCATTGAGTGGTAAACGGGCTACCACTTTTCCATTGATGATGATTCAAACTCTTGAGTGCTTATTGTTACTTTGGGGTGGGGCTCGACCTTCTAACCATACATGAGACGAGTTTTTTCCTCATACAACTCGGGTTGAAGATGGGATCAGCATGCCACGGTGAATATGTGCCCAGGCCTTGTACACACCACCCATCACACCTTGGGACCGGCATGCAAAGGTTCGAATCCTTTTACACCGGATTATAAAACACCCGATCGGATCTGTCAAGACCGCTAGGCGGAACGAAAAGGGTTTTGGTTTTTTTGTGAGATGAAAAATGAAAACTATTATCCCACACGAGGTTTGTCCTACTTAACCCCATCGTTAGGTAAACAAATAGCAGCTCCCGCGGTGCATTCCGCATTTATTGAAACGGAGTATTGTGCGCTTGAGGCATCGTTTAGGCGACGTCTCTTCTTTATTTTCGGTTTTTTTTTATTCACGATTTTCATAAGGATGTAAGTAAGGGTGAATGATAGGTGCTTTCTAGACAATTTTAGCTAGTTGCAACTCTTTTTATGGACAAGACAATCTAAGCGGAAAAAAAAACTTGCTTGAACTGCATCTATTCTCATGGTTGATAGGGATGACTTCCCTTAAGAATGAATATAAAGGCTTGTTATAGTTCAACTATGGTCTAATGATTGATTTCCTTAAGACCCAACCGGTTCGTTCAAAAGGTCCGACGCGTTTCCACTTGAAGTGCTTTCTATAAAAAGATAAAAATAGCATTTTTAACCTATCAAGGATAATTTGAAATAATGCTAGAACATGAGGGGGGGAAAAAAAGACGCTCACATTCAGACTCGGTTAAAGCCCCTTTTCCCCTTCTTTTCTCGAGAAAAGCCTCTCAATCCTCCCATACAAGACTTCGCGAAAATGGCAGTTGTGCCCCTAGGTCATTCAAACTAAAACACCGTTACATCAATACTTACACATAAGTTACATTACCTTCAATTGATTATATTTAAATATATCTTAAGGACCATAATCTTTATCTCTCTTTCTAACTAATTATAAATCTATTAGAGTTATTTCTAATATGTCATTTTAATAATTTTAAGCTATTTACTACTGATAACCATGATAATAATAACCACGAATATCATCTTACATAACTTTTTTTTAAAATTTTTTTATAATATTATATTATTAATGCTTATTTAATATTTTTTGTTGATGATGAGTTGTCTACGGCCCTATTGCCTGTGTGTGTTCGGGGTAATTAATAATTTAAATTTAGTTAGTACTATAAATAAATGAAAATCACTCTCTACATAAATATTTTATATTAATTACTATTATCCATAAATCAATTTAACATTACAATATACATCATGAAACTATAATACACTTCTACCTGATAAAATTTAAAATAAATTTGATACATTAATAATTATTACTTGACAGTTGACACTATTTTTTTATGAATATAATCTTATTATAAATTTTTCAATAATTTATTGAATAATGATAGCATTAAATTATCATCTCAATTAAATCATTATATATATATATATATATATATATATATATATATATATATATATATATATATATATATATATATATGTGTGTGTGAGTTTTCATCTAACATAAATATTTGCCCGAATTGAGTCCCTAGCTTATGTCAACTAGACTCTTTATGACCCATCTATTGCCTTAAATTTGAAAAGTAAAATTGTTTGTTCACATGATTAACACTTGAACCCTCCACATATTTGATGTGGATATACAATCCAAATTGTAACTTTAGCTCGATCGGCACACAACCCGGTTGTGGCACTTTAGCTAATGACTTCCAAATATAAAGATATTTGATCCAACAAGTCCAAAAGTCATATATTGATGCACATGCATTTTAGGTCATAGGTCATACTATAGAAAGTATTTAGCCAAAAACCTGATGCATTTTCATCTAATAACTACAAAATTTGAGTTAGGTCACGTATTAAAAATAGGTCTAATGTTGAGTACTTAATTGATGATAGAAAATATAATGAATTATATTTTGGGAAAGACATCTCCAAACTTTCGTATCTCCTTTGGTGCAGGGAAATCACTATTGACCACACATTCATAAGTGAAGACACTCAAGTTAGTGTTTGACATTGACGCTCGATCAAATACAAAATACAATATTGGGCTCTCGAAAGAGAAATGAATATCGTACGTCCCTCAAAAATTGGCCATTTAGAGGTTAGTTTTTAAGTATATCATCGTCACAATGTTATTTGTCAATTCACTAGTCCAGTTTTTTTCTTGTTTTTTGTTTCCGGGTTTGTCTAAAAAAAATAAAAAAAATACTTATATCATTATTTTTATATATTCATTGTATATTACACTATAAAAATATTATTCAGGATAAATTGAGTTAAAGCATAAAAATTAGTATTTTAATACTCTCTAAAAAAAATATTTTGTCAAAACACCTATATTTTAGAAGAAGAAAAAATAGTATAACAAATTACATAGGAAAATAGTTTTCTTAGTTGAGAATAACTATAAAATATAGATCTATATTTTGAATAATAGTTTAAAATCTAAAAAAATCAAGGGTCGCCTAATAATTTTGCGATCCGGTTCAGTTACGGAGCAAAATTACGGGTACAGAGTTATAGAGTATTTTCCATTGTAGATGCACTTGATTAGACAATATGTATTAGTCCACGTCAATTAATTATGGGCAGTGCGGAGACTTTTTTGTGATTATACGAAGTTCAGGAGACACAATTTTCATTTTCAAAGTCTTTTTAAAAGGTTTTGACGTGATGCCAATTTTGTAGTTTTTAAAAGGTGAGTTAGAATTTGTTTTATTTTGTTAGTTCAAACGATTTGTTCTAATGTTTATATTTTTGTTTAATTAATTCATACTTTTTTTCAAATAATTCTTATTTTTAATAATTTTTCGTTCAAAATTTTTATAAATTTATGTTCAAAAATATTTTTGTTCAACTAGTTCAAACTGTTTGTTCTAATGATTCTTATTTTTTTAAACTTTTTTCGTTCAAATTCTGATATACATTTTCATTCCAAGATATTTTTGTTCAATTAGTTCAAACTGTTTGTTATAATAGTTCTTATTTATTAACACTTTTTATATTCAAATTTTTTATACAGTTTCGTTCAGTTAGTTTAAATTGTTTGTTCTAATAGTTCTTATTTTTAACACTTTTTCGTTCAAACTTTCAAATATTTTCAATCAAACATTTTTGAACCCTTTCTTCTTCTTCTTCTTCTTCTTCTTCTTCTTCTTCTTCTTCTTCTTCTTCTTCCTCCTTTGTATAAGCAGTTTGACCATAGAGGGCGAGCTTATCAGCTACCGTATTGATTTCCCTGAAGATGTGAACGACATTGGATCGTGTGAATCTTGCGGATATATCAGATATGATCATATTCGTCTCCCAAGGGGGAATCCAAGACCGGTTTATTGCATTGATGAGCATCACGTTATCTCCTTCTATCTCGATTGTTGTAATCCCATCAGCGCGGCCTTTTTTAGACATTCCCGAAGGGCAAAAGCTTCTACCTCAAGTACTGACTCGACATTGCATCTTCCTTTTCCTGTAGCCTAAGGACGACCAAAATTATTACGAATAATGAATCCGAACGTATATTATTATTGTTGTTTCTTGATGCATCAAAGTTAAGTTTGACAACGTTTTCTTTTCGTTTCAGTAATTTGTTTTAAAGCACTTAGTTTTAGATTTGGAGCTGGTTTTTTTTATTTGGAAGATAGTTTGATTTCTGGCCATCCAGATGTTCCACCAGATAATAACTAGTTGTTTGAACTCTATCGGGAATAAGACTTCTTTTATTTGTATAAGAGAGTCGTGAATGTTTTGTGCCAAGAAATCACGCTCATTAATTAATTCTGATATTTTAGCATTGTCTATGACTTGATGCGTACATGGACAATCGAAGAAAAGATGCTTAGCACTCTCTGTGTGGTGGTTACAAAATTCACAGTGTATAACTACCGGGATTTTATGTTTGGCAAGATTTTCTTTTGTTGGAATGTTGTTTAGGGCCAACTTTCACAAGAAAATTTTGCTTTAGACATTATGTTCATTTTCCAAATCTAAGATTTGTCTTCAGTTACACCAATTTTTCGTTTTTGAATTATTTTCATTGCCGACTTTGTGAGTACCAACCCTCCATGTTAACATGGCAGTATACTCTATCTCTTATATTGTTTAGAGGGAGATTATAATTCTTAATTCTATTGATAATATCACTTAGGAGTTTTGTGCTTAGTTGTTTAACAATGCGTTGAATCCAGTTTCCCCCGATATAATGGTAAAGCATTTATATATTATATACATTTTCCGAATAATAATAATGATTATATACGTTTTTCTACTAAAATAATAATGATTATTTAAAATAAAAATATAAAGAGGCTAGAGCTAGGGCATTGAATTTGTAAGATGAGTGAAATCGGAAATCGATGGGTGTATAGATAGGAGGAACAGAATAATGCAAAATGGGGTCTAGAGTTGGGACCAAAGTAATTAATTTATGCCCTCAACACATGTTATTAATTGCCATCAATTAAAATATATTTTTTTATTTATTTACCACTCTTTGAGTCTTTATGCTTAGCCCTCAACTAGCTTCGTTACGTTGTGTGGTTGCGTACGTGTTTAATTATACATATCATAGCTTCTATCAGCCTTAATTCATTCGTACATTCATAGCTTCCGAGCTTTTTGGTCTTGTTCCTCACCATCTTTTATTAAAAACTTAGCATTCTTATAGTCAATTTATTAAAATTGATTATCTTTTTCTCGACTCTCAATTTCATAAAGAAAAGAACATATCATCGTGGTATGAATAGATCGTTCATCTATACGGAAAGTCTGAAAATAGTTCAAAACCAGCAAACACAGTCCTCAAAAGAACGACATCAAGCATCTTAGAGTCTTTCGATATCAAAGTTAGGATTCGTTTGGTTTTAATTCCAAAAACGGAAACGGAATTGATACAAATCTAGTTCATATTTATACCCTTGTTCATGAAATTTTTTGAAATCATTTCTTATGGTTTGAAGTAATTGGAGTAGAATTTAGGTAGTTTGATACCCTAAAAAAAACATGAAAAAGTAAATGCATTTTGCATGAAACTACAAGGAATGATTTCAAAAAAAAAATCATAAACAAGATTTAAACAAGATTCATAAAAAGACTAAATCTATTTTCATTCAGTTTTCGAAATTACAACCAAACAAGACTTAGTCTCCGATATTCAACATATTTTTACCAAGCTATCAATTTAGGGTTTAATAAACTCCAACAACTCAATGAATAAGTACTACCTCGTAATGTCAATATCAGTTTTTGTAAGATAGATTATCCTTTCATTCCTTTGTATGCTTTTTATTAGTCATTCTTCACAAGGTCTTATTGAACTTATTTTTCATACAAAATCCTATAATGAGAATTTTTCATTAAACTTGGCGTTATACTTAATAAATTAGTTATAACATAATAAAAAAAAATTATTAAACGATTTTTATTATTAACGATGACTACTTAATGTTAGTGTATAGTTACAAGCTAAATGCAGTGTCATAGTGTAATGTAGAATTTACACTTATCTATTAGGTCTTATAGTCATATCATTGAAAATACTTAAGCTCCAGGAAAAAAAAAAATGGATAAAATGTGACTTTTATAAAAAAAAATGTTGTAGAATGATTTCACTTCATATCAACTTCATATGAATCAAATCCATTTTTTTACCCGATAAAATACATATATTAAGTGCTAATCTTAAATGTACTAATTAATAATGCAATCATAAAAAAGAAAATGTAACAACTTATGAACACACACAACAATTGCTTCTTTGAGGGTGAGGAAGTAACTTGGACACATAACATTAAAGTACGAGGCATAAAATTATAATATTTAAACCAAGAAAGAAAAAGAAAAGAGGTTAAAAAGACAAGATAAAGTAAAAAAGAAAAAGATTGTGCAAAGTTTTAAAAAAAAATTATAAAAGAAATGCAATCTTGAAAGTTGAAAACACATTACTTTTTTTTTACCTTACACCCCCACTTTTTACGTTCAACCCTCTAGTTTTACTCAGCTTGTCATCCCTACCCCCACGTCCACATAAAAAAGGGAAACACAACACACCATAGCTTAGCTTAATTCATAGCCTTCTTCTCCTTCTCTCTAAAAATCAAAATAAAAATAAAGTAAGTGTCATTTTCTCACATATACTTCACATAAAAGAAACAAACCATTCTCTTCTCACATTATATCTCTCTCTCTCTCTTCTGCAACAACTCAAACCTTCCTTCCCCACAAACCCTTAAGCTTACTCCTTCCCAAAATCACCCATCAATTGGAATTTCAGCTTTCTCTAAGGAAACCCAGATCTAGCTATCTTCATATATATATAGGGAGAGAGAGTGATAGAGAGATTTGGTTTCTGTAAATTGGGATTTAGGGTTTTAATTAATTTGATGGAGTTATTTCCTGCACAACCAGATTTATCTTTACAAATCAGTCCTCCAAGCAACAAAACCAGTTCAGGAGGTGTTTGGAGAAGATCCAGCCATGGAGATGAAGAAGATTTGGGGTTTTGGAAAAGAGCTCTTGATTCAAGACACCATCTTCATAACAACTCTTCAACCTCTTCCATGGCTAAACCTAATTCTAATACTAATACTAATACTTCTTTTGATCTATCTCTCTCCAACCCTACAACAAACAATAACAACCCTTTTCATCACCACCACCCACTTCTAAGCAGTGGGAGTAATAATCCTCTACAACCGCAACTACTCTACACCCAACACCGCCATGGCGGTGGCGGAAGTGCTGGCGGCGGCGGCGGCGGCGGTGGGATTATTGGGCCTGATCAGCTGGGTTTTCTCAGGCCCATTAGAGGAATCCCAGTCTATCAAAACCCTCCTAATCACGCCACGTCATCATCTTCTTCCTCTCAGCTTCCTCATCATCATCTTCAATCCTTCCCATTTGCACCTAATAACCATAACAACAATGGAGGTGTCGGCGTAGTTAACTTAACCTCTGCAAACCCTTATTATGGGTCCCATCATCATCATCATCCTCAGTATAATCATCACCATCATCATCATGGGCTAATGAGGTCTAGGTTCTTGTCATCTTCTTCGAGGTTTCCAGGCAAGAGAAGCATGCGGGCCCCACGGATGCGTTGGACTTCAACTCTCCATGCTCGCTTTGTCCATGCCGTCGAGCTTCTCGGCGGCCATGAAAGTATGTTCTTAGTGAATTAATTTGATTGATTTTTCTTTTTGGGTCTTGGGCTTTATAATTATATGTTCTAATTTTAGGAGCTACACCAAAATCAGTACTTGAGCTAATGGATGTCAAAGATCTCACTTTGGCTCATGTCAAGTCCCATTTACAGGTAAATCTTTGTTAAAATTCAATTCTCAGCTTAAGTGTCTGTCCATTTATGATCTTAACGATTCACAAATTCTCAATCTTTCACTCATTTCATAAACAATACAATACATAGATCTTTTTTGCCCTCTTTCCTTTTTCATCCCAAGGGTTTACAAACTAGAAACTATTTTCTTTTCCTTTTTTTCTTTTCCCTTCACTGTGTACATTTCAAATTCCAATGTTGAATTTCATCTTTCTTCTTTTATCCCTATTAGATCTGATATGAGTTCTGTGTAAAGCTCAACAACACATATAAAGAGATTAAAAAAAAGAGTTAAGAAGAATGAATTAAGAATAACCATACAGATCATTGAAGCTACCTTTAAATAAGACAAAAGTTCTGATCAAATTCATACAAGCTCATCAGATTATGCTCAGATCAGTCCATGGCCATAAATTATATTTAATTCTTTTTTATAAAAAAATTATTATTAATTTTATTTTAAAATATTATCTCCTTGTAGCTGTGTAAGTTATGGGAATTTGGAAGAGGTGCAAGTACAGAAACACCATCATTTCTCAATGATATGTTTTCTCCCTCTCATATCTTACTCTTCTCGTTCTTTGTTTCTTCTCTTATCCTACCCACCTAACCATGGTTAAAATAAACCTTTTAATTTTCTTGGGTGTAAAAAAAAAGAAAAAAAAAAGAAAGCTAGAATTTAAACTTCTCTTACTCCAATGCCATAGCTAGCCTGTCTGTCCGTACATTTATAGCTTATATTGCTTTTTCTTCTTCTCTTGTTCCTCTGTACCCTCCTCACTTTATTATATTCAATTTAAAATCGATCTCTTGGTAAATTAGATTATGTTTTTTTTTTAAAAAAAGTTTTTATTGTTGTTGTTGCTGCAGATGTATAGAACAGTGAAGACCACAGATAGGGCTGCTGCTTCATCAGGTACACATTTACAAAGACAAACAATATAAATATATTGTATGTATATTAAAGGTTAAAATTTGTGAATAATGAGAGTTTACTCTGTATGGTATAGGACAATCTGATGCATTTGAGAATGGGTCATCAGCAGAAACCTCTTCTGAGGACATTTTTGGAATTCAAAGTGGGAGGAGTTCTGAGCTTCCAATTAGCAGTACTCAACAACAAGGTAGACCAACAAATCTTCAACAGGACAAGGATCATAATTACCATCATGCCCTTTGGAGCAATTCTTCCAGGCATGTATATATATTTACCTTCATAATATTTAATTGCATGATCAATTTCTAGGTGTTGAATTGTCTATTATCTTCCAACTTTGTTTTCTTCTTTGTTTCTATCTTTGTTCATCAAGTTCCTTCTACTTCAATAAGTATAAATATATCTCTTTTCTTAGTATATTAGCTGAATGATAGTTCTTTTAATCAAGATCAAATATTTGGGTTGAATTTTAAGTTCATAAACTAGAAATTTAAAAGATTAAAACTCCAATTCATATAAGCAACAATATGAAAGGCTTAAATTTTACATCTTTTTATGAAATAATTATTGATACAACAATAATCTCATTAATGATTTTTTTTGGTAGTCAAAAGTGATAAGTTGAATATTATTTTGCATTAACATATTATACTTGCGTAGTAGACAGAAAACTCATGCAATTTTGCATGAAGAAACAAAATATACAAGAAAAAGAAGAAAAGAGATGATAAACGAACAAGGTCTAATGATCCTTTGAAGATTTAGGTTGAAGACCATAAGTTTGACTATGAACTGCAGTCTCCAAAACAATTTGATCACACATAATAAGAATAAAAATCTCTTTCTAATAGATTTTGTGGGCTCTTTAGCTTTAGCAAAATGGAGCCCACAAAATAGAATGGTTTGAGGTAGCAAAGCTTATAGTCACATGATGATGAAGCTTCTTCTGAACATATTCTCCTTCCTCTTTGCTATGGGGAACTGGGCTTGTGCTCACATGGCTGAATAAGCATATATATAAATCACAACAAAAAGTTACACATGAAGCTATGTTATCATTCTGTGAAAGCTTGCTTTCATTTCTCTTAGTTACATTTGCATGAATGCTTCCTTTTTCTTTTCTTTTTTCTTGCTTTTTATGTATATATATACTTCCCTGGATTTCCACTCATGGCAAAAAGAAGACATATATATGTATATATATATTCTTCAGCTTTTTTTTATGCTAAAGAAAAAGGAAATTTGTTTGGTGTTTGTTAGCAGGGAAGCTTGGCTGCATGGGAAGACAATGGAGTCTGGAGGCAACATGCAATCTCTTGAGGTAATCTAATCTCTTTTGAATATAATTATTCCCAATAAGCCAACATTTGGTATCATGTTTAGAGTGATAATCATATGATATTACATGGGAATTGAATAATAAAGAAAAAGGTGACTAAAACACATAAAGAAAGTGAAAAAGCACAAAGAAATTGCTACTAAATTGAAATTGGCTTTGGCTTTGGCTTTGGCTTTTATGCAAAAGTCTTTGCATATCTACTGTTACAAAGCAGAAAAGCTATACAAAAGGTGGGGAATAATTGCTAGATTTTTTACCCATAGTTTTTCCAAGGGCAAATTTGTCATTATGAAGGATTTTATATACTACACGAACTCTTTGAAAAGGACACAAATTTACCCAACTGAAAAACTATAAACTTGATGTTTTACTTCAAGAATAAAAAGCATATTGGTGTTTAGTCAAAGAATGAAATCAGTCAACTACTTACATCCAAGAATGTTCAATAATAATGTTTTTGTTTTGACGATAATCTTGATGGAAAATGATGGTTTTTATATTTATATATGCACAAATATTAATATATTTATTGAAAATGTTATTATATGTGACAAGGAGTATAATTTAGTTTTTATTCTCTTGAGTAAAATGATTAATGATAATAAATTGTTATTTTGATATTGATATTTATCAGAAGGAGTTGAATGCAAAGTGCTTAAGCTATGAGAGACTATCAGAAGTGAGCTCATCAAATCATTCAGCAGAGACGAGCCCTACAAAACCCAGTTTGGAGTTTACGTTAGGAAGACCACAATAGCATCAAAAATTTAATCCAAACAAATTTGTATCTTTTTTTTTTTTTCCTTTTTCTCTTAGGCTATTAGCATATTGAAAATACTACTGATTTTGACGTGATTATAATTTTTGGTTTTTTTTCCCTTTCATTTTCTTGTTTTTTTGGGACTAATCTGATGCTTTAATGGTGGAGAATATATCATATAATTGTACGATCCACTTGTGAGAGGGGAAAAAGCAGAGCTAGAGAAAGAAAAAGCAATTAAAGATCGAGGAGGTGAAGATGAGGGATTGAGTTTTGATTAAGGAAAATATGTTATAATTCTACGTAAATAAGATTATGTATTATAGAATGTGTTTTTTTTGTTTTTCGTATTAATCTAATCTTTAATCTCTTATCATATACAAAACTAGCAAACGGTCGATGATATGTCACATTGACTATTTGCTGTTAAAATTATTAAATTTTTCATTAAAATTTAATTAAATCTGAAAAACTTCTTAAAAGGTCGTTAATAGATAAAGTTCAAACTTATATGAGCAAGGTTAAGTAAGGAACATACATTGTGGTAAGACATTAAGTGCTCGAAGTGATGGAATGAAAATGAAATGGAATCGGTTAAGAGGAAGGAATGGAAATGAAAATGGAAATGATTAAGTTACTTTCATGTTTAAAAAGACCTATAAACAAACATAATTTTTTTATTAATTCGGAATCATCCCGTTACTAAAAATAATTCCTAGCGATACTAAATGAGCCTTATACAATATATGTTAAGTAAGGAAAATACCTTGTGGTACGTGAAATGATAGTTGACACAATCCTGGGCCGGCGTTCATTATTTTGTCACAAGTCATTTATGAAGTCACATTCCTAATATTATCAAAGATTAATATTATCAAAGATTAATTGAACTTTAATTAATAGTAATTTATAAATTAAAATAATTAATATTTACAATCTAATATTAAATTTCTTACTATTTCTGATTATTTATACTTTTTAAAATTGTCAATTGAACGTTATTTATCTAAGACTTATGAACTTTGTTTTTATTTAAAAATATACATGTCTTGCGTATTGCATTTAAGATTTTTTTGAAAGAAAAATAACTCAAAGTAATACCAACTATCAACGTTGAACTCAAAATAATATCAACTTTAAAAATTACTTGGAGTGATACAAACTATCAACATATTTACCAAAAATAATACGAGTTATTTTTCCGGAAAATTTTAACTCCGTGAAATTTGGCAATCAATTTCTTACATGTCATAAAAAACGTAGGATTAGTTGTATGATGTGGATTTTTATTTAAAAAGTATTTAATATGATAAGAAAAATCTTATAACTAAAATAGTAAATGAATTGACAGTTGGTACAATTATGTGCCGCCTCATTATTTTGTCACATGCCACAGTTTTATGAAGTCACGTCCCTAATATTATCAAAGATTAATTGAAATTTAATTAATGGTAATTTATTAATCGGAATAATTAAGATTTGCAATTTAATATTAAAGATCTTACTATTTGTGATTACTTTTTTTTTTTTACAATGTCGTATATTCGTTAATCTAAATCGCACTAACATTTAATTTTGCAAAATCTAATGATTTCTTGGATCGATACTAACTTTGACATCCGAGTAGCCCAGGGGATATTGTCCCAAGTTCCTCTTTCCCAAATGTTATTGCAAGATTTGGATTCTTGTTTGATTTCAAACCATAATGTGAAAAAATCCAACCTTACAACAAGCATGACATAACAATTAAGACAATTCCCAACAAAATGAATTATCATACATGTTTTAGAAATAAAATTACCGTTTAATCCGTGCAGAGCACGAGTATTAAAACTAGTTTATTACTAAAACAAACTACATTTCATCCATGTGTTGTCCCATAAGGCATGTTGCTTATGAGTGTCAAATGTAACACTTTTTACACCTTTTTTTATGCATATTATACCGTACTTTTCCATCTCATATGTGTTTCAGTCATCTACCTTGGCTTTTATGTGTTTCACGCATTCAAGGCATCAAATATGCCGGAATTGCATCCTCCCTGAAGTCAAAGATGAAGAGATGATACATATTATTGAGGAACTACAACACGAAGTCCGCAAGATCAGCTTCGAATAAGAAGATTCAAAATTAGAGCAACATAACAGGTGAAACGCGGCCTGGTCGTAAAGCCAGACGGCGGTAGGGTGGTCATTGGGGTCATGACACCAGCGTCGGAAGCCCAGTTCATAGCTCAACGCAGAAGCTCCGCAAGACCGTAGTGAAATGGCAAGCAAATGGCTAGTACACAGCCGTAGGTTGGTTGTTGTGTTGCCATTTTGTTGACCGTTTCGCCCTGGTGTGTAGGGTTTTTGTAATCTCCGTGTTATCTTTGGAAAGCATGTATTTCTTGAAAACCCTAGACTCCGATTTCTCCCTTATATAAGCATAGGTGAGTGATGAGTGTCAAAAAGTATCATATTTTCCTTTATGTTTTCATGTATTTCATATATCTTTGGAAAGCATATATTTCTTGAAAACTCTAGACTCCGATTTCTCCCTTATATAAGCATAGGTCAGTGATGAGTGTCAAAAAGTATCATATTTTCTTTTACATCCCACATATACCTCTTTATATGAAAAACGCCCACTTTCTATACTTCGGTATGTACCTTGGCTTTTCTATGTTTCAAGCATTTTATGTGCTAAACACATCGGAATTGCATCCTCATTGAAGCCATAG
Source organism: Fagopyrum tataricum (assembly GCA_002319775.1). Lineage (NCBI taxonomy): Eukaryota > Viridiplantae > Streptophyta > Magnoliopsida > Caryophyllales > Polygonaceae > Fagopyrum > Fagopyrum tataricum. Next base: position 15,294,688 of record CM008281.1, on the reverse strand, counting down.
CATAAAGATCATCAAAATGATTGAGGAACTGGAACATAAAGTCCACACACACAACTTCCTACAAGAAGAGATTCAAGAAAACGAAGAATTTGATTGTTAAGGTTACGCCCGTTAAGGGTCGGAACGATTGGGGCATTTGTCCAAAAGTCCAAAAACGCCAGCCCAACTGTGAAGAGTATCCCCACCGTAACGACATGTTACGACCGGTTAAGGTCGTAAGGGGGCGTAACGCTTAACGTAACGCCTTATCTTTTAGCCGCAGTGGAAATTTGATATCCGGATTTGTATTTTTTGAAGTTTGTGTAAATCTTTGTGAACCCTAGATGCCGTACCTTGACTATATAAGCATGTGTTGAGATTAGAGTTAGATATTGCTCATCATCCTTTGCTCTCGAGTTCTCTCTCATCCATTATTCTTCCCTCCCTTATTCTAGTATATTGTCATTGTTAGAGTTGTTTGGTAAGGTTCTCCATAGAACCAAACTTTGTGAGTTCTACCCTTTCATGTTTGAATATATTTTTTTCCTTTGCTTTGTATTGTAGCATGTCTGGCTAGTCTCCTTCCTTGGTCTAAGGATTGGGATGAACCCTATAATTGTGAATGGAGATATTTGATAATCCTTCACTTCAAATGGCCGGCTTAATTCTACCTTTGAATTACCTTTGTTAAACCGGAGTGACATTTTTAATTGGTTTAGATAAAACAAAGTGAAGATCAAAATAATTTTGTTTTAGTGGAAAGATTTGAAAAGAGCTTGGCCGAGAGAATACTAGCTTATCAAAGCCTCGGGGATCTTAATCATCGTAGATTTCACCGGTCTTTGCACCTTTTTGAACTGATGAACTTCAAGAGAAGGTTTACCTAGATCTTTTCCTGGTTTTTAAATGTGAATGGGTTTTTCTATACTCGTCAAACCGTTGAACTGAGAGCTACGTGAGTTGAAAAGAACAATATTATTTTGTCTATGCCCAAGGCTACTTTAAATTATAACATGATTTCTCATTTGTCAACATTCACAACCTTATATATGCATCAACAATAGCGGATGCAGGATAAACTTTTAGAGGGGGTAATGTACAAACTCTTATGTTTTTTTTACACATATCACATATATCAAGTGAAAATTAACGATTAAATTATACCTATATTTCGGTTCTTTGTAACAAAATAGTTCATTTGATTTGTGAACTAATCTAATATTTTCTTAATATATTGTATTGTTTGGAATCAATTTTTTTATATATATATATATATATATATATATATATATATATATAAAAGTTGTGATGGGATAAAATAAGTATTAAATAAATTAACAGTAAATAAAATATCAACCTTCTATTATAGCAATTAAATTAATCAAAGAATTAATTTAATAATGAAGCTCACTTATTTAATATTTATTTGAAATGAAATTACTAAGTGTATTTATTTGGTTGTTTAAAATAACTTAAAATTTAGTGAAATTACCAAGTTCAAAAGTATATTAAACTAATTGGATTACTCAAAAAGTTAATCACGTGCCCAGTAACCAACACTTTTTTTTCATTTTTACAACAAAAAAAACAACTATAGAAAGCTCTAAGATAAACCAAAAGCAAAGTTTGTTTTTATTGAATTTATTGGAAAGAGCTTGGTTTTGAGACAACTAGTTTATCAACGCCTTGAGGATTTTTAATCATCAAAGAAAGTTCGGGTTTTTGTAACTTCTAAACTGAAGGGTCATAAACGATTGTTTTTCTTGGTCTTTTGTTTTTCTTGGTCTTTTTCCGGATTTTAAATGTTTCATATATTTTCCTATACTCGCCGAACCGTTGGATTTTAATATCCGGAGATTTTGGAAGACGGGACTATAGGAAGCTCTAAGATAAACCATTTGACACGCAAGGACAAACTTATGGCGTTCGTGGTGTCAATTTTGTTATTACTTGTTTTATTTTATGTTCCGAGACGAAACTTTTTCTTAGGGGGGTAGATGTAATATCCCGGGTTTTATTTTTCCGATAAACGTTTTTGTAGTCATTTTTCTAAGTTGTAGGATTTTCGTTAAGTTAGAGATAATAATTTATTTTGGGAACTAGTCAGCTATATATTCAATGGATAAATTGATACAATTATATTTAAGAAACTTCTAGTCAACTATATATATTTTATTTGGAATTATGAAGATTAGATTGAGGATTCAACGAAATTTAGTTGATCGAGGAAAATTTCAGTATTGGTATAGACTCATAAAATGCTAGAGAGAATTTGTTAGAAATCCTTTTAAAACCTCCTATCACGCTTTCCGATACATAACTATTCATCATCCCTTTCTCCCAATACCCTAGTCCTCCTCTCTTTTTGGTTTCATATCTTGGAATTTACTATTCAACACCGGAAAAGCACCATCCCGAGCCACCCTTTACCAAACTCAAACCGGAACCATTCTTCAGAGTACAGATTTGGGCCTCACTCCTCTCGCTTGAGTTCATCCTCGCCAATAGAACCGCATGACGTGCCCCAAGCGTTAGATGCAATGATATGCAATAATGTGTCATAAAAGCACGCATAACACTTAAGAAATATCACATAAAACTGCAAGTGAACGGCCGTGTCAATGTAAATATAGGACTTAACATGTCAAGGTCATCTCCCAAAGGACCATGTTATCTCAATCTTTCTCTAAGAAGCCAACTAAACAAATGCAAGCGTGTAAAAGAAAGCAAAAATGGATCAAGTGATCATATAGAATTCAGGGCATTTGGTCAACATGGATCAAGTTTCAAGTACTCTTCAATCGAACAACAGGACAACGTCGAACAAGTGAGTAAAAAGGGGAAAACACGTCGGCCGAGTAACAAGCAAGCATGAACTAAAATTCAAATTCAATAAAGAAATAATTAGGGGTTGAGGTTAATTCCTTCAAAACCTCACTAAGCCACATAGAAGTGGATGTTATGTCATTCTCGGATTATGAGAACTTAAAAGGACAAGTAAACAAGTGAATATATACTAACGAATGTAACATGATTAGTCATGTGATTAATCTAAGCACGAGTCATTCAAACAAACAAGTGTCACATGGTGTTTGTTATTCACAAGTTTGTAAGGAAACTATGAAACACTACTAACTCCAAATTAAGACGTACAAGCATCACATGGTGTTTGCTATTTGCAAGCATGAATCAACTTTTAGTTTGACATGGTTTAACGCAAGGCAAGTAAGTGATCGTACAAGCATCACATGGTGTTTGCTATTTGCAAGCATGAATCACAAACTCTAGCAATATAGGCATATAAACAATCATCATTATCAATGGAATTACTTATCGGTCTCATCCATGATATCCGGCCATAAAAAAAAAACACAAAATCATACTTGAAACTAAACAATGCGCTTACAAAGGAACAATATAGACATAAAATCTAGTATCCGGCATTCAAATTAGAATAAACATGGATTAAAATTCAAAAACGACTAGATCTCTCCTATATTCTCACTAACATGCATTGATACTCATTTGTTTCCTATGGCACAACATCAATTCAAGTAGACATAGCTTGGTATTTGGAGTTTTCACCTCAAATATCTCTAGAAATTTGATACATAATATGAAATTAGACAAGAAATGAGGAATAATGGAGAAAGAATTGTATGAATCGGAGTTACCAAACAAAATTTATGAGTATAACTAGCTAGAAAATGGACCAAAACTCCAATTTCTGCAAGAACACCAACAATATCCAAGAAAATCAGCCAATGACAAAGGAGAGAGAAGTTTGTTGTGATCTAAACCTAGAATGTGTGAGATATTTTAATCTAAAGAAGCACAACTAACTTATAGACTTACAAATTGTAAACTCATCCAAAAGAATCTTCCTCTAACAAATTCATGTGTAGGCCGTTACAGCTCCCGTCTTCTTCGTTCGAGTCATCGCCCTTACTCGATCGACGTTGCTTCCTCACTCGTTCGAGTGACCCGTAAGGCTTCTTCTTCTCCCGATACACGGTCTACTCAATCCAAGTGAAAAACTAAGTCGGTTAGTCAGATTTCTTCTTTGTTCAAGTGGGATGCCAAGCCTCGATCGTGCCTCCTCCATGAGTCATGACATTGCCTCAGCTCAAGTCCACGTCGATCGAGTGGTTGATCATGTTGCATGTATTCTTCCTTTGAGTGGCACCTTCTTCCATCGAGTGGCTCTTGCTTGAACGGAAAAACTGAGTAGATCATTCGTGAAAATTTTAAGTTTTGTTGATCGAATGGCATTGGTCTTCCTTTGTCAAGTGAGAGGTCTTCTTCCATCGAGTGGACTCTATTCGATCCATGACACTTGTCTTCTCCAAGGTGATTATTTGGCTTCTCTTTAAAGGTCTTGATCCTTTCTTCCATGCATGCTCCTAGGCTTTTTCTTGCTTTTCCTTCCTTGATTTCAATGATAATGATGAGGTAGAGTGAGCTTCCTTGGGCTTGATAGATTTGTCTCTTTTAAGATCCAAAGTGGACCTAAATCACCTAAACACAAGAGACAAAGGGGTGTAGACATTCTTTGATGCAAATAAGTTCTAGTTAAGATGTAAATACTTTATCTCATGCAAAAACTAAGGAAAAAACATGAAAAGAACACTAGAAAAGATAGCATGAAAGCATGCTATTAGTCATCCCAAGTATGTCTCTTATGTCAATCATGTCAAGCCCTCTCGTCACATTTCCTAGTCTAAAGCCTATGATGGGTTTCAAGGGTTAATTATGGGGGTAGGTAATTTCCAAAGATGATAGAAACTCAAGGATGAGGTCCTCATATGTGGCCACCTTCTTCACTATGAACTCCTCAAGGCCAACTTTAGTAAACATCTCTAGAATGTCACTTCCCGTACCAAGCTCCTACATATCCTCAAAGTTCACATATCTTGTGGGTCTAATCTCCAACTTCTTTAGTCTTTGGTAGTTATCCTTGTATTTCTTTAGGATGTTAATCCTAACGGGAGCGTGAACATCCTCCATCTCTTGCTCCACATTGTCCCTTGGAGGTGGGACATCTCCTTCTTCTTGGGCTTTCTTGCTCCTAAGCTTCTTGTTGAAGCCAAAACCCATGGACTTAATTCTAGGCATTTTGATTTGGTACCTATGATGATAAATGAAATTATCTTCATAGAATACAAGGGAAAAGCATACAAGTAATCTCAATTCACCCAAGATAATTTATGTTGATATGTAGCATATTTAAGTCCATTAAAGCTCATAAAGATTCAATCACTCAAACAACAACTCACACACAAATTATACTTTCACAAACTATCATATCCAACATACATTCATGCATTCAAATTCCAAAAGATCATCATGATATTCACAAGGTGATGTGTCCTTGGATACGTTCAAGGACAAACTCTGGATCTAGATCAAGCTAGCTTCAACTACTCCTTTGTTGATGTGCATGGTTGTAATTTGGATTGAATATAGGTGGCGGAAGCGATTGAGATGGATGTGGAAGCGAAGGTTTGATTGATCTAGAGAGATCGAACAAGCCGTTGAAGTGGATCAATTAGTTGATTCTTGAGAAGAATCCTTGAATATGAGTTTCTTGGATCAAAGACTAGATCCAAGGAAGTATTTTTAGAGGATGGAAGAGGAAGTGATGCCCAAACTGAGTAGGAGTAAATACTTCTCAATACTTAGTAAATTTGAACATGGAAATACAAGTGAGGCAACACATCCTTATATAGAGGGTCTTGCCTAAATACGGCCTACGGACCAGTAGAAGTTCATAAATTGGGAGGCCTAAAAGGAAAGCATGTGGGAGGTCCAAAAGTAGTGTTGTCATGTCTTAAGACAACGAACTAAAGCATATAGTTCCTTGTCGTAAGTGGGGTAGTTGAGTGAGGGACTGGAAATTAGCTCACTAAAGAAGGCAATTGGCCGATTCTCTTGTTAAGAGAACCCCTCCAATGCTCACATTCAATGCATCACACTCCACCTTGAATGTTTTCGAAAAGTTTAGGAATTGGAGTAATGGTGCATTACAAAGGCGGTCTTTGAGCGCATCAAACGCTCGAGCATAAGTATCACGCCACGCAAATGTGACACCATTGGTAGTAAGCTCATGTCACGGTGCCGCTACCGTGCTAAAGTCCTTGACAAAGCGTCGGTAGAAGCCCGATAAGCCGAGAAAGGCTCGGACCATGGTGGTCGTAGTTGTAACACCCCGAATCCGTAGGACTCGAGGCGCTACTGGGCTAGGATCTCACAATGGATCCTGACCCTAGCCTGACAACAAGTTCACTGGATCTTACAACAAGGCACATATAGATTAAAACAAAACATCAAACTTATATAAATATATAAATCAAAAGGTTTACAGAAGAACCGCTGAGTACAAAATAAACATAAAACTGTACATAACACAAGATCCCATATCCCACGTAATATCCTAGTGTACGGAGCCCTCTGCGGATCACCCACTCTAGATCACTCTGCAGCTCTCCTAACCTGCAAAGGATCTACAACACGGTACAAAACCGTTAGCTAACCATACACATATATATAGAAGATGCAAGAGCACAAACACACTTCAGGAATGATAACATATAAACATGTTGTCACACATTTACCCGGTTAATTATCTTTATAACGTCCAACACTCAAATCATATATATATGAATATGAACATATGTGACACGGGGAATATATAATCCCTGTCTCTGGGTCCAATAGCCAGCTGTAGTGGTGCCTGGCACATCTCCCCGTGTACCCTATGGGATTGGAGAGTTCCCGAACCGTTTACCAGGTCTGGCCTGCCTACAGAGAACCTCCCAAACTCCCAACGGGATGAAAGGGCAAGTTATCACGGCCCTACAATGGGCGATCAATATACCATAAGTCGGTAATAATCAATAATGCATGCTATAAAGCATATACCACACACCACTCATGCATACATCAAATATAAGGATGGTAGCTAAGTAAGTCCTATGAACTTACCTCAACCTCGAAGTAGTCTCACACACGATCAACTCCAAACTAGAGGACATCACTGCCTAAAAACAAGGCATAACGAGATATCAATCTCCTATCAATCAAAGGGGTCACACCTAGACCCAAGAGGGATCCATAAGGATCATATCCAACTTATAATCTCGATAAACAACTAAACCTCAAAGCCATAACCGGCATATATCGATATCATACTCATCAACATCCTATCCTCATACACATACCTAGCATGCTACTAACCCTCATACTAGGAAAGGAAACTGCATGCGCGGAGGCACACCGGCGCAGGAGCGGTGAGCGTGGCCGCAAAGGCGGGCGGCTTCCGGGCGCGGGTGCGGTGACAAGGTCTCGCGGGGGCGGCGACGCTGAGGCGCAGGGGCGGCGACTCTGCATAACGTAACCTCCCGACTTCTCTTCCACTCTTCACGTGATCAAATCACGTCTTCTCCATTCCATATCCAAACACATACATATACATACACATTCCAACATCAATATACATCCAAACACCCTCTCAGCTGGCTCCCAAGCTCAGCAACAATGCACAACATCAACCTCCACCAAAGCCACACAAAACCTCTTCCAAACCAAGAAGAATCCAAGCACAAGATCAAGGAGAAAGAAGGAGGCAAGAAGGACGTGAGAAAGCTGAAGAAATAAAGATGGAACACTTGCTCAGCAAGGCAAGGGAAAGGCTAAGAAAGAAGGAAAGGAAAGAGAGTAAAGCACGGGTCAAGAGTCAACAAAGTCGGCTGCAGCCGCAGGAAACCGCAGGGGCGGAATACAGGCTCAGCCGCAGGGGCGGCTAAGTCCTATCTTGGATCTAAAAGACTAAGGCTCTTACATCTCACCCCCCCCCCCCCCTAAAAACAAGTTTCGTCCCGAAACTTGGGAGATCCTGAAACCACTCGGACTCATAAGCCGAGGTACAACTCTCTCTATAACCTCAAACACGAGCATGGAGGAAATCATCATCTCCAGCAACAAGATCACTATACTATATAAGGCATAGAGATAAGCCATCTCTAGCCAAACCATCATCACATCACAAGGGCATAGAGGAAAAACATCTCTAGCCAAATCATCATCATAACAGAAGGGCATGGAGGAAAAACATCTCCAACAAGACTATGTCCATCCAAATAGCATGGAGGAATAACCATCTTCAGCTGAACCCTAATCGTATCACAATAGCATGGAGGATAGAGCCATCTCCAGCTATAAACAGTAATCGCACTAGCACAACAAGATCTAATAAGATCACACATCATATCATAGCTAGTACGAAAATAAACACATCATAGCATATAAGCACGTAATCACAACACTCACCAAGATAGTACTAAGATCTACTCGTCGATCCTACAGGTACATCTATATCGGCATAGAACTTTGGAAAGTTCCTCTTAATACTATCCTTAGTCTCCCATGTAGCCTCATCAGGTCCTCGTCTCGACCACTGTATCCTCAGCATAAGAATGTCCTTCGAACGCAGGCGTCTCAAACCCCGTTCTAGGACCGCAATCGGATGCTCAACAAAAGTGTGATCCGGCTCAACCACCAAATCATCATAACTCACAATATGTCTCGGATCTGGTATATACTCCCTCAGCTGAGACACGTGAAACACAAGGTGAACACCCTCTAATCTCGGAGGCAAAGCTAACTTGTATGTTGCGCTCCCAACCCGATCCAGAATCTCAAACGGTCTGACATATCGGGGGCTCAACTTTCCCTTAATGCCAAAGCGTCTAACACCTCGTGTCGGAGACACTCTCAGCCAAACATGGGCTCCTACTCTGAACTCTAGAGGTCTACGCCTCTTATCTGCATAAGACTTCTGACTGCTTTGTGCAGTCAGCATCCTCTCTCTAATCAGTACTACACGAGCAACATCATTCTGAATCTGATCATGTGTCAAACCACTAACAATGCTCGGCTCATCCCAGCATAACGGAGTACGACATCTCTGTCCATACAGTGCCTCATATGGGGTTATCCCAATCGATGCATGCCACTTGTTGTTGTATGAGAACTCAACTAGTGGGAGATGATCCGTCCACACTTGTCCCCAATCCAACACACAAGCTCGCAGCATATCCTCAAGTGTCTGAATGGTCCTCTCTGACTGATCATCTGTTTGAGGATGGAACGCAGTAGTGAAGTGCAAACTCGTCCACAGGGCAGTCTGAATCTGCTGCCAGAACCTCGAAGTAAATCGCCCATCTCTGTCTGAGACGAACGTCCTCGGTACACCATGGAGTCTCACTATCTGTCTAGTGTACTCCTTTGCTAATCTGCTCACTAGCCATGTTTCCCGAATAGGGATAAACGTGCCGTTTTCGTCAGTTTGTCCACTATAACCCAGATCGGTCTCAGACCAGTAACAAAGTCCATGGTGACATCCTACCACTTCCTCCGTGGAACAGGCAGTGGATGGAGTTCACCTCCAGGTCGGCAATGCTCAATCTTGACCTGCTGACATGTCGCACACTGTGCCACAAATCTGGCCACATCGGGCTTCAGCCCTCCCCACCAATATGAACGTCTCAAATCCTGATACATCTTACTCGTACCTGGGTGCACTGAATAAGGCGTACAGTGAGCCTCCAGTAAAATCCTCTGGCGTAGATCCGCATCAGCGGGTACACAGACGCGACCGCGGCGTCTCAATACTCCATCTACTCCTAGAAGGAACTGTGGTGCCTCATCCCGAGACATCCTCTCTCGTATCCTCGTCAGTGTCGGGCAGGTCTTCTGCTTTTGTTGGATCTCACCCAACAGATCAGGAAGAACCTCTAAAGTACTCAGCTGGGCATCCTCATCAGGAAATTGGATGTCCAACTCTTACCAGATCAGATCCCTCTGTAACTGATGCTGAACTGTCAATCTCGCAATCGCCTTCTCTAGAGGCACCTTCTTGCTCAAGGCGTCGGCAACAACGTTCGCCTTCCCTGGATGATACAGAATCTCCAAATCAAAGTCCTTGATCAGCTCAAGCCACCTACGCTGGCGGTTATTCAATTCCCGCTGCGTGAAAATATACTTCAAACTCTTATGGTCTGTGAATATCTGACATGTAGCACCATACAGGTAATGTCTCCAGATCTTCAGTGCATGAACTACTACTGCCAACTCCAGATCATGAGTCGGGTAGTTCTCCTCATACGTCTTCAGCTGTCTAGACGCATATGCAATCACTCTGCCCCTCTGCATCAACACGCATCCCAAGCCTAGCTTGGATGCATCTGTATACCACAAAGTTAGTTGTGCCCTCTGGTTGTGCCAAAATAGGAGCGGAAGTCAGACGTCTCTTCAGCTCCTCAAAACTCTGCATACACTGCTCAGACCATACAAATCTGGTAGTCTTCCTCAACAGACTCGTCAGTGGATGGGCAATCACAGAAAATCCCTCCACAACGCGTCGGTAATAACCGGTTAGGCCAAGAAAGCTACGTACGTCCTTGACGTTCGTCGGTGTCGTCCATGCTGCTACTGACTCGATCTTCGCCGGATCAATCTTGATTCCCTCGGCGGACACAATATGACCTAGGAATGCTACCTCTGGCATCCAGAACTCACACTTAGAGAACTTAGCATAAAGTTCTCTATCTCGTAGAACCTGTAACACAGTCCTCAGCTTCTCTGCATGCTCCTCTCGACTGTGAGAGTACACCAAAATATCATCAATGAAGACTACTACAAACTGATCTAGGAAGTCGATGAAGATGTTGTTCATCAACTCCATAAAGATTGTTGGGGCATTCGTAAGCCCAAATGGCATCACTACAAACTCGTAGTGTCCATATCTGGTCCGAAATGTTGTCTTGTGCACATCCTGCTCTCTCACCCTCAGCTGGTGATATCCTGAGCGCAGGGCAATCCTGGAGAATATAGTCGCTCCCTGAAGCTGATCTAACAAGTCATCAATACGGGGCAATGTATACTTGTTCTTGATGGTCACCTTGTTCAGCTCTCTGTAATCAATACACAATCTCAACGATCCATCCTTCTTCCGTACGAAGAGGACAGGTGCTCCCCATGGGGATACGCTAGGGCGGATAAAACTCTTCTCAACCAACTCCTTGAGTTGCTTCTTCAGCTTCAGCATCTCGACAGGCGTCATCCGGTATGGGGCCTTCGAGATAGGTCTCGTATTAGGCTCTAAATCAATGCCAAAGTCCACGCTCCTTTGAGGCGGCAAACTGGACGGCTCAACGAATACATCTGTAAACTCGCAGACCACTGGGATATCCTCTAATGCTGGACTCTCCCCTTCCTTCATGGCATAACACCAAAAGGCCTCACAACCCTATGCAATCAGTCTCGCTGCCCTTATCGCACTGATAACCATGCCTGACTTTCCAAGGTCCCAACCTCAGAAAAACTCTATCTGTCCTAACTCGGTAGAGAGGGTCACAGTCCTCCTACCGACATCTAATATTGCCAGGTGTCTATCCATCCAGTCAATACCCAAAATGACTTCTTCATGCACTAATGGCATAACAAAGAATCAACAAGCAATACACGAGTCCCTACAGTAATGGAACAGTCACGGATCTCACGGGTACCTCTGACCCTACTACCATCGGGTAACCCTATACTAAAGGGTATCCCCTTAGTCGTATCTAGAGTCAAACGCTCAACACAAGCATCAGATATAAAAGAATGCGTAGCTCCAGTATCAAATAAAACTCTGACAGGTAAACCATGAATCAGAATGGTACATGTAGCAGTCGACGCAGCTGGCTCCTCTGCACTCCTCAACTTAAAAACTCTACCCTGTGGTCCTCTGGTATTCGTGGTACTCCCTCCACGACCTTTGCCTCTACTCGGCCCAAGAGCAGATCCCTGAGTAGTCGGACGATCTGGGACTCTCTGTTGTGCTGAGGTGGTCTCTGCCCACCTCCCGCTACACTAGCAGGAGAAGAACCCTGCTGTGATGAAGCTCCACCCCGTCTACAGAAGGTAGCTCTGTGACCGGGTCTGCCACAAGTGAAGCAAGTCACGGGTGGCCTCGTGCACTCTGATCTCATATGCCCATAGTCACTGCAGTTGAAGCACTGTATTCCCTTATCCGCAACCAGTGCAGATGAGGGGTAACTCTGGCGTCTCTGGCCTCGCCCAATAGTAACAGCTCCACCAGTACCACTGGTCTTCCCAGTACGTTGTCTCTTCTCAGACCCTCCAGTCTGAGAAGCTCTCCTCTGCCTAGCCCTCTCTCGCTCATAGTCAGAGGCTCTGTCCTGGTAATCCATCAGAGACTTACAATGAAACCCCGCCATATAGGTCCGGGTAGCATCCCTCAGTCGTCGGGAGAAAAGATACACATGTTGATCTGCAGGAGGTGCAGCTGGACCCAATAAAGCCAACTCCTCTTGGAATCTCCTGATGGCCTCTGAGACTGGAACATCCTCAAAGTCAGCCTCAACGAAATCCCGTAGTTTCTCCCTCCTCAATGAGGCAGGGCAGAAACGTTCTCTAATCACGCTCCTCATCTGATCATAACTGATAGCCTAACCTCGTACAAATCTCCACCAGTGTTGTGTCAAGTCTCGGAATAGAGTTTGTACTAACTCTATCTGTCTGTCTGCAGGACATCTAATGGACTCCAGAGCTGAGTCTACATGTCCAATCCACAACTCCACCTCTAGCCCCACCTTTCCAAAGAAAGGGGGTACACCCATCTAACGAAATGCCTTCAACCAAGTATCTAGTCGAGGCCCTCTATGCTCCTCTGGAACCTGAGGAATCTCAGCAGCACGTGCCGGTACAGCTGGCACCTGAGTAACTCCATGGGATCTCCCAGATGATCCCTCGTGTGCTGGCAGATCAAGGGCACGTCTACCTCCTCTGGCAGCCTCCTCCACTCGCCTGATATACTCACGAAACTCTAGTCCTCCCATAGAGACACGATCCGAGTCATCTGACTGGACTCTCTGTGATACTTGTCTCTCAGCTGCACCGTTTCCAGTCTCCGGAACGACACTCTCAGCAATGTCCTCGTGAATCTCTTCCGCTGCACGTGAATCACCATCTGGAATCCGACCCCGTCCTCTACCTAGAGGGGGTCTACCCCTACCTCGTCTAACTGCAGGTAAGGCTCTAGTCCGAACCATTTGCAGAGGATATAAAACTAACTTAGAAGGTTATATATATGCCATATGTATAGATATATATAAGATCAATCACAACATCACATAAGGTAATATCTATATATATCTATACTGTCGAGATCATCAGAGGGGCAATGGCTTCCCGTACACACTATCCCAAAACATTTGTACTCATTTCAAAACCAAAACCTTTTGAAAAGTCAGACCCCTTTCGGGTTCTGTTTATTTATCTATTCGACCTTTATTGCAGATTGCAAGTGCCATTGTTGTCAACCTAAGGCTCTGATACCAACTTTGTAACACCCCGAATCCGTAGGACTCGAGGCGCTACTGGGCTAGGATCTCACAATGGATCCTGACCCTAGCTTGACAACAAGATCATTGGATCTTACAACAAGGCACAGATAGATTAAAACAAAACATCAAACTGTATATAAATATATAAATCAAAAGGTTTACAAAAGAACCGCTGAGTACAAAATAAACATAAAATTGTACATAACACAAGATCCCATATCCCACGAAATATCCTAGTGTACGGAGCCTTCAGCGGATCACCCACTCTAGATCACTCTGCAGCTCTCCTAACCTGCAAAGGATCTACAACACGGTATAAAACCGTTAGCTAACCATACACATATATATAGAAGATGCAAGAGCACAAACACACTTCAGGAATCATAACATATAAACATGTTGTCACACATTTACCCGGTTAATTATCTTTATAACGTCCAACACTCAAATCATATATATATATATATATATATATATATATATATATATATATATATGAATATGAACATATGTGACACGAGGAATATATAATCCCCGCCTCTGGGTCCAATAGCCAGCTAGAGTAGTTCCTGGAACACCTCCCAGTGTACCCTATGGGAATGGAGAGTGCCCGAACCATTTACCAGGTCTGGCCTTCCTACAGAGAACCTCATAGACTCCCAGCGGGATGAGAGGGCAAGTTATCACGGCCCTACAATGGGCGATCAATATACCATAAGTCGGTAATAATCAATAACGCATGCTATAAAGCATATACCACACACCACTCATGCATACATCCAATATAAGGATGGTAGCTAAGTAAGTCCTATGGACTTACCTCAACCTCGAAGTAGTCTCACACACGATCAACTCCAAACTGGAGGACAACACTGCCTAAAAACAAGGCATAACGAGATATCAATCTCCTATCAATCAAAGGGGTCACACCTAGACCCAAGGGATCCATAAGGATCATATCCAACTTATAATCTCGATAAACAACTAAACCTCAAAGCCATAACCGGCATATATCGATATCATACTCATCAACACCCTATCCTCATACACATACCTAGCATGCTACTAACCCTCATACTAGGAAAGGAAAGGATCCATACTACTCTAGTATATCCGGGACAAGACGCACCTGCATGACAAGAGGGACGCAGGGGCGAAGCAAGACAAACTACATGCGCGGAGGCACACCGGCGCAGGAGCGGTGACCGTGGCCGCAAAGGCGGCGGCTTCCGGGCGCGGGTGCGGTGACAAGGTCTCGCGGGGGCGGCGACGCTGAGGCGCAGGGGCGGCGACTCTGCATAACGTAACCTCCCGACTTCTCTTCCACTCTTCACCTTATCAAATCACGTCTTCTCCATTCCATATCCAAACACATACATATAAATACACATTCCAACATCAATATACATCCAATCACATCTAATCCTAAGCTAGGGAAGAGGAATCAAGGAAGAAAGAATGAAGAAGAAGCAGGGAGCTTACCTATTGTTGTGACCTAAGCAAGGAATGATCACAAAAACACCCTCTCAACTGGCTCCCAAGCTCAGCAACAATGCACAACATCAACCTCCACCAAATACACACAAAACCTCTTCCAAACCAAGAAGAATCCAAGCACAAGATCAAGGAGAAAGAAGGAGGCAAGAAGGACGTGAGAAAGCTGAAGAAATGAAGATGGAACCCTTGCTCAGCAAGGCAAGGGAAAGGCTAAGAAAGAAGGAAAGGAAAGAGAGTAAAGCACGGGTCAAGAGTCAACAAAGTCGGCTGCAGCCGCAGGAAACCGCAGGGGCGGAATACAGGCTCAGCCGCAAGGGCGGCTCCACGAACCCGCCGGGGCGGCTAAGTCCTATCTCGGCTCTAAAAGACTAAGGCTCTTAAAGTAGTAGGAGTAGGCCACTCCCGAGCAAAAGACACATTTTTCAAAGTTGACATACAATTGCTCTGGTATAATGCACTCAAGCACTAGGCAAAGGTGCCCGATATGTTCCTCCAAAGATGTACTAAACACCACAATATCATTGAAATAGAAAACAATAAATGTACCCAAGAATCGGCGCAAGACATGGTTCATGTGGTGCATGAAGGTAGATGGGCGTTGGAGAGGCCAAATGTCATGACAAGCCACTCGTAGAGGCCATACTTCGTCTTGAATGTTGTCTTCCACTCGTCACTTTTGGCCATCCAGATTTGGTGGTAACCGCTCCAAAGATCAATTTTGGAGAAGATGGTGGCACCGTGGAGCTCGTCCAACATGTCATCAAGGCGTGGAATTGGATGACGGTACTTGACGGTGATTTTGTTGATGGCACGACAATCAAAACACATCCGCCATGATCCGTCTTTCTTTGACACTAATATGACCGGGACGACACATGATGACGGTACTTGACGTTGTAGCTCCTTATTCTCTTCCAGACTTGCACAGTAAATGGTACGACGTGTTTGAGACCCCAAGAAAAAAAAAATTGTTAACATAATACTCCAAGAAAATTTGGTGAAATCAAATAACAAAGTTGTCGGATTTGTTCGGTTAAGAGCAAGACGTGTTTGATAAATGGCTTGATGGAAAGCCAAATATCTCATAAGTTTGCTTGGTGAAATAGATCAAATAAAAAAAATCAAGAAAACTTGGATAAACACATGATGAACAATGAAGAACATGATGATAAACACGATGAACGGATGAAGAACTTGATGAACAATATGAAAAACATCGTGAACATATGAAGAACATCATGAACAAATGAAGAACATCATGAACAAAAGGTTAGAAAGGATGAGAGTAACAAAGAACAAAAACAGGAATAAGGAGAATTTAGCTTTGATCTCTTTGCTTTGATATCAATTTAATGCATCCTAGCTTGGTACGTTCAAGGACAAACTCAAGATCTAAAACTAGAGCTTCTACTACATACATAAAGAGGGGGATTATGATCAAATGAGAACATTTGTATGGTGATAAATAAGAAGTAATATGAGTCATTCATTTTTCTATTTCATTGTATACTTAGTTATCATCAATGAAAATAAGTTATAGATGTTTTTGTTATTTATTTTGTTTATTTATTTGCTTCGTTGTCAATAATAAAAACGTAATGAGCATATTTTCATTAATAGTAATATTGTTCATGTGTGTCCGGCTCAAATCTAACACATGTGTGCCGCGATACATGTGTGGACACCATATTATTGAATTTATCATAATATCAAAGCTCAAGTCAAGCTCGACTTGGATCTAATTGAAGCTCCTGGCATAATGAAGTTACCGTAGTGAAGGCAGGAGAAGCATAAGCAACAAACCAACAAGGTAGCATGCATGCACTTAATTCATTGGCAGCCATTAATTACCTTACTCTTTTAAAACTTTTAACATCACCAACCAACAAACAAAAGCAACAACCACTAGATTATAAATTACAAATAGGGGGAAAGGGTCCGAATTCTTAATAATTTATATTATGAACAGAATTTGCAATCAATGATCTACACAGTATTGCATAACTAAATTTATCACCCACGTACCATGGAGTTGTTAGACTATAGTTCGTCTGGTGCTTAATCTAGATAATGTACAAGATTTCAACTATAAGTTCGTCTGGAGGTCGTGACAATCGAAAGATCGAAGAGCTATTCAAATGACCGAAAAGAGGTCTAAAGACAACGGGACTCGAGTTGATTTATTTTTTTTAGTTTAATATGTAATAATTAAACATGAAATAGGACATTTGTAGACATATATAACATGGTTGAATATTTTAGGAGTCGTGGTGTTTTGCTAGAAGTCAACTACGAATATTAGGGATAAATGGTTTAAGTCCATGACTATTATAAATAGGTTTTACGATGTCACACACTTTGAATTGACGGAGTAGATCAACGGCAATGATCATTTATTGTTATTGACATATGTTGTATATTAATATAATAAAAAAAATATTACTAATTTATGAAATCAATAATTAGAGAGTTTATTAATTGGTGGAGGATAATCAAGTGAGTTGCATATTACGAAAGGATTTTACAAATAAATTGTGTATAATTGTTATTATTAATTTGATGGAATCACTCTTTCAACTCTTCCCTCTATAAAATCCTAAATAAAAGCTCTCATTTTCTCCCAAAATTGAAAACTCAAAGGTTGATATTGTGACAATCAATTATAATTATCATCCGAATTAATTTTATTGTTTCCTTTTCGATAATAGTCTTAGCATAAGGCATATGAGGTCTTGATGTCCGGCTCGTGTGGACCAAGTAGAGAAGCACACTTAGGAGTTTTCGTTCTCTTGTATTTTTTTAGATCTCGTTCACTCGTCAATATACATTCCTATGAACAATATTAATTCTATTAATTATGCATGTAAATCCTCGACTAGATGTTTAACTTAGATATGTAATTTTGCGATATATATCTAGTTTTCTTTCCGCCAGAATTTCGGCCACCGTGACTTTGCCCATATCCATCCAAGTGGGTCTGTATTTTGTTTTTAAAAAATTTATGTTAAATATTTTAAAAAAAATACAGACATTGCACACGAAACATTGCACGAATAAAGAGTTGAAACCTATAAAATTTTACAACCTTATCATAAGGACTCAAGTTCAAATCTTGTCATGCTCCGTCACATTTATATATTTCAAATATTTACTTTTAAAAAAAAAACAGATTTTTGGCTTGGACAAACCGGAACAGGCTGGAACACCCTTACCCTACCTGCCTGAACCGGGCTTTCTGACCCGAACAAGCATATAAGTTTACCATATCCGACCGTTTACCGGAGCGGACCGATGAATGAAATTCCCTCTTGTTTGGTAAAAGTAAAACCTGATAATGGCATGTGCCACGTTTCACGTCTGCATGGAGAGTACGAACTCATCTTCCTTTTGTAAGCGCAATTATTGCTTCATGATTAAATTCTCTGCTCCATCCCATTCAATCCTCAGAATGATTTATATATCCTATCAAAAATTATACAATAGCTGAGTGATAAATAAAAATATTCATGATGTGAACATCAAATTTTGGACATTTCTTGTGGGTACGACTCCTAATCTATGATAAGTATCGTTCTAAAATTGTAACATGAATATAAAACATTGATGTATATAAATAATAAAATTAAATTAAGTATCAATTATTGTTAGTTTATTGATCAATTAATTGTAGAGATGGATCGATAAAAAAAATAATTTCACATATCCGAACTCAAAATAAATTCAATCCGAATAAAACTTGAAAATGAACCGAATTCAAGCAAAAATCATTTTACGATGGCATACTACATTTTGTTATACAATGTGACTAGAGTCACACATGAACTTGGTTCAACTCATCACTCCTTTTTGTTTGATAAATTTTAGTGGGTCAAATAAAGATCCCATATGTCATTCCAATAAATTTCGTCTTAAAAAGTAAAGAAGTACGGAGCAGAGAAGCTTTTTTTTATAAACCGTATAAAAACTAGGTCCATTTATATTTCTGTAAATTTTAAATTAAAAAGTAATAAATTAAAGGGACATAATAAGAAAACGTAAAAATTAAAACATATATAATTTGCCTTCACATTCAGATCTTGTAAACCCTAAAATATAGATAAACCCTAGGGGATTACGCAGTTGTTCGTCTTCTTCGCTTGCCCTAATCATCAGGACGCTCGAGCTTCTCCACCGTCGAAGACAGATCTGGCCCGCCGCCTGAACCAACGTCGGATCTTCGTCTTCGACTCGCACCGCCTGATCTCCGCCTTCTCTCATAGTCAAACCAATGCCGCCTGTCACCACCAATCGGATGTTAACAGGTTGCGCAGGGAGAGGGGAGTCGTACAGCCTCCGAAAGAACCGCAGCTGCAACCGCCATCGGCGAGCATCCTCCTCCGATGGTTCGTAGTTTGAAGCACGACCAAGATATGCTTTCAAGAACTATGATGAAGTTGGCAAGCAACGTCGTATTTAGTGTTTGAAATATGCTTTCTTTCTTCTTATCTTATTTTACTGTTACAATAAGCAGTATTCTCAAAGCAATTGTGAATGTTATTTATGATAAAGAATGCTCTCTTTTTATTTGTTCTTTTAGAAAAAGTTTCTTGACACTATAATTTCTTCATGTTGAAGCCTATGTCCCAAAAATTTTGACAAAGGTTCCCTTCTAGAGTCCATGGATTTTCAGATCTTCTCGAGCCTTGTGTAAATCGAGGTTTATGTAAATATTGTGTAAATTTGGGCTTGTGCAAAAAACCGATTGGGCTTGTGTAAAAAATCGATAGGGCTTGTGTAAATAGATCGATACGGCTTGTGTAAATCGAGACGATGGTTTGTGTAAATATATAGGTTTTGCATATACCGAGAAGACTTGTGTAAATCGAGAGAGGTCTTGGGTAATTACATATTTTTGTAAAATCCAACGTTATGTATGTGTAATACTAGTTTGTGTAAAAAAAAATAACAATACATTACCAACTTCAATTAGTCTAGTTGGTATAAGCGCCAGAGTTCGAAACACACTAACTACAAGATTTATATTTTCGACGGACCTTATGTAGCTCGATTTGGGCCTAAACTTGTGTAACTCAAGTGGGTTGGGTTTTACTAAATAGATTGGGTTTGAGCTTTCTCTGAAAATTGAAAATATAAATTTTTTCTTTCAACAATAAGGGGATAACTAATCCGATTTTATGTACTAGGCTAGTCATTATATTAATTAATGTGAGAACAACTACTTCTTATCACGCTCCCTCAAGTACGTTCAATCATTTAGTTAGGTTAGCCTTGATGGCATGCCTTAATGAAGACTGACTATCTCAAACGAACGCTGCAATCATTGTTCAACTCCACAATCAAAGACTTAATGTCGATAAAATTAGAGAATAATGGGATAGATTAGCCTTTTTTGTATGGGCTCCTCTATTTTCTTATATCTAAAAAAGGTAGAAGGGTAAATAACCCTCAATTGTCAGTTAGCGTTTTCTCGCAGCTAAAATCGTTTTCATGAAACCCTATCCGTCTAGCCGATTCCTCACATATGCCAGATTCGTGAGTGGAAATCTCCATAACCACCAACTCCGACCCTCCACAGTCGACGGTTCATCCTCACAGATGGTCACACCTTCCTCGGCGACAACTCCGTTGCACCTTCCTCGACGACGACTCCGGTTCATCACACTCATCTCGATTACGTTATGTTTCAACTCCCTCCTACCAAAACCATGTAAGAATTTCGGTCAAATTTGATTCTTAAAGGTTAGTCACTTCGGTCCATGACGAAGAGAGAAGGTGCAAGCGGCGTTCTCCCCTCCAGCGGCTTTTGGTTCTCCACTCCGGTCCATGACGAAGAGAGAAGAAACTTGGTTGGCATGATGCGGATCTGGGATCGACAGTGGTGCGGATCTGGCTTGAGTAAATAAATTGACAGGCTTTTGTAAATAAATCGAGAGGTTTGTCTAAGTACATTTACATGCTTGTGTAAATAAATCGGGAGGCTTGTGTAAATCAAGATGCTTGTGTAAATAAATCGAGATGCTTGTATAAATAAATCGACATGCTTCTGTAAATAAATTGAGATGCTTGTGTAAATCGAGAGACTTTTGTAAATCGATAGTCTTGTGTAACTGGAAAACCCTAAATTATTTTGGGCTTGTGCATTAACATTGTGCATTAGTATTGTGTATTAAAATTCGGTTTTGAGTATAACTTTACAAAAAAACATTAATATAATATATATAAGTTCGATTAGTCAAGTTGGTATAAGGGTAGAAAGGAGTGTTTGTCATCAGGGTTTGAACCCAATAACTACAAAATTTGTATTTTATTTTGGATAGGGCTTGGACTTGTGTAAATTCAAATTACCAAATAGCCTTTTCAATTAATCTTTATTTATATATATAATATGGCATAGTATGTCACCTAATAAACAAAAAAGCCTTAATAATACACAAGTTTACAATATGAACGCCCTTACCCATTTCTTCCATAAACCTAATGAGTTATGGTCCATATTGAAACGCTTTGAAACCACCATGAGCTCTTCCAACGAGACAATTAAATTTTGAGGTTTTGCACCTCTTTATGGTTGTATCATATACCGAAAGCCCATCACATAAACATTATGGTTTCATCATAAAATCAATTTACGATAAGTGAAATATATCTTATGTATTAGACTAGTTATGTATCTAATTAATGTAAAATTGATTTATCGTTCCCGATGGGGTATGATTAGCACCGTTTATTCGTAAAATATTCCATAAAAAAAACTAAGAAGATGTTCACACTTATGAGGTTCTAAACATATGGTTTTTGGTCTATTGAAACACCAAATCGAACTTAATGAGAATGTGGAATATAAAAATTAAAATAGCAATATTTCAACAAACAGAAGAAAAAAGAAAGAAAAAGAGGAGAATAAATAAAGGACATCTAGTGGTTCACTTATTTTGTTTATTAAGAGCTTTGTTTAGTATGATTCTCATGAAATCGGGAATTGATTTTAGAATCACTCAAATCGATCTTTGTGTTTGATAGAAAGAAAAAAAAAATCACTCCAAGGAATGATTGATTGATTTCAATATTTTCCAATTTTGAATTCTTGTATTTTTTTTTTCATGGTTGATTTATTCAACCTTGTTTTTACAAATATTGTGTTTAGGTCATTGATTGATTATGGGCAAATTGAGCATAAAATATTATTTTATAAAATCAATATGTATTCAACCCAATATTTTAATTTGTAATCTTAATCAAACATCATGTTTTAGAATTGAGTTATTTCTATTCTGATTTTTATTTCAACTCGTTTCCTACATATATCAAACGATCTTTTAGACAGATTTCACTGAGCATTTTTTAAGTACAAGTAAAACAGATAAATCTGGATCCGAAGACAACACACATATTCCCAAGATCCACAAGCGAAGAGGACCAAGCTAGTCCCTCGACTCAATGATTAATTATGGATGTTAACCCTAATTATCACACTAAATTTCACCACTGGTGGTAAATAACTTAAAAAAAACACAAAGAAAGAACAATAATTCCTCTCCCCTCGAAAAGATGAAAGAACCAAAAGGAAAAATATGAAAGAAAACCTAAAAAAGCAGTGGTAGGTCAAGCAGCTTTAACTGCAGCCCAGAAGAAGAGAGAAATATGTACAAATTGGCTTTTTTAAAGAAGTCAATCCCTTTGACAACTGCAAAAGACTCTGCATTCTGCGTAAGGAGGGATATACATTCGCAGATATGCATATATATATATATATATATATATATATATATATATATATATATATTTGCATATATATATAAATAATATATAGATTTATATATGTATGGCTTTGAATGAATCTCTGTGCACAATATGGTCCCCTTTCACCATCGTAGCTACTGTGCAATTTACGTACATGGGTGAAACTTTGAAATTAAGTTCAAAGCCATGCAGTGAGATTTTCTTCCTTTTTTATCTTAATTTTTGTGTGAATTTATTGTCTTATATCCATCACGTGAAGTTGGGATATGTATCTGTATATACCATATAATACTCTGCAGATATACAGATATGTCAAGATATGGTTGCCTTTGTGTTGTAGCTATATGCATGTGTAAAGAAACGGGATATATGCCACATAAGACATTATTGTTAAAAAAAACTTTGTTCTTAGAATATTCTGGTTTGTACCATATGTATCCAGTCTAGCAACTACCATTGATTAAAACTAATATGACCCGAAAAAATGACCCGGCTAACCCGAGTTCAAACCAAAAAACCAATTCAAATCTAACTCGATCAATTCAATCAATACCCGGGTGATAAATCCGATTAGTATGTCCCATTTTGTTCCGCAATTCGAAATAACCTTGAATCCTATTTGGCCTGAAGTAATCCAAAATATGAGTTGACCCGAAACAATTCAACTCGAGCCGGACTCAAATGATCCACCTAGTTGTCACCTCGAGTTTATTGTCATGATAAAACAACCTTGAATTGAACAATGAAGTTAATAAAGGACCTAGACTATCCCGGCCCCTAGCAATAAAAGGTTCATGTTTTTCAGATAAGACCTTTTTAACTAATCATTAGTAAATATATACCATTATTTAGTGGCTAATTGGCTGTTCAAAATTCAAATCTTCTATTTAGTATTTAATTATTCGTCCCATAAATTGATGATTATGTTTTTTTATAATAATATTTATATTGCATATTAATATTCTTATAGATTTGTTTAGGACTGAAAATCTATTTCTACAATATATATATATATATATATATATATATATAAAATCTTTTTTATAATATTTAATTATTTTATAGCTTATCATAAAATCAAATTTGAAAAAATGTATCTACAATATCACTTTTAAATATAAAATCTTTTCTAATTTAGAATTTTCAATTACTAATTTGTACCATAAATAAATAGATATAGAATATAAAAAATAAATCTGACACGAAAATATTATATTTTTACTTGCTATATTATGAAATTACTTAACAAGATGAAAAAGAATAGAGATTATTCCAATTTCTTGTTTGGATATGTATAAAATATTCTCGATATATAATCACAATATTTGTTGTATTTAGTTCAAGGCTACTAGCTCAGCTAAGGCATAGCCATCAATGTCACCACCAAAATGAAGAGAAAAAAAAAAGAAAATAGGATGAAAGAAAAGTCGTGAGAGCTACGTTAAAGCCTATATGCTTTTGCGGGGGACCCGAAGAATGTCAAATTATTTAATAATCATTACACTATGATTTGTAGTATAATTCTATTCCGGGGTCCACCAAGTCTCAGACGTGGCAAAATATCCACGTACCGATCTAGACTGCCTTCCTGCAGCCGTCAGATCTTCCATCCCTATTTATTATTTCAAGTTTATAAATAAATAAAAAAAGAGAAAATAAAAGCACCACCCAGTAATAAATCAGTGCTGTCAAGGATCTGTTTGTGTTGTAGAGAAAATGACTACTGAGTCTGACCCTTTACTTTCTTTCCCCTCCGATATCAAATATTTTTCAAAATTACCAGTATTTCACAGTAAATAATAAATTTTACAAAGTTACTTTATTTTGGGTGATATTTTGTAATTACGTTTAATTAAAATGAATATTTGCATGATTAGAGCATTGTTTTCACACATAGGTCCATGAATGGCAGTGATTTGGGTAGCTCGAGGACGTTGCATGAAAAAAGCTGTAAAAGATAGAAGAAAGGATATCGAGAGAGGGACCTACATGATCCCCCACACATACTGCCCTAGTTACGTACGTGATTTTTTAATTTATTAATAATAAAAAAAAAAGTGCATTAAGGAGGGTGGGTGACAGCAGGGTTTACAGAGAATTCCATGCAGCATACCTTTTTTGCCCTTTTGTCTAATCAGAAGAAAATACATATAATTGAGTGTAATGGTCAAACCACAAAAGTTGAAGAGTGTTGAAGCAAGTTGAGAGAGATGAAGAATGAGATGATTTAAGCTATAGTAGCTTATGTTGTCTTTACATGTATGTTTAATCTACTTATGGATAATGACTTTTGTCACACATATTCATAAAAAGAATGATATTAGTGTTGGTGGTATTGTATTTGCATCAAAAGGGTGATGTTACTATTAACCAAATAGTTCTATGCTTGCCATAATCGAGAGAGTTGAGGTGATTATTTGGCTATTGAGTGGAATTTCGGTCGATCGAATTTATAATTGGTAATAGCAGTAGTCTACTTAAGAATTTTGTCGTACGTTCAGACTTACATGTATGTTATATACAAATTCAAAACATAAGTTTATTAAAGTTTCGTCCTAAAACCACTTAATTAGCTAGCAATAGAAAGAGTAGCGTAAGTATCAAACTGATATATTATGATTCGAGTTTGTTCAATACATAGTATCATTCAAGTCCTTGTAAACTACACACAATTTTGCTTCCTTTTTCAAGTTCTTGTAGTTTTTCATTATTCCATTTTTAAAAAGATAATTATTCCTTTCTAAAAGTTTCGACCTTAAAAAGATTGTAAACTATACGATATTTACTTGACCACTGTACTTATATAATTATTTACTTTGTATGCGAAAATAAATAACTTATTACACTTTTTTTTGAATTATTAAAGACATGATTTAAGAAGTCTTATATATTGAGATTTTTTATCTTTTCTAAATTATCTTTTATTTAATAGTTACAAATCTAAATCAGAATTGATTTTAAAAAGTATATATTTATAATTGAATGAATTAAAAAAAACTATTATTTTTTACTTTGAGTACATATTACAGAAGTTATTCAACAAATAGTAACATGAGAATAAATGTCGTCAATTATTCAACGAATTAAATTTAATTATAAACTTCCTACGTAGCACATATCCGACTAATAGTAATTTATATAAACTAATCTTATAAAATAAGAAAGTATTGATCACTTATAAGACATTTATCACTTTAAAGACGGTGGATTTTTAATTTTGGATACACAATATATTGTTGATACTTTTTATTATAACACTGCTCCTCTTTGTACCATATGCAGCTTTTCTTTCTTTATTTTTATTTAACTTTTTAAAATCAATCTCTTTTCTCAGTCTTCTGAAAGTATTCAATATTTATATGTTTATTATTTTTATTATTTTGCAGATTAAATTGTTTGAAACCCTACGAACTACATTTTCCTATACATGATTCGAAAACACATTCAAATAAGTAAGCAAATATTGACCTGAGAGAAGGAACAGAAATTGGGATAGATATTAATTTCTATGAAAATCAAAAACTCACTTTGTAATTTTCAGAAAAGAAGATCGAAAAGCCCCGTAATAAACTGTTTAAAAAAACATCCGAATTAAACGGCGAGATTCCCGCGGGTAGGAAAACGAAAAGACCAGTGGAGCCCACAAGGAACGCTCCCCTAATAGTTAATAACACTCAAGTCCTTGTAAGTTTCATTATTCCGTTTTTGACCCCGTAAGAAAAAGCACTTTTTGGAAAAAGAGATATTTTCTTTCTTTTTGAAAACAAAAGAGTTTTTGTGGTATAAAATGTAAAAGTGAGGGTTAGTAAGTTGGTTAATTTGATCCCTCGCACGTGTCAATGGAATTGACATATCATGTCTTTTTATAAAAGCGGCCAAAACGACACACCGTTCCACCCTCAATTACTTCCTACATATCTTACCCCATAACTTTTTCTCGATTATTTTTCATATTTTAAATTTCAAAATATTTATCTTTAGAATATAAATATATGCTTTTTGTAAGGAAAAAGCAAGCAAGGACGATTTACGGCACAACAAAAAAAAAAAAAAAAAAAAAAAAAAGAGACTATCAACTTTGTAAAAAGGCGTAGGGGAGAGCTTTTGTTTGGTAGGAATCAATCTAGGATAAAGGTAATTAAAGGTTAATTGATAGGAATTAAAGATAATAATTAGTTTGATTGAGTTTACTGATTTTTTTTAAAAGATTATAATCACAAATATTGCATAAATTTTATAAATTAAATGAAATTTAATATTATTTTTATATATGTCCTACAATTATACACTGAAGAGATTTTATAAAATCACTAACACGTGATTATTTATTTAATCATTTTTTATGATTTTAAATTATTCTTAAATCGTATAAATTAAATAAAAATAACTTTTATCATATATAGAAAACAGCTAATATATAATTTAGGGAAAAAAATTATCATCACAATCTTCTTATAAATTTTATATCACAAGTATGCATAATATTCTAAGAATTAGCATAAAATAAATATTTTTTTCTTGAAATAGATACTTACATATTTAATAACTATTTTACTAAATTATTGTAATAAACATGTTGATGTGACTAACGTAACTAATTAATTTAGGGTCTATTTTCTACTAGGAAACAAACGGGAAGCTATTCAATTCGTAAAGCTAGTTGTAATTAAGCTTGTTCGTTTCAAACGTTTGACCAAAACTAATAGCTAAATGTATAGCTATGTACTTTTGTTTGGTCGATCTACGTATGTAGTATGAATTGACAACACAATATTTGAAACCCTAAAACAAATGAAAAAAATAAAATAAAACTTTATTAATTAAGTTTTTAAATTTGGGCCTCTAGGCCCGTGCCTATTGGGCCTCTAGGCCCGTGCCTATTGGGCTTACCCCAAAGATCAGCCCGGGAAAATTGTTATGCAATTTAGTTTTATGTCTCTAGTTATTGTATTAGTTATTTGAGATTGTTTTGGTCATTTTCATAATAATTATATTATTTTTAGATCTCTTTTAATATTTAAAAGTTATTTGAATGTGTTTAATATACTTTGGTGTGCTCCAGTTAAAATGTTTAATATTAAATTTGATTTATTGTAAGGTCTGCATCAAACAAATAAACCCAACACTTGACGGAGGACAAGTTAAAAAAGCTGGTAAATACCAGTACAAATCCTTTGTCCCAATTTTTGTTTCACTGATTAGTTAACTCCATTTTAAAATTATCACAATATTTTGATAAATTAAAATTTTATTATGTTTTAAATTAAAAGTCAAAAAGTTGACCTAACATATTTGCAGATATTACACAATTATGGTGGGAAATATTTTTAAAAAGAAACCCTAGCAATATATACTAAATTAATAAATCACTTAAAAATGTAAAAAAGAAAAAAAAGGTGAAGAGTAGTTGGAGGCGCAAGAATCGAGCAATTAAATGATTTAGCAATCGAGTACCTCATGATCG
Source organism: Fagopyrum tataricum (assembly GCA_002319775.1). Taxonomy (NCBI): domain Eukaryota; kingdom Viridiplantae; phylum Streptophyta; class Magnoliopsida; order Caryophyllales; family Polygonaceae; genus Fagopyrum; species Fagopyrum tataricum. The sequence continues at coordinate 15,266,599 of CM008281.1, read as the reverse complement.
ATCTCCTTCCTTCTTTTGGTGTGCAGTAGCTTGCAGAGTGATACAGTAGTAGTATATATTTCTCTGCAACACAGGAAAAGAGAAGAGAGGAGTGGGGGGCTTTTTTGTCATTTCCGTAATCCGGGCAGTGCGGGCAGAATGAATAAGAGTAGGTTGCAGTGATCGGTCACTTTCAATGGCTTCCCGGCATTCATGGCCACCTCCCGAGAATTTCTCACTTGATCAATTTAACTACTCTCACACTTCCTTTTTGTTTCTTCTCTTCTTCATTATTTATTATTCTCATACATCTATATATGTAAATGTATGTTACATGGTTTCTTCGATTCAATGCATGCCATGTTCATTGATTTACCCTCGCCATCAATTGAGAGTTGCACCATTCTCTTATGGCTCATCTCCACAATATCAGGTCTATATAGCTAGCCGGTGTGAATACCGATATAACTTATGATATATGAAAATAAGAGTATACACTGATATCAAAATATATCCACACGAGTGATTATATATATATATATATATATATATATATATATATATATATATATATATATATATATATATATATATAAATTTTTGAGAGTATAAAAACAAATTTCTTTTACCAATCTACATATATTGTATATGACATACATCATACCAAACATTGGATACCGATGTAATAATCAGATAGATATGAATATTAGATAACATAACCATATGTCTTAGTACGGATATCAAACAAGCTCTTAATGTATGAAAAAATTTTCACATGAGGGAATCAATCTATTCGCTTGTAAGTGAATTTTTCAAGAGTATTCAACAAGTCTAGAGACCACATCTCTAATTTAAACCTCCGAAAAATGTCTATATGAGTTTCAATATACGTGAAAATGATCTCAAAAAGTGTTAAACAATCGGTAAATAATATAAGTGGGCTACACTTTTTTTTTATTAGTATATGTGGGCTACTTCTTCAATTTTAAGATTTCATGATCCTTTAGAATTATTTGTTAGGCTCAAATCTTAAACACACGTGCGTTCATTGAAATTTGCAATAAATATATATATATATATATATATATATATATATATATATATATATATATATATATATATATATATATATATATATACGGTTCATGTAAGGATGTTTGTGGTTCATTTTTACAACGATTAGTCGATTTTGTGTGTTCGTGTGATAGGATTATTGACATTGGTCCTTAAACTAGGAATGTCGAGTTCTTACGAGAATCTCATGCAAACTATAAGGACATGTAATTAACTCTTTATATTTATCGAAATTATTATGGATGTATAAGACATGTTTTAAAGTAATATTTGGATTATTTCATTAATAATATAGTATTACATACACTAATTATAATACATTTCTATTTATACACATCATTTAATCTAAATGTATTATATTGCATTATCTTTTTTTATTGCAAACAAATCAATAAATTTGTGAGAAAGATTTGACCTAACTATGTTGAGATATGCATCTCACATCAATTATATAATAATCCAACTAGTATATATAGGTGGTCCATTTTTCCTTGATAAAGAGAAATGGCCTTGATGATAGATAGTTAGGTAATGTACCCTTGATACATATATTTCCATGTTTGCGTTGGTAGCATGCATTGCCCATTCTTAATTTCTATGTTGAAAATGGAAGATGGCAAGAGATTAAAAGGGCAAAATGGCAATGACAAGTAGGGCACTAGAAAGTTAATACGTTAAGGACCCTCACTGCCATAGGAATGAGGCTCTTCTGACACCCAGCAAAAGAGTCTTTCTTTCAAAATTTTTAGGCCTCGTTTGGTTTCAATTTTTTTTACGATTTGAATCGAGTCATTTGATCTTTTTCTTTATTATAATTCAATGCATGCACATTTACTAAACGAGCCATATATCCTAAAACGATCTTTTTTTTTGTTTGTCTGTGAACGATCTATTATTTTAATTTTTTTATGTAGTTCGTTATTTAGTACAAATTCATCGTCGTTTGATCTATTATCTATATATATACAAAATACGAATTGATTTCTGAAATAGAAAAGTTTAATTATAATTTTTATGGAGAGTCTTATGTGATGTGAATCATTGAGAATTTAAATTGGTTTGATTTGTTTGTCTGTGAAGGTACAGTTTGCATTTTGCCATAGCATTTGGCTTTAAGAAAAGGTGTGTGTGAGAGTGTGTATGTTGGTGGGGACTTCTGTTTTGTTGAATCATTCATTCATTATTACCTTCTTTTCATGCCCATTTTGGAGGTGGAACTCACTGATGTGACCTTTCTGTGTTCAACGTTTTACTGCTTAAATGTTAACTTCTTTGTTGTTTTTGTCAAGTCTACGGTCCGTTTGGTACAGTGACTTATGAAAGTTTATCATATGGAGATTATATAATATGTAAGGTCGAGTGAGAGAGGTGTTTGAAAGTCTTGGTTTATAATATTTTATGCTAATTTATGTATGTTTATTTTTTTTATTAGTTACATGAAAGGAGTTTAGACTAGTTTATTAAATTAAAAGTAAATTACTTTTAAAAATTTCTACGCATATATTAGTAAAAGTAATTTTCATACTCTCAAACACTCATTAATCTTATCAAAAATAAGTTCAATCAGCTAAGTAATTAACACCAATAAAATTCAATTCTAATAACCTCAGTGTTATCAAATGAACGTTAAATCGACTCTTATAACTTTAAGGTTATATCTAATCATTGTACATAGGTTGAGGACTAAACAAACTAAATTAAAGTTGTAGATAAATGATTTTATGCCTTCATAATGAATGAGCAATAATTTTATCATAAATACTAAAATATGCATTTTACATATATTTATATAAATGGTTTTAGGGGTTAATTCAATTAAAACAATCCCTTCTGGTATATAATTACGAAAATTGTAGGTAACTAAGAAAAAAAAGGAAGTTAATGAATTGTGAAATAAAATAAACATCAAATTTATCTTAAAAATGAACCGTTATTGTGCAAAACATGATATACACAATGTAACGTCAGTCAAGTAGCTAGTAAATGCAAGCACTATTTGTTTTATCAAATATTGAATGAAGAATATGTTAACCCAAACTTTATACATGTGAAAACATGAAGTATAAAATATTAAAATAATATTACATTATTATAAACTCAATCAGTCTAGTATTTTTCTTTTTTTTTTCCATCTCGTTACATCTTTAGTTATTATTAATACTCTAAATCAAATCTTGACTTTAGACCTTTTATGGGTGTATTTTTTTTTAACTAACTCGATTTATGAAATTGAAAAATCTAACCATCAATTTTTTTTTTTATGTTTTGGTTTTTAACTTATTAACAAAAAAAGTTTTTTTTTTTCCGGATCGTTAAAAATTGACAATCAACACTTGTAGACCGTTTATTTTACACTTATTGTCAATACGAAACAAAAAAAGAAAAAAATGTATACGTTGACAATCCATTTTACACTTGTTGATAGTCTAAAAATAATTGTGAAAAAATATGCTTATCGACATATCATTTTATACTTATTGATAATTCACTTTATACTTATTCACAATACATTTTGCTTTTGTTGACAATCCAATTTACATTGTACTATCAACAAGTGTTGATTGTCAACTTCTTGAAAGTCTAAACAATATCAAAAAAAATTCTTCCGAAAAACTATTTTATTATCATATTTTAGTTAAGTTGTTAGAAACCAAAAAATGAAAAATTAAGGGGTTAACTTTTTAATTAGCTAATTTTAATTGGTTATCGAATCAAAGTTTTCCGCTCCTTTATTGTTTTTAAAATAATTTTTATTTATAAGATAAGTATAAATTAGTAGAATGGGGAATCAGTAATTATTCTGGTGGCCATAATATTTGTTGTTTTAAGTGAATATTAGTTTATTACTCAAACTTTGTAAGCTTTATTTTGCAAAATTTCTCATTCAAGTATTTTTATATTGCTCTAAATCTATCCATGTACTAAAGCTTTATGTGAAGTTCATTTGACACAATTTCACGCAATCGTGTCATATGAATTCCACAGGTTAGTTATGCATGAAGTCATCTCATCATATCGTCACATGTTGTATTTTAGCAATGATAATGACATATGTTGATATGTCATTTTTCGATGGAAGTCTTAGTCAGACGGTGTAGGACAAGCGTTGAGGAAGTTGAAGAAGCCGCTTAACGCAAGATGGTTGGGTGCAATCGAAGACCGCCAACTCATAAAATCATTCCTAAATCCGAACAAAATCAACGTATTTTCAAGGGTCAAGTTATGCACCAACAAAGACATATCTAATAAACCGAACACCGTAAATAGTATTTTTATTTATATATTACGTATCGGACCTTTTTTTTTTTTTTTTGAAAGGACGTATCGGACCTATTGGTGAAGCTAAATGTTGCAAATAGTCTCGTCCTATTTCACACAAATCGGTATCGTGGGCTTATTGGGCAAAAAGACTAAGCCTATTTTTATTGGGCACTGTGGTTTTAGTAGTAATGGGCTTAATACGGCCCAGTTGAAGAATAATGGGCCGGAGGAGGGTAATTTTCCTTGAACCCCGAGGGGTAGTTTTGGTATTTGAGTAGGATTTTCGTTCTACAAACCCTAGCTATATTCAGAAGCTCAAAATCAGGCAGTTTGAGGGTTTCGTCGAGGTTGAAGATTTTTAACTCAGAACTCATACTGAGAGATCTTCCACGATGGTAAGCTCTTCTCTTTCTTTTTCAGCATCTCGTTTTTAGTTTCTCTTTGTAGTTATTGGAAGCTGAAAGATTCATCCATGGCTTCCGAATCCCGATGTTAGTAATGTATTTTGTTCTCTAGGGTTTTCTGTTCGATGTAAATCGATTACATAACACCTTTAATTTGTAAAATTATTATTCGTGTAGATTGTCGAGGTTTTTATGAAATGCCATGACATTTTGCAGCCTATAGATTTTTTTGCCGATGGATATGATCTCATTGTTTCTTTTGTTGAATTTCATGTCCGAATTAAGCGGTCTGTCATGCTCTAGTTGATATCTGTTTGGAAAAATCATTGTTTAAGTTGGTTTCGTGTCATTTGCGTTTAGTTCAGCAATCTCAGTTATTGCGACTTTGGTTTCTGTAATGAATTTCTTCGTTCATTATTGTTATTTCTGCTAGAATTTACATTTTAGTTCAGTGTCTTCATTGGAACATCTACCGCGTCCGGAAATATGCAGAAACCTATCATATTAGTTGATTTTTGCTACATAATCAGATCATTCCATATAAACATTTTCATAAAGAATTTTTGCAAATCATACAAATTCTTAATCAGCATTTTTACTAATCCTTTTTCTGCTTATTGATATGCTGACTTGCCCCCTTGCAATTGAAACTCTTAGAAGTTTTTTTTAATTCTTTTCCGAATCCACATCCTTTTGTTGTTCTCAGGCAACATTCGAGAACTATAGAGTCTGATCATTCCATATAGACATTTTTATGAAGAATTCTTGCAAGTCATACAATTCTTAATATCAGCATGTTTACAATTCTTTGTTCTGCGTATTGATATCCTGACTTGCAACATTGCAATTGCATCCCTGCAATTTGTTTTAATTCTTGTCCGACTCCACATCCTGCTGTTGTTATCAGATCAATGATATAGAACTATAGAGTTAATGATGTTATTTGCGTTGTAGGTGAACGTTCCAAAGACAAAGAAGACCTACTGTAAGAACAAGGAGTGCAAGAAACACACCTTGCACAAGGTCACACAGTATAAGAAGGGAAAAGATAGTTTGGCCGCTCAGGGAAAGCGACGTTATGATAGGAAGCAATCTGGTTATGGTGGTCAGACTAAGCCCGTGTTCCACAAGAAGGTTCGATTACTATCAACTAAACTAGTTTAGTCATGCCAAAGTTTTCATGTTCAAATTGCAAATGACTGAGAGTTGAATTTTTCGGTAACAGGCCAAGACCACTAAAAAGATTGTGTTGAGGTTGCAATGCCAGTCATGCAAGCATGTGTCCCAGCACGCCATCAAGGTTAGTGTCTCCTACTACTACATTGTCTTCTGTTCTGTAGAATATATTCAAAGTAACATTGCCGAGTTATCTTTCGACTTTGTTTTGCCAGAGATGCAAGCATTTTGAAATCGGAGGAGACAAGAAGGGCAAGGGAACCTCTCTGTTTTAGAGTGTCACTGCTGCTTTATTCTGTTTTGTTTTTTTATGTTCAAAGTCTAAGACATTTGCAAAAATTGTTAGTTGAAAACTAAGGGGCAAGTTTTGATTTCATTTTCTCTTGTTGGTAATATGGATTTAGAAGGAAAACTTTCCTGTCAATTTATTATCCAAAGTTGTGGTAGTACTCTTCTTGGGAGATGTTTGAAATCCATGTTTAATAATACAATCATGCTGTGAAGCACGGAAACCCCAGGGAGTAGGGGTGGAAGCCATAATTTTTTCCCCAAATGGACATAGAACCACAACTTCTGGAAGTAACCAATCCGTCCATTAGGGATGTCTAACAACTCCATGGTCCGGTGATAGCCCGATCTAACAGAGTAAACCGAATAATCTCTGCATGGCACTGGGCAAAAGACTCGTGAACAACCACTTCATTCCAACCTCTGAGCTTTTTCCAAATACGCTCCCTAACAATGGGAAAAAATAACTTTCTCATAACTAGAAACCTCTCTAACACCAACAATGTCCGTGATGGTTTGTCTCAAAACATTACTCACATTCGTGCAGCTCAGACTTTGCTAGATTAACATGTTGTCCTGACGTTACTATACCTACGAAAGATATCAACTAGTTGCTTTAGCAAAAAATGATGTTGTCATCTACAAATCTACAAATAAAAGGTGAGAAATACAGGGAGCCAAGGGAACAATCCTCATACCATGCAGATTACACTATGCCTAATGAGATTGGAAAGCCCTTCCGCACGGATTAGGAAAAGAAACGGCGACAGAGGGTCTCCTTGTCTCAGACCAAGGCCGAGACAAAACTCAACAGTAGGTATGCCTTGTAATAAAACCGAGAAAGAGACCGATGAGACGCAGGTCATGATCAACCGCACTCATTTGTCATCAATATTCATCCGACACATGCATTGTTCCAAATAGGTCATTCAATTCGATCATACGCATTTGTCATATCTAGCTTCAGCTCCATAAATCTTTCTTCTCCACTCTCGTCTTCATATGGTGGAAAACCTCGAAGGCAGCTTGGAAATTATCCGTAATCAATCTCTCAAGGACAAAAGCACTTTGGTTCGGAGCAATGATACGACTTAGGGATGTCTTTAACCTGTTAGCAAGGACCTTAGCATATACTTTGTATAAAAAAATTTTGCATAGAATTATAGGCCTTATATGATATAAGAATGGAAATGGGTCGGGTTATGGGTGGAAGTTCCACTTCCACCAACCTCCACCTTACTTAAACTCTCACCCACCCCGCCCACCACCCGCCTAACACTTCACCCGTCACCCACCCACCCATCACCCACCGGGTGTTCGGGTGGTTCGGGTGAAATAACCGGGTGTGTATTATGTAGTATATCTTTCAATTTTAGACATTTACAAGTATAAACTACGTTTATATTTGAAAGTAATACAACTTTAAATCTACTAAATTACGAAATATTATCCAACATTACAAACCAACGTCGAAATAAATTTCAATTAATACAAAAGGATGCAATTAAACGCAATATTTATAACACGCAACAAACGTAAATCACTAAATCAACATATATTAGAACCATATTCTTTTAAAGCTTTATGTAGCGATCCACTTCAACAACTTAAAATAATACAAAGATTTAAAAAAAGCACAATAATTAGAACATCAAATTTAAAATGAATTAAAATTTGAATGTAAAAAGTATACATCATTGGCTATAAGATTTCATGACAAAATCTTCCACATCAACATTCTCTAATATAGTATCAACAATTTATGAATCAAGCATAATTCAACATCAAATAAAACAACTAGATGCCTTAATCCAAAATTGTCAATTAAAACAGTAATCCAAAAATAGGGTAAGAATTACAATGTATGAATCATATGATATTACATACTTAAAGAGAATTCAAAGTCAAATTTATCATAAAATCCGACTCCAAACTCGAATATAGATCTGAGAAGAGGATGAAGAGAAGCATAACCAAGTGAAAACTACCTAATGAGAGAAACAAGCGAGCACTTAAGTGAGTAAGTGACCGAGCGGTAAGTAACCGAGTAGAGAAGGGAGTGCGTGGCTTGCCGACGACGAACTAAGTATGGTAAAGGTTGTAGAGATTGATATAAAAAATCGAGATTGGAGAAGATATAAGTGGATGTGGTTGCACTTTATTGACTTACAAATCTTTTACAAATTTAGGGGTTGAGGCTTGAGGGCAATATTTAAGGTTTATTTATTTATTTTTAATAATTTATAGGGTGATGCGGGTCGGGTGGGGCGGGTGGTGGGTGGTTCGGGTGGTGGGTGGTTGTACCTCCACCCATACCCGCCCCACCACCCTTCAATTGCACCCGTAAACCGTCCACCACCCGGAATTCTTCGGGTTTTCACCCACGAATTGGGTCGGTTGACCGGTTGGATTGGATGGTTGTACACCCTTTTCCATCCCTACTAGTTATATCAAACATTCTACAGGGAGATGTGATTTTAAGAATAAGAGAGATGAAATTGTGATTGAAATGCTCAGGAAAGGGCATGCCCACAAAAAGCCTAATAATAAAACCAATAATACAATCCGGTCCATGAGACTTAGACACATGGATGCTAAATGGTGCCCCCTTCACTTCCTCATAAGTGCGCTATCGAAGCATACCACCTTGGGACCTCCACGTGTTAACGTCATTGTCAACCAACTTACTGATTCGATTTCGTCGTTTGCGGTCGTTAGCTTTGATATGGAAGAACACAGTATTGTGGTCTTCCCACCTAAACTCGTTTTCTTTTGCCCTTTTTTCACCATAAAATGCTCCTCCTTTCTTACTAAGCTTTGATCCTGCTCTTCATAGTTCTTACGGTGGATAACTAAGTCGTCTATCATAGGGTTAGAAGCAAGGAACTGTAACTGACTTTGTACCGGAAGGGTCTGGAGCCCCAAAGAGGTTCGAACCCAACCTCGTCCATAACCGTAGAAAGAAGGATCGGTTTGTGATCCGGGGAAAGTGAAGGTGATGAGCCCTAGGAGTCCTGGAAACCCACTTTTCATAGCAAAGCACATATCCAAGTGTTCTTGGCTGAAACTCGTACCTTCCTTCCGATTGTCCCAAGTGAATCTATAACCTTCATGAGAAATATCCAAGACATATTTCCATAAGGTTAAATCTCGGGAGTTGACCTCCTTCTTAGTCCCTCATCGTGAGAATCTGATTGAATTTTCCTAGGACCATCCAAAGCTCTTTGACATCAAGATTAATCCGCTTCATCAACTCAAAAGTCATTTCCTTATCTTGTTGCCATGGCCATCCGTAAAAAACGGAAAAGTGACAGTCTTCCACTCGTGCATCAATGTGACGTTGAGTGTATGACTAGATTTAAACATTCAATTCCTCTTTCCACATCAGGCACAACCCCCGACTCCTCCAATACTTACAACCACAAAACAATTAGAGAACCCCAAGGTTCTCCGAACACGCTCCATCTTGATCCGATCACTCTTGGTCTCACTCAAGAAGATCAGATCGGGCTCCTTTTCTCGCACAAGTGTTGCGAGTTTCTTCACTGTCGGGCCTTTTCCCAATCCCCGACATTTGAACCCCGGGTAACTCATTGGACTCTTTCCTTGTCAATGCCTACTAAATGTAATAGTGATCACTCTTTCCTCTCTTGTATCTCCTTATTTTTATCCATTGCGTTAACATACTCTTCCTTAGTCAAAGCCACTATACTAGTTTCGTTTATATCTCTAAATTTCTTCATTTCCATATGACCAAGCCTGCCACATATATAACAGAAGTTCGGGAGCTTCTCGTAACTTAACTCCAACCAGACTTTCTTGTTATCAAAACTTTACAAGACTCCTCGCCGGAGTGGCTTTTGAATATCCACCATGATTCGGAGTCGCAAGAAGCCATATGAAGCATTCTTGAAATTCTCATCAACGCTGACAATGCCTCCTAGAAGCAGACCCAGTTCTATGATCAAAATTTATGAGTCTGGACCTAGAGGAAGATCTCGTTAACACATACCCAAAACAACGTCTTGGTGAACTCTATCTTCGAAGGTTGCGTTAGACCTTCGAAGATAGAGTTCACCAAGGCTTTATAATAATGTTTAAAATAGATTTTATGTGAATATTGAATTTTGATTATATTTGTAAGAGCCTTAGTCTTTCGGACCGAGATTGGCTTTGGCCGAGTTTAGCCTTTCCGCACCCGCGGACATGACTGCCGCCCCTGCGGGTTTCCGCCCCTACGGTTTTCGGCGGCTGCAGCCGGTTTTGTTGACTCCTTTGACCCGTGCTTTACCCTTTGCCTTACTTCTTTCTTGTCCTTGCTGAGCAAGGGTTTACTTCCTCACTTTCCAATCCAGCCTTCACGTCCTCCTTGCTTCTCCTTCACCCTTCTTGATCTTGTTCTTGATCTCTCTTGAGCTTAGTAGTGTTTTGGTGTGTGTTGTTGATGTTGGTTGATGATGTGCATGGCTGAGCTTGGAAGCCAGCTGAGGTGCTAGTGTGAGCAGTTCCTGGTTAGGCCACAGCTGTGGTAAGCTTTCTTCTCCTTCTTCTCTTCCTTCTTCCTTTGTTTCTTCCTTCCTTAGCTTAGGATTAGATGTATTGATTATAGATTGATCTTGGAATGTGTATGTATATGTATGTGTGTGAATTTGGATGAGTGAAGACGTGATTTGATCATGTGAAGATCCAAAGAGAAGCCGCAGGTTCACGTTCTGCACAGACGCCGCCCCCGCGCCTAGAAGCCGCCGCCCCTGCGGAAGCCGTGCCGCAGCGCCCGCGCCTTGCCTGCGTTGCCTGCGTCCCGTGTCACCGCGCCTGCGGCTGATCCCTGCCGCGCCTACGGGTTGTCTACTCCGCTCCTGCGTTCCTTGATCACGCAGGTGCGTCTTGTCCCGGACTACCCATAGTGGGGTAGCTCTTTTCCTTTCCTAGTATGAGAGAACTAGTACCATGCTAGGTGCCGGATGTTGATGAGTATGATATAGATGTGCCGGTTAGGGCTTTGAGGTTTACGAGTTGGATATGATCTTTATGGATCCCTTGGGTCTAGGTGTGACCCCTTTGTGTGATAGTAGATTGATATGTATATATGTATGCCTTGTATAGGCCGTGTTGTCCTCCAGATTGGAGTGGACGTATCTGAGAGTTGATCATAGTTGGGATTACTTCCGAGACTGAGGTAAGTCCATAGGACTTACTTAGCTGTCATCCCTATATTGGATGTTGCATGAGTGGTGTATGTTTATGCTTGATAGTATGCGTTATGATGTTTACCGACCTATGGTATAGTACTGCCCATTGTAGAGTTGTGACAGCTTTGCCCTGTCATCCCGCGTGGAGACAGGGAGGTTCTCTGCAGACAGGCCAGATATGGAAGTGGGACGGGCACTTGCTCCACTCTCATAGGGTACACGGGAAGTGTGACCAGATCACCACTCCAACTGACAACATCCCCGAGAGGCGAGGGTTATATTCCTCGTGTCACATATGTTCATATTGATATTTATATATATACGATTCGTGTGTTGGACCATTTATATAAAGATAATGAACAGGGTAAATGTGTGATATCATGTTGAAGTGTTTAGTATTTCTGATATGTTTTTGTGCTTATGCTCATTCTTTATATGTGTATGGTTAGCTAACGGTTTCATACCGTGTTGTAGATCTTTGCAGGTTAGGAGAATCGCAGAGTGATCCAGAGAGGGAGATCTGCTGAGGGCTCCGTACACTGGGTCGTTCTCATGGGATTGGGATCTTTTAATCATGTAGATATGTTATGTTTTAATTGTACTCAACAGTATTTTTGTATAAACCTTTTGATACTTTATTCCAGTTTTTATGGTTTTGTATTTAATCTATCTGTGCCTTGTTGTAAGATCAGTGAACTTGTTGTCAGGTTAGGGTCAGGATCCATTGTGAGATCCTAGCCCGGTAGCACCTCGAGTCCTACGGATTTGGGGTGTTACAATATTAGTTTTATACATGTGTAAAAGTATTCTAAAAATGCATTATAAGTTAACAATTTTTTTTTATTATTTTTGGGGTGATGGATGAATACATCCGATAAGGTCTATGTTGCACAGAAACGGAAACGGATACGGGACACGGACACGGCGAGAAACGGGGAAACCAAAATCCTAAAAATCGTAGTGAATGAGACACAAAAATATAAATATAATCGATATATCATTTTAAAGCTCTTGTGAAGAGACATTTATATATAACAAAAAGATATGCATATATGATACAATTAATGACACATGAATGTGCCATTAGTCATATAAGCATTAAGAAATAAGCAAATTTGTTACGTTAATTGATATGGAGGTAGTAGTCATAAATGTCATGTTTATCTTGAATTTCACAAAAAGCGTAGATATCATGGATGTCTTGTTCATCTCTTTTGTATTCCTCCTTGAGCCCACACTAAACCGAGCATCCATGACCATGGTTTGGATGTGTCTAGCCCGTTTCCGATGTTGTAAAAGTGACTTGACCGTGTCCTCGCTACTTTGACCATGTCCGAGAAGTTTTCAGAAGCTTCCAATCTAAGAGCCCTAGTCTTTCGGACCGAGATTAGACCTTAGCCGAGATTGGCTTTGGCCGAGATTGGTCTTTCCGCACCCGCGGGCATGACTTCCGCCCCTGCGGTTTCCGGCGGCTGCAGCCGGTTTTGTTGACTCCTTTGACCTGTGCTTTACCTTTCCTTACTTCTTCCGTTTTACCTTGCTGAGCAAGGGTTTCATCACATTTCCAATCCAGCCTTCACGTCCTCCTTGCTTCTCCTTCTCCTTCTTGAACTTGTGTTTGGTTTTTCCTTGAGTTGGTAAGAGAGTTATGGTGGTGAATGTTGATGTTGATGCTAGTGATTGATATGCTGAGCTTGAGAGCTAGTGGAGGTGTTGTCTTGGAGCAGTTTTGTGCCTAGGCCACAACTGTGGTATGTCCTCCTTGCTTCTTCATTATTTCTTCTTCCTTGTTCTTCTTTCCTTAGCTTAGGATTAGATGCTTGGACACAGGGTGATGTTGGAATGTGTATGTTGTTGCATGTGTGTGACTTTGGTTGAGAGAAGACGTGAATTGATCACGTGAAGAGTGAAAGAAGACTCACGGGGCTACGTTCTGCACTGTCGCCGCCCCCACGCCTGGAAACCGTGCCGCAGCGCCCGCGCCAGCGCCAGCGCCGTGCCTGCGTTTGCCTGCAGCCTTGTCACCGCGCCCGCGGCTGTGTTCCGCCGCGTCTGCAGGTTGCTTGCTCCGCCCCTGCGTCCCTTGTGTCACGCAGGTGCGTCTTGTCCCGGATCTACCTAAAGTTAGGTAGATCCTTTCCTTTCTTAGTATGAGCGGTAGTAGCATGCTAGGCAGCGGATGTTGATGAGTATGATATAGATATGCCGGTTACGGCTTTGAGGTTTACGAGTTGGATATGATCCTTATGGATCCCTTGGGTCTAGGTGTGACCCTTTGTGTGATAGGAGTTTGATATATATGTATGCCTTGTATAGGCCGTGTTATCCTCCAGATTGGAGTGGACTGAGTTGAGAGTTGATCCAATTGAGACGACTACGAGGTTGAGGTAAGTCCGTGGGACTTACTTAGTTGCCATTCCTATATAGGATGTGTGCATGAGTGGTGTTTGTTATATGCTTTATAGCATGCGTTATATTGGTCGCCGACCTATGGTATATTGCTTGCCCATTGTAGGGCCGTGATAACTTGCCCTTTCATCCCGCCGGGAGTCTGGGAGGTTCTTTGTAGGCAGGCCAGACCTGGTAAACGGTTCGGGCACTCTCCATTCCCTTAGGGTACACGGGGAGGTGTTCCAGGCACCATTCCAGCTGGCTATTGGACCTAGAGGTGAGGATTATATATTCCTCGTGTCACATATGTTGATATGGATATATATATACGAGTTGATTGCTGGACTTTATAAAGATAATGAACCGGGTAAATGTGTGATATCATGTTGATGTGTTTAGTATCATTTGATGTGTGTTTGTGCTCTGCATCTCTTATATATGTGTATGGTTAGCTAACGGTTTTATACCGTGTTGTAGATACTTTGCAGGATAGGAGAGCTGCAGAGTGATCCAGAGTGGGTGATCCGCTGAGGGCTCCGTACACTGGGGCGCTATCGGGGATTTGGGTTCTTTTGTTGTACAATGTGGTTTTATTTGTACTCAGCGGTACATTGTATTACCTTTTGGATATATATATATATCACTTTCATGTTTTGTTTTAATCTATTTGTGCCTTGTTGTAAGATCAGTGAAATTGTTGTCAGGCTAGGGTCAGGATCCATTGTGAGATCCTAGCCTAGTAGCACTCCGAGTCCTATGGATTTGGGGTGTTACATCCAAGTTCTGACACAGGGAACGACACTATTTAGAGGTTTCCGTGCTTCAAATTAAAGGATAAGATTATTGAGGTTGGTGATGAAAGTGCTTCACCCGTCACCCGACCCAATTTCATGCCTCCTATGGAGACTTGAAAGTACGACAAAATGGTCTAATTAGAGAAGAATCGTTCAAGGGACGGATTAGGTTAAGGCACATTTAACCAGTTTAGAAAAACATACTATCTATATATTAATAATAAAGCGAAACCCTTTAATGCCACACTTGTTTTTTTTCGTACATTTTGTCAAATGTCATTTTTCTACGCATTTTTATTTTGAGAATTTTTTTATTAAAAATTTATGTAAATTATACCTTTCTATAAACATTTCAACAAGATTTTGTTTTATTATCTTTATTTTCTCCTATACTGTCATCTAACACATTTGACCTCTAGTCTTTTTCTATATTTTACATACTAATATTAAAGCAAAAACCCTTAACATTACATCTCGTTTTCTCCCGTGCATTTCACCATTGTATCATTTTTCTATGCATTTTCATATTAAGAACCATTTTTCTATAGAAAATTATGTACACTATATTTTTTTATTGACATTTCAGCAAAAAAGTAAAAAAAAACTTTTATTTTTTATTCTTTTTATAATTCTCATCTAACACACTTTACCTTTATAATTCATCAAATGTCTTATTTTTATTATTAGATAAACAATAGTATATAAATACTAAACCACTAATTGTTATATATATTATTATTAAATATGTTACTATATATAAATAATATTTAAAATAGTAAAATATAGATATTTTTAAATGTAATTTTTAATCTATTTTAAATTAAAATCCAACTAAACAACATCAATGTATAGCAATTACGAGTGACAACGATAAAAAATTACACAATTAGAGGGAGAGAGAGAAAGAGAAGCTGCATGATTTTTATTTTTATTTTTATTTATTTATTTTTCATGTCACCAAAAAACTCATCTAGAGGTGGCGGGACGTAGAACCATGAAGATGATACTTGGTGAGGATACTACGATTTCCATCATGAAGATGATACTTGGTCCTCTTTTCAGTTGTGAAAGTCTCGGATTGAAGTTTGAGGGTAATGTGCATACGAGCATATAACTTTTTTCGACTCAAGGTCAACACATAAGTCCGGTAGGATTATATCCTAATACCAATTGATAATAGAAGTAGTACACCAACCTCATATACTAGGCTCGTACTATCTTAACTTTAGATTTGAGAACTTTATTATATCAACATCTCACAAGAGTAACCAGGGGGACTTAGGTCAAACCATATATATAAGTATAGTGGAGTTTTATTTTTAATCCAATCAGAAATAAGAGGAGTAACTCACCATTATATACAAACTCTCAACTTTAGATTCGGTAACTTTATTGTCTCATCGAAGGTCACTGGAAAAACAAGCAAAAATTATACATTAGTTGCTTAAAGTTCATCTTATCCGAGATGATAACATCTCAAAAATATTTATATTTATACGTCTCTAAATAGGTTGTTTATGAGAATTCCAAATTTTTGGAGCCTTCGATGTTTGTTGTAATGCAGAAAGATATTTTACTAGAAATTTTACAACATTCGGTCACTCACAATAGCAAGAACTCACTCACATGTTAAGCTTGAGGCTTTGACAAAAATATAATAGAGTTTTTTTTCTCTTGGTACCCTTAAAGGATTGTATTGACATTCCTTTATGTACCCTTTTCTGATTTTTCTATTAATAAGACAATATTCCGTTAATTAAATTTTTATAAATATATTATATATTAACTTATTATTTTAAATTGAAAAAAGGGGAAAAGTCTATAGTGTCTCCTCGTCTTTGACCCCTCTCACGCGACATAAGAACTTGAATCAACACCAATATGGCCTCATCCGGCCGGCATTCGACATCGGCTTCTCCGTCTTTGTCAATTATGTCATTTGAGTTAAATCAAAGATCTAAGAATGATGGTCTTGGAAGCCTAGCTCATTGACGACAAATTTGTAAGCTCTAACTTTAAATTGATTTGTTGCAAAGAGATCAATTGTCATAGGTGAAAGTAAAAGTACATGGTTGTTCCTGATAGCGGTTTGAATTCTTCTTTGAAATTGAAAAACAAAGGATCCATTCGTGCCATTAGAAGCTTCATTAATGGTTCCAGGAAAAAAGACATAAGTTGCATCTCATGTATGAAGAACAATAGTTGTGATTTGTTAGAAAATCAACTAGACCTATGGTCGATTCCAGTCCAATAAAAATATCATTCTTAATCAAATAAAATTTCAATTCCTTTTTTATCCTTGTTGATCTTTGTGGCATGTCAATTTTTAAATGTTTGATTGTGTGTCATGTCCTTATGGATATCTATTTGGTATTGCTTTGACGATTATCCCTCTGAACGTGACTGTAAATCTTCGTTTGTTACCTTTTTGTGTATATGAATTGATTTAATTATAGTAGTATTCCTCTTGAAATCAAACAGCGTTATCCTAATTGCTCATGCTTTATGTAGAAGAAAAATCCAGACAACCGTAAAATATGTTATAACCTTTCTCTGATGGATTCAAATTTGATATTAACATTAAGAATTATTATAATTGTTAAACAACGAATACTACTAATGAATCACAACTTATTATTATAAATTGGAACAATGATATCAACCGAAACCCATATCCGTCTACATCTTTAATGAGCCTTTGTGTGTATGAACGATATGAAATCAAGATTGTTCACCGATGGGTCTTGCTAAGAACAAAGAAGAGAAACAATAGAAATTTTATTTCTTCACTTTAAAAAAAATAAGTTAGTTGATGTAAATTTTAAAATTTTGAATTAATAGAATATTATCCTATTAATAGAAAAATCAGAAAACGACACAGAGAGGAATGTTTCAAGTTTGAGGATACCAAGAAAACTTGTGGATTTCAAAAGAAAAGGACGATACTTTTTTTGATACAATGATAAGGAAAAGGGGGCTCGGTTTCTCGAAAATGACCGCTCTAAAGCATCCTTTCGGAGGAGGTCATCAACATTGCGGAAGGGTATCGATGCAAATGCTCAGGTTGTGTCAGAGCCACACCACCCTATCAGCAACAATGTTGATGTCCCTATAAATAGGTTTCACACTATATTGCATGAAAACAAAGAGCATGGAGGAGATCTCTAAGATGATCATATCCGCTTCCCAAGGAGGTTTCCAAAGATTGTTGAGCAAATTGATGAGTTAGGTTGTCTCCCTCAATCTCTATGTCAGAAAATCCTAAACTCACGGCCTTTTAAAGGCCCTCCTGATGAGCAAAAACTAATGCCTCTAGAATAGATTCAGCTTCACATCTTCCTTTTCCTGCAACAACATACATTGCAAGGTTGTTCCAAATAATGTATCCAAAAGCATACTCGTCAAATGGGTCGATTTCTATAGGCGTCAAAGTTAATTTTTACATAAATCCCCATAGGTCTTTTCCACTTGATGTTTTTTGTATCCTTCTCTTTTTTTGGAGGATTGTTGTTGTTACTAATCGGTTTTGTGTTAGCCTTTTCCCATTCATTTATTTGGTTCCGCACTAGATGTTTCATATCTTATGACTCCTTTTATTTGTTATAGAGAGGAGATTCATTATCAGCACCAATGAGTCAGACTCCAAGACGATATCTAAGCCAAAAATAGTCTCAATGCCTATACAATTTTTGGTGTGAATGTGACATCAATTTGCTTTGTGGCTACTGTGATAATCTTGACCGTATGGTCCCACAAAATCGCACTAAAAGTAAGAATATCCATTAACTAAACCAACATCAGTGTTTAATAACTGGACAAGGCAGAACCCAACTTTATGATGAAGCTAAATGTGTGCTTGTGCGACAGTTGCATGTCCGGCATGGAGGCATTAATATAATCCCAAATAAATGTTAGAAAATTTTCCTTGAGATAAACATTTGTCATGATCATATTATCAAAGAGGAAAGTATTTTTAAAAGACTACGTTACCTAGCAGTTTGTGATAAACTCCCCCACACCAAAGTACCATTTTCATGATAGATGGTGTCCAAAGCATCAAGTGGCAAAAGGGTTGTGAGCGTAGGCATAATGTTGGTGATATGTCCCTCATTCCAAGAAAAAGATGAGTGTGGGCATAAAATTAGAGCATGTCACATGAATTCCACAACACCATTGTATCGAGGACACATCGGTGAATCAATGATATGTTTATTTTAAAGAGTCGCAATGACACTAAATAATGATGAACATAAAAATCAGTCGAATACATGAACCATTGGTGGCAGTGTTTTAATCTAGACCCTTGGGCAGCTTGAATGTGGAGATGCAACGTGGACTCCTAGTTGACCGAGCCAATAGGAAGACTTTCAAGTAAAAGCCCCAATAGATGGTGTAAACCACATAAGTTTATCATTCAGTGAAGGTCATTGATGATTGAGAAGGATATCTTCAAACATGGTCACCGAATCCACATTATAGAGATGTGATGGTGTCTGACAAGCTTATTTCCTTAGGTCGTTATAATAAACTTATCAAAGTTAAATCCGAACTTAACACTTGCCCAATGTATAACGATTAAGCAAGGTCGAACCCAAGAGAGTGAGAGATGATTAAAGCGCAGTTTAGTTTCAATTATCAATTATTAGTAACCAGGGGGTGGTTTGGATTGCAATATGTGACAAGACAAAAGCATATAATAGAAGTAAAGATGGTGATAAAAGAAATGAGACAAACACTACACTAGGTTAGATTTCCGCTTGCATATAACTTGGTTGGTTCTTTTTAGAAACATTCAACAATTGTTTTCATCTTGATCATATTTATGCATTAAGTCAACCGGCATTAACACAACTTAACAAGTTTCTAATCCGTAAACCTTCAAGACCAAACAACAAGTCAACATTCTACAAAAGATAAAGAGATACATAAAAGAGAAAACAACCCATTAATCTTATTATGTAGCTATATTCCTTTTACACTTAGATAATCGCAACCCGTTCATGCCTAAGAGTTTGCTACTGGATTAATGACCCGAACCCGAAACCAATTAACCTTAGCCTTTTGCATGCAATTATACAACTTAGGTGATCAAACTAAGTGGAAAACAATCATACAAACTAAGTTAAACACAAGGAATATAACACAAATGTATACTAAATAATACTTCTATTGAAAAGAACTTACAACCAACTTATATGAAGTTTCAATCAACCCAATGTAGCAAGGAGACTTAGCACTCCATACAAATGACAAATTAACAAAGAGAGGTTTTTTTTGGGGAAAATGAGGATGATTCTAACATCAGCCTATGACCTCTATTTATACTAGAAATGACATTAAATGAGAATAAATGGGTTGTGTAAACATCCACATTAAATGGAAATAAATGGGTTGTGTAAACAACCACATTAAATGGGAATAAATGAGTTGTGTATAAACAGCCACATTAAATGGGAATAAATAAGTTGTGTATAAACAACCATATTAAATAGGAATAAATGGGTTGTGTAAACAACTACATTAAATGGGAATAAATTGGTTGTGTAAAAACAACCACATTAAATGAGACTAAAAGGGTTGTGTATAAACAGCCACATTAAATGGGAATAGATGGGTTGTGTATAAACAGCCGGAGTTATGTCGTCTGTTGCACAACCGCGGGCGCGGATCTAGGAGCCGCGGGGGCGGTTTAGTGCAAAACGCTCCATCTTCAACTTAGCCGCGGGGCAGCTGAGCGACAGAATGTCGGCTTGGTTGTCTTCTTTGATCTTCTTTCTCTTCTAAGTGTTGTCAAATCCCTTGTAATTCTTCATTTCTGACTTCTTCAGCTGGATGTACATAATAGCAACACAAAACAACCAAAGGAATCTAATAACATGCTAAAACTACCTAGATATGATAGTGATTTCATCACCTATCAGTGTCTACCTGTCAAGTACCCGTGGAGTGATGATCAATCAAATTACAAACTAGTATATCACCATGTACACCCGGCAATAGTGTGGGGCTTATAATTTCATGTGTAGAGAAGGGCACCCACTTGTCTGTAATTTTTACATCGGTTCTTGAACCAATCTGCCACCCTATGCCTTTCGAAAAGGGCTTTCACACCCCATATACTTCTTTATGAGAAGTTGGGACGTGTGTCATGGCTAGAGGACAAAAAATCAGTGTGTCGAAAATAACGAGCCTTCAAAACAGCGTATAAAACCGAGTGTGTGGAGAATATAAGGTTCCATCCTTGCTTAGTTGCTTGATTAAAGATTTTTATGTCCTTTAACCCCATAATGCCTTGTGCCTTTGGGTAGCAAAGATCAAACCATGTACACCAATGTATCTTTCTATGTACAAAAGAAGATCTCTACCAAAATCTTGCAAGAAGGGAGTGTCAATTAATTCATTAGGCAAACGGTAAACACTCATGACATACACCTGGATGCTTTGAAAAACTGCCTTAATCATGACCTTTTTCCCTCTTGACAATATTCGCTCCTTCTAGCCTTAAACCTTTATCCAAATTCTCTCCCTAATAAACCCGAAAATTTGTGTCTTGGAACAAGTAACCACAAGGAGAAGACTGGGATACTTTATTTGTTGCGAAATCAAGGAAACACTTAAACCAACGGCCAATTCAATCTGTCTATCAACATTGATGTTCCTACTAAAAGAGACCTCACTCTTCTACATGTTCATTTGTTGTCCTTATGCTCTTTTGTCGTGATTGAGAATATCAATTATTGTAAAGCCTTCTTGCGGGGTGGCCCTTGCAAATATTAACCTTTCATCTACAAAGAATACTGGGATGATAGTAGGAGTGGATCGTGACATAGAAATATCATGAAGAGACCGGAGAAACACAACCCGTGAAATGAGTGATGAAAATCCCTCAACCCCTAAGATGAACAGAATAGGTGAAAGAGGATCTCCCTAGAATAATCCCACGTGTTAAAGCATTTGTCCCCTCAATTTGGCCGTTAAGTTTGAAAGAGTGAGTGGTGCCACGAACACAACGCATCATTTTTGCAACCCAACGACCATCAAATCCCAACTATAACATAATTTTCTCAAAATAACTTCACTCCATTCGATCAAAAGCTTTGTTGATGTCTAGTTTTATGGCAATGATCCATCGATTGTCCGTTATTTTGATCTTCATTTGGTGGAAGATCTTCATTGCTAGTAAAACGTTATCAGTGATTGATCTCCCTGCAATGAAAGTACTTTGCAAAAAAGAAATTACAGAGTCAAGATAAGGTTTCGTACGATTGACCAGATCCTTGGAAATCATCATGTAAAGGACGTTGCAAAGACTGATTGGCCAATACTCAGTCATATGCATGCGTGTTGGATGTTTAACCTTTGATATTAGAGTGAAAATTGTTGCGTTGATGGCATTGAGTGACGAATCCGAATCCCATCAGTCAGTAATAAACTGGATAATGTTGTCACCAATAATGTGCCAAAACTGTTGATAGAATAAGGCATGAAAGTCTGTCAACTTCTGGTTGACCGAGTCGGAAGTGTATCATTCATCTCATCTATTATTGTTGGGGTAACAATTGACAATATAGTATCGACGGCCTCGTCAAAAGGTAAGGAAGTAGGGAAGAGATTAAGGGAGAAAAAAAAACCCCAAACTTCACCCCTTATTTCGGATTGTGATCGCATAATGGTCCTTGAGTCATCAATTAATTCCAAAATGTTGTTCCACACTTGCCTACTAAAGGCCTTATGGTGGAAATAAGTTGTGTTCTTGTCTCATCCTTTAATTCATTCGGCCTACAGCGAATATGCTAATAACCCTCCTTTTTTGCATGGAGTTTTTCAAGCTCGTTGAATATGACATGGCCTCTCTCCCGTATGATTGTACTGGGATGGAGAGTTTGGAGCGATACAAGCTTGGTGCTTAAATCTTTAATTCTTTCCTTTCGACTATGATATATGATTGAAGCCCATGCATGGAGAGCAACAATATAGGTACTTATCCTATCCGGCAAACGCCCCAACTAGAAAGCCAGTGAGATTCTACAATCTGATGACAATCATGATGGTATAGCTAGAAAGGTTTGAAGTGGAGTATTTTCTTGTGATTATTCTATGACCCCTACTCGGGATTGTTGATTGCACGAACAAGAGCGAGTGATCATAGCGATATCGGTCCAAATGCAAAACCTTGTGGTGAGGAAAAGCACTAAACCATGATCCAAATGCTATAAAACGGTCTAAATGCTCCCTGATCAAACCCTGAGGGTTGTGTCCCCTTTGCCAAGTGAAGTGAGGACCACTTTGTCTGAAAATTCATTTTCAAACGAGTGTAGGATCTCATTAAAATCACCCGCAAACAAAAAGGGCCTTGAGCACTAAGGAAAAGGGAATGCATGAGTGTCCAAATTCGGTGCTTATTAGGTGTTTTAGGCCCTAATACAAAGTCCATTAGTAAACCCACATCGTTGCTTTGCTCGATCCTGGACTTCCTTCGTGATCTTTGGTTCCATGACAAAAATCACGTCCGGGCAATATTTTCAGGGTCAATCCCGAAGTGCGCGAACTGTAAGGTCATCGCCCAGACACCAACAATTCCAACTAAACATTTTGATTGTTCTTGGCTGGCCAATCATGGCCCTCGGCCATTTCCATTACTTCAATGTTAGTAACCAACATAGGATCACAATGATGTTTGCCTTGCTCAACAGACGCAATCAAAGACGATATCATGTTGATCTTGCATATCCACCAACTTGCGTTTAGTAAGAATAGAAGGGGAGGGACTACTATGTTGTTGAAGCTTCATGTTATATCGACGTTTACGATCAGCCCACGTAGCAAATGAATTACTACCTCCCTCAGAGAAAACCGTAACAATGGGCAATGTGATTGGTGATGTAGGAGTCTATTTCTGTTTAAAAGATGAGAACCATTGCTTTTCTTGTGTTATAGATTCCTCCCTTAGCCGCAGACCTCAAAGTAGTGGTCGAGCACGCATCCATGGACCATGAGGGAGGGATAAATCATGAGGTAGGGACGAGAAAGAACAAATTTTGACCATAGTAGAAGCAAGGAAGACGTTCATAACAGAAGCCGACCTGGAGAACATTGTTATAAATAGCCAATGATATGCAACGTTGCAAGGGTAAGTGAACATCAATCTCAACTCTGACGCGAATGCTTCCTCGGATACAAAGAAAATCAGAGTCGTCATGTGCCTTACATGTGCCCTAAATGTACTAATGGTGTTTCAACGGATAGGGCGGTTTTCTCCGTACAACAACGGAGATGAAGATTCACAGTAGTATCCAGAAAACTACAAGGGTCATTTTATTATTATTTTTTTTGAAAAATGAAAAGCGGTAAGATTGGTTATCTTCTAAAGGTAATCCAACCTAAAACATTTTTGCGAATGAGAACATGAAGTTCGAGATCATCAGAAAAATGGTGTTGGGGTCGAGATTCCCAGATGGGTCAATCGGTCGGCAACATAGTTTAATTATCTAAAAACATGTATGATTAGAATTTCGTTAAAAAAAACAAAGATTCAATATGAAGTCTGATATAATCCATCTCGACATCCATAAACAGCTCTACAAACCTTAAGGTGCCCTAATAACAAAGATTATCACCTTCGATTTTAATCTTTTTGATCTGAAGTCTAATTATTTCTTGGAAGCTAGTCTTTTATAACCGAGTTAAAGTTATTTTTCTTTGCATCAAGGATAAGAACTACTCCATTGTAATTTCGTCACAAAACCAAAGAACTTCTTCATTATGATTTCGTCACAAAACCAATGTGATTTCGTCACAAAACCAATGGATGTTAAACCCAAATTGTTAAATTTTGTTAACTCAATGAAAGCACATTTTCTCTTTTCGGTATATGTTTTCATATTTTTCTGGGACAAATAGCCAGCTTCAGCATTTTTTATTGGGTCAATCGGTTCACTAGTCTGGACAGTCTACTTCCATTTAAGAAGTGACTCTCCCCTGATGACAGTCTCCTTCCATTTATATAGCGACTTTACCCTGATGTCAAATATATTTTCAGACCGGGCAAGATTATCCAGGAGAAAGACACAAAATTCGCATCCTTGGATAGACTGCCTAGGCTATACCATCTTATCAGGGTAATAAACCAAAATACACTCTAGGCAATCTGTTAACCTTCCATTGAGATGGATGATTGGCTTGCACAATCATCATCTGTAAGAACAAAGATTAACACGAGCAGCGACATAAAGGTCAATCTTGAGAACAAAAATGAAGTGTTCCTCAAGGAAGTTCAACTTTATCAATAGCAGCATCCAACTTCAAATTCAGTTACGGTCTTTTCGGGAAAGAAACTAAATGGCACCACAAGTTTTCGCCTTTTGAGCAACAACAAAAGACTACTGCCAACCCAGCCCAAATATTAACACTTTCATGTCGACGCATTTTTCTATCTGTTTTTGCAACAAATCAACATCTTCTACCATGCTAAATGTTGCCACCAGCCCGGGCTAATAGCTCATAACCTTGTTTTACTCATGTTCCTGCTCCGCCACTTCTGATGTGCTCTTGTTTTCGGCTGGTCCCTACAGGTTAACATAACAAAGACAAACATGCATCACTTACATTGACATAAGAAACACTCCTAAAAGACGAACTGGCTCCATTATATGAAAAATGCAAATACACGAAATACAAGGAATAATACCTTGGATTGAAGTGAACTGATTGTGGACCTCAAAAGAGGATCTCCAACTATCAACCTCAGTGTTCTAACAAATTCAACACGAGGAATTTTCTGTGTCTGACGGTTTAAGATGTCGTAAGAGAGAAAGAAAGACAGAGAGTCAGAACAGGTAACAAAAATGAGTTAACAAAAATAGACAGGAGACGGGAAAATCTGACACAATAACGTACCCTATATAGATCATAATGCGCAAAGATCAGTTTCATATGATCGGCAGAAATTTTACTTTCAATAGCAGCAAACAACATGGGGAAAGGCATCCAAGGAGATTTAGGAATCCTCATTGGGTGTGGATTCAAATTAATAGCTCTTTCCATGTGTCCTTCGTTAGCCAGATTCATTTGACAGCCATTTCTCTGAAAATATAGTCAAAAAAGCATTAGCCGGTTGGCCAGTTCCCATAAACTAAAAAACCCCGGCAGAAGAAATTTGAACACTTCAAGCTAATGGGGTTCGAGGCAAGGATACAAGACAACTCTTAATCCCCTCTTGACAATTCCTCAGACTTGATATGTTGCAGCATTTTGAAACTCATTCAATTCTAGCTAACAAGTTCACAGACTGCTCAAAACAATAACCTTGCAGGCAATAAGTGATCACTTAAACTCTACCAAAACATATTCCTTCTCTCAAAAAAGTAGCCCAGAACTCACCTTATCTACAGCAGATGCACATGCATTATTGCTTGATCGGAGTTCAGGGCTTTGTTGGTCAATACTCACACCTGAAAATTCCAGCTTGTCACTTCCAGCCATACAGCCTACATAAGCAAAGAATGAGAATGCACATTAAAATGAATCATCGTTATAAATACCAGGCAACCACAGATATTGACTTCAAAGGATTATATTGTATTATTTCCACAGATTTTCATATTTGAAAAACTCAAATAAATTATAAAAGAGACAAAAAATGAAAATGCACATTACTGTAGCATCCATATTTTAATTTCATCGATTTGAGAGACATACAGTTGTGGTTTATCTGAGCAAAACTCACCTTCTTGCCCAGGAGAGATCTTAAAGCTGACCACAAATTCCGGATAAATGTGAGTGTTAAGGTTCATGCTCCACACTACATACCGTTGCGGATGGTCAAGGTTGTCAACTCCATTGTCAAAATTCTCACTACTAGGACTGAACTGTTTGGATCCAGGATCAATCAGCTCCATATTCCCCATAATGACACGACAGAGGATTACGTATCTTACTCCATTTTCGTCAATATCACAGTACTTTGCACTGGAAAAAGAAGAGAAAAATATTAACCTATTACTCTAACTGAAGTCTAAAGCTAAAAAATGTCATATCTACCACAGTTCTTTCCAATCCAATCACACAAGATCCTCCACAAAAAGTCAAATACTGAAGGTGCCAAGTTAGATTGTAGCTCGGAGAGCTTCTCTAAAATGCAATCCATTTCAACTTAAAAAGCCACACAACAATTCAAATACTGAAGGTGCAAAGTTAGGTTGTAGCTCAGAGAGCTTCCCTAAATGCACTCCATCCATTTCAACTTGAAAAAGCCACACAACAATTCACTTTGACGGAACCGTCATAACGTTTCAAGACCACATTCACTTCACCCATG
Source organism: Fagopyrum tataricum (assembly GCA_002319775.1). Classification (NCBI taxonomy): domain Eukaryota; kingdom Viridiplantae; phylum Streptophyta; class Magnoliopsida; order Caryophyllales; family Polygonaceae; genus Fagopyrum; species Fagopyrum tataricum. The sequence continues at coordinate 15,239,724 of CM008281.1, read as the reverse complement.
TGTCATGTATAGTATTTATCGTCAACAAATCTTTTTTACAAGAAAACAAACTAAAGATATTTTAGCAAAACTAGACTTTATTTTGTTTATTTATTTTATTAAATATTACATTAAATTTTCAGATTTGATATCAGATGAGATTTAAAGTTTCACAAAAAGCATAAATTTATATGGTGTTATTGATAATTTATTTTGATTCTAAAGCTTCTCTTGTAACCTTGCCTAAAGATTCTCATGTAATCCTTTTCTAAAGCATTTAATGCACAATTATTGTTTTAGGAGATATTATGCAGGCACAAAACTACATGCATCACTACAACAATATCCCAAATCAATAATGAAGGGGTGACCTTGTTCATTAGATATCGAATCATGGAGAAAACCATATTCAGCCTGAAGAATGTAAGAACACGAGCAACACCACACTTAATTCATGCACATTTTGTTAAATAGCTAATTTGCAATAAAGAAGCAGTGGGATGAATAACAAATATTATCCAATTTAAGCTCATTGGCACATGTGTATGCAAATACAAGCAGATATGAAACATGAAAAGAAGGCCACAACCTGGTACGAGAGCAATTTGCAGCTGCAAGATGCACACCAGAGCCATAAGAGGGCTCAAAACTTGGAAGCCCAAGAGACCCAAGCCCATAGGCCATAATACTCGACAAAGCTTCCTTCGAGGAAGCAAGCCAGGCATATTGAACATTTGCATTACCACGATACTTATCTGTTATTTCAACTTGCTTTTGAAAGAGCTCCATTCGGGCTTGTAGCATAGAACCTGAACAAGGAGAAACATTGATGATATCAACACCACTTTTTGAGTCCATGCCCTTCAGAAACATCTCCGTCACAACCTCTGGTTCCAACGTTTCATCTATGACCTGAACTTGACTGTCCAAAATTTTCTCTAGATGTTCAGCATTTCCATTTGTTTGTCTAACAGACACCCTATCACAACTGTCTTCAGCTTCAAGGTCACGACTAGAACGATTTTGACCAATTTTCACTCTTTTGACAATAGGATTTGACTCTCCACAATATTCAACTGTTGGAGTGTCCTTGAGCCCATTTAGCTCTATATCAATCTGCACTTTTATCCCATGCTGTCCCTGAGCCCTAGAAAGCAAATTAGAATCCCCGTTGCCATCATGCAATTCACAACTTCCATCATGCTGATTATCAAACGCAAGAACCTCAGGGAAGGAACACCTCCCTGCCTCGTCCATCCACGCCAAAGGCTTTTTTAAACCAGTCTTCACATCCAAGTGAATCATGTGCAGAAAATCAAGCAGCAGATGTCGGCCACTAATATTCACTTCAGTAACTCCTTTCTTCAGCTCAAAATCCTTCTTAACCAAACCAAGAATTTCAAAAGGGAGATCAACCCATTCCTCATTCTCATGGCACATCAAACGAGTGGGCTTCCTACTTTTCATAAAATTTGAATAAGCCCGGTACAAAGACTTTCCAGAAACAAATCTACTACACTTGACACTGCAGTCATCAGGTTTCTTCCGCTTCCCAAGCTTAACTGATGGCGCATTCAAAGCTGAAAGTTGCGGAATCCCAGTGCGAGAACCCCGATTTTTAGATGCCTTACTTTTCCTTGCATCAACAACTACACGACATCCTCTATCCAATACCTTTGCAATTTCCCCTTCCATTTCTATCTAACTGAAATATCCCTTTGCACAGATTGGAAACAGAAACTCTAGCTACTTTTTACAGATCTTCAATTCCCAAATACGGTAAAAAACTGTGCCACGAAGTATATCTGATTTTCCCTGTAATTATAACACTTATGTCAATGATACTGTTGAAGAAGACAAAAGTTGGTAGACATATGGAAAAAGTTAACCATAATTGGACAAGTAGAATAGACTTATCATTTAAACTATAATAAAAGAACAGCACACCCAATAGCTGCAAATGGATACTGACCAAATCCAGCAGTTCAAACTTGAAAAATAAGATATCCGTGTCTATCAAAATGTTGGTAAGGATATTTTTTAGAAAGAGGATAATAAATAAAAAGAGTGAACTTTTCCAACCTGTGATTATTTTTATCACCGATATTAATATATATATATATATATATATATATATATATATATATATATATATATATATATATATATATATATATATATATATATATGATTGTAAACAACAAAAGTTGATTTTTGATGCAAGCATAAAGCAAAAAAGATACTTTAAAATAAGAAGACCGTACTTCCTTCTAAAACAGATTCCAGAAGAATGTGATGTATTTATCTCAAATTGAGCCCCTGAAACAATTGAAACAAGAATCACATTCTACATAATTAATTTATTGCCAAACAAGAAACAAATCTTTTTCCTCATAATTTTTAGGGTTTGCATGAAAGTGATAAAGGTGTAACTTCGAGTCGTCATTTATATACTTCCTACATATGGAAAACCTGTTTAGGAAATTTCACACAAGTATTCACCTAGTTCCGACTTATTTAGAATTGAATTCGGACCAAGACAAAGAAAGTTTTCCATTTTAGGATCGCACACCTCCGTTGTTGAAGTAGACACATGGTATGAATAGAAATTTCAGTGGAATCTACTCAGTGAAATCTACCCTTCTATATTTTGGAAAAAGGAAATGATCCATCAAGTTCAAGATCGCTATCTTGTATGGATCCATTTATTCAAAATCAAGTCTACAATGCACATTTCAATTGTAAGATGTTAAAAAGGATGTAGTTGTTTGGAGAAACCACCTTCAATAATTAAGGAAAGTGATACTTGCAGTTTGTGGAAGTGGAAAATCATTTGAATCGACCAAAACAAGGCGTATATGTCACCAAAATTCAAATAGAATAGATAGTTTAAAACCAGTTTTATTTTCCAAGAAGTACACCAAGCATCAAAAGTGAAGGGCCAAAATTGTGTCACACATGATCAAATATAGAAGGGTGATGAACTCTACAATATATAGAGAGTTCATCATTCAGACGGCAAAGGAAGTGACGGGTCTACATACCGATGGCAGTTATTGTCTCTTCTGTACTGGTTGCACATCTTCACAAGTCTTACTTTGAGTTAGCAAGTATAGTATTATACAATTCACAACCTAGTTCCTAATCATATGCATCAAACCCTGATAGTTAGTAGTTTGCATAGTAATCAATAGCCTTTGATAACCAAACCGTCAAAAGAAAATCTGTCCTCCGCTTCAGCTACAAAAGAAATTTAATCATATCACGATTAATCAAACAATAAAATAAATATAAAGAAGTAAAAACAATTGGAACACAAAGATTCCTTGCAAAGAAAACAAGTGAAACTTCAACGGGGTAGATCAAGGGAGCATATTCAAATTGAAATCGCTGACATTTTGAAATCAACAACAATAAGCACACACAAGATCAAAGAACCCGATGGAATAACATGACTGAACAACTTTTTAGAACCAACTCCAATTTGATCGAAAAATTAAGTCAAACTACACCTCCAATATCTCAAAGATGTCGATAAACAGGCAATTTCGTTATCACACAAATCTACACGAAATCGGACACAACAGAAAGGAGATCTCTCGTTCCACTTCCAACAAGAACCACCTTTCTTTACATAACACGTTTAATCGATATATTCATTACAAACCCGAAAACATGAACCAAACATGCAAAATCAAGCCGAGAATGGGACGAGAAATGCAAACGAAGACTAAAAACTGATGATACCTGCCGATCGATAGGGTTTGGTGATTCGATTACCAGAAGAGAGGGGTTAGGAGACCACACGAAGGGATCGAAGAAACCCTAACTCGCAATCAAGCATTGAAAGTGATAGGGGAAGGAGGAAGGGAGGCGATAAGAGAGAGAAGACGCCGTTCAAAACAAGGACAGACGGCGTGTAGTCGGTGGGTCCTTGTTTTTATAATTTAAATTTTCTTTTTTTCTTATTTTATGACGGTGTTCCTCATATTTTTTCCTTATTCGGTTCCACTTGCCTTGCTTGGACGGAAAGAAATGACTATATTGATAAACTCACAGCCGGGTCGTAGATATTTTCTCACTGTCAAAGATCGACGGTTCTGGATTCTCCACCAATTATCACCACGTGTCAGTAATGACGTGTCCAGTAATGAGTGGTCTGTGAAAGATAAGTCGGTCTATAGATCATCCAGTGCATGGTTATCGTGAGTTGGGGCGTTTTGGTAATATTAATCAATCAGTGGGGATAAAATTGGGAGTAAAGAATCTTTGGATGAAGACAAACCTATGGGCTACGGGCATCCTTCGTGATTGTGGGTCCTATATGAAAAATACAGTAAGTAATAAGCGGGCCACCCACTTTTTTAAGAAAAGAAAAGGAAACTAGGGCGGTTTACTCGTGTATGTTTAGCAAAACTACAATAGATGTTCTGGATGTAGTTCGAGTTGTTTGTTTTGGAAGGGTATAGTTATTTATCGTGGAAAGGTTTTGATCGTAGATTGACTTCTGATGACTTAGTTTTGAGTCTAAATGTGAGGTATCAACAAGTGTTATCAAACTTCTGTCTTGAGTATTTTCTTTGATGATAAAAACTTTATTTATTGCTCTTTAATGATTGACCACTCTCATTTGTTTTGAAATATCGTTATTTTTTGGTCTATTTTATTTTGTGTATTTACATAATGTTTCTTTTGTTATGATTTTTCGTGATGATTTGTTCGTCTGTCAGCTTTTCGACCAATTAAATAACGTGTCATCTAATACGTCATATTGCTTTTCTCTATCAAAACAACAACAAGAAAGATAACGCGGTTAAGTGGTTCTAGGTTTATAATAGACAATAGTGCTCTTGAAGCATGTGTTCGTTCTCCTAGTCAAGCAAATAACTTTTCTAAGACTACACAACTCTCGCTTGTTCATCTCTCCGATCTTCTCTCTCAACATGATCTCTCACTCTAAGTCTCTCTTGGTCATGTTTTTAGTTTCTTAATTTGAATGTTTTATAGATTTCAATTTTGTTCACCAAAAATATGAATTATTTATTCACCCTACATTCAAATTTCGCATTTATATGTATTTTTTGGCTCCAGTGTTTTGGATACTTGTGTATCTTTTTTTTTTTTTTTTATCTTTCTTGTTTGTGGGTTAAATGGTAAGGGGGCACATATGACAATTATTAATCGTTTTTTAACTCTTCTTTCGGAGATAATATGAGTGTGAGTGAGAAAGTTGAGGAAGATGACGTATGAAACATAGAGAAAGGAATCTAGAAGCACACAGGTTATCGTTAGATTCTTCAACTTATTTGACCCCAACCACATTCTTCTTCAAAAGCACATTGTAGAGTCTCATTTACAAATTTGGTTGAGGAGCACATTTGGAATTGATTTTTAAAACTATAACCTTGAGTCCTAAATCCTAAAATCTTGTGTGTGGGGGGGGGGGGTTATTCTCAACCCCTATAAAAATTGTTTCTCAACCACAAATATAATTTAAAACCTCAAACTAAACAATTAAAAATATATGAAATCCAACATCAATTCTAGAAAAACCTTTCAACCCCTCTACTAAACATGACCTCAAACATCCTTAGGGATATACTTTTACAAATTCGGGCTAGTCTATCAAGTCCACTCACTCATAAAAAAATATGGGTATTGCCAATCATTTTAACCCGAATGAGTTTGGGTTATTGTTTTAGCATGTGGTCTAATATGCTTGCATGTATGAATAATTATAATATATGTATATACATATACTATCGCTTGTTTTTTTTTATTTATTAAAATCAGAGTTATCATGTAATATTAGATTTCAACACACAGTTTCATCCTCACAAACTAAATATGAAATCCAAGAACCTTAATGTCCTTGTCTCGCACTCTCTTAGTTTTGCGCAAGCCACAAACTCATACAAGTAAACCCTCACGACTTCCAGCCACACAAACCCTTTAATTGACAACAATTGAAGCTCAATGAAAGCCAGTTGGGCTGACACGAGATTATATTTGTACAAGTCTACTTACAAGTAAGAACGAACATATTGATTCTTGCGCAATAGAATAACAAAAAGCTTATGAGCTAAAGAAGCAATTTTAATATCCATAATGTTGACTTTCTCGAACAAAACATAGTGAATTCTTCGATCCAATTTCCAAATTTGGTTAATATCATTGATAATCTCCAAACTATCACATTCAATTTCAGTTTTCTCGATCCTAATTCATTTAGTCTACAAACATCTTCTCTTCGACCGGCATTCTTGCCATAAACACCGAGTTCTTTCCTATTTTTTATAATTCTTGAGCCCGTTCGGTGTGACATTTTATGAGAATGAAGTTGAAGATGAACTTGTTTTTTAATTCTTTGGCCTTATTTTTATTGTTCGGTGGTAAACAATATGATGAGATGAAATTGAAGATCAATGAACTAAAGAAGACGGAGTTGAAGTGAATTCGTCAACGGATATTCCTGACCTTAAGGGGTGTGAGACTTCACCTTTTAAATTTATACCCTTTATTATTCCAATCCGACGAAGCCCTTAGGAAAAACGATTATGATTTCTTCACACTCTCTTCTCTTATGCTACCTTAATCTATACCAAAGCAAGATCTACAATGGGCTCAATAGAGGCAATAACAAGATGAACTGAATTGGGAGAAGAAAATGTATAATTGTGTAAGAGGAAAGCTTAAACCCATCCTTTGATGGAAGAAACAAGGGTGGACATAAAAGATAAATCGATGGAGAAAAAGACAAGGAAGATACAACATATGAGGACTTGGTAAGAACAAACTCACCGGAACAATTGCAACCAGATGTTAAGGAGCATTATGGTCATCTTTTTTCCTTTTTTCAACCAAAGCAACATCAACATTAACTTTGAGCAATCCTTCCTCCGGCGGCTTCCGTTTATGTACTAAGACGTTATCAATCCTTCTAGGCTAGATATTCTTTACTTGAAAGTCATCAACCCATTGCAAGAAGTTCAATTGAACACGTTCGATATTTAGGGCCTCCTCATTGAACAAATACATATTTCGGCAAGTCCAACTTATCAAAGCCCTAGTAAGGAAGGTAGATAGAGCCTCTTCAAGAATGCTTCGGGTTGCATGGGAGCTGGTGCATCACAAACAAGAGAAGATCCGCCCCCCCCCCCCCCCCCCCCCCCCCCTCAAATCATCCTATTGTGTTCACATAAAATAGTGGCATGGTGAATGGATTCGGAAAACTCTTCACATCTGTCACACACACGATCTTGTACCACTCTTTTCTTCCTTAGTTCCAACTTTACAAGAAGATAACCATCCAAATAGCTCCATGAAAAAAGTAACATTTTTGGAGGTAGTTTGCATTTCCAAATCAGGCTAAAAGCATCAACAATGTCACCTTGAAGTCTATTTTGTCATTGATCATACACGTAACATCTTCCTATCAAATATGCACTTTTCACAGAAAAACATCTCATCCTCATTCATCCACCACACACATTCATCAGGTTTTTCTTCGAAAGGTCTTGGCATTGCCGAAATTGCTTTCACCTTCTTATAATTAAAAAGGCTTCTAACCAGATCTGCATTCCACTCCCCATTCTCATTCATCCACCACATGACCCATGCATCATCCCACACTCTAATTCTTTTCTCATCTCCTACCATCCATCCAAAACCCTACACCAATAAGTGTTTTGTTCCCCACACGCTACTCCTTGAGTAGCTTGGATAAGATCTCAGCTCAGAAGTAATAAAGGATCCATCACGAAAATATCTCACCCTCGAGACTTCCATGACAATCGAATCAATATTCAACACAAGTCTTTATCCTTGTTTGGCTAACATAGCCTCGTTAAAAACATTTAAGTCTCTAAAGTCCCCCCACCCTCTAAGATTTTTGGTAAGTACAAAATTTTCAACTCCTCCAATGAATTCTTCGATGTTGTGGAGAAGAACCCCACCAAAACCTTTCCATCATCATCATCATCATATGTATATTAGTAGTAATCCATTCAGGCATTCTGAACACAGTCATTAAGTACGTAGGAATATTTTTTGATAGACTTAAGTAATCAACTGAGCACCCTATATCACACTTACATTTTAACTAAACGAGATCTCCGACTTTGTATAATTAATTTATGTTCAGACACCTTCTCATACCTACTAATCACATCAGTAATTATTGCGCCTTGTTGGAGATTTGCTTTTGCAAATAGCAAGCACTCTTCAGCAAAAAACAAGTGGGATACTCAGGGAGCAACCCTACACACCCTTATACCCTGGATCCTTCCACGTCCTACCTCATTTCTCATAAGTTCAGAAAACACGTCAACACACAAGATGCCCCCTAGTCGGAATAACCTCTCATTTCCTGCAATCATGTAGGTTGAAAGTCAAAGAAATTGACGAAACACGTCCCATAATTTTACTTACCCAAATTTGGCAAACGCCGAGCCTCTCCATCACTTTCTTTAGAAAAAGCTCCATTTAATCCGATCGTAGACCTTGTTCATATCGAGTTTTACAACCATTTCCCCTATCACCCCATCCTCTTGTTTTTCATGTAGTGAAAAGTCTCCTAGCCGTAAGGACATTATCTGTAATATACCTTCCCATCATAAACGCGTTTTTTTCCTTTGAAATGATCTTCGGGAGAAGCCGCCTAAGACGGTTTGTCATAAATTTTTAAACAATTTTGTATAGGATTGTACAAAAGTTGATGGACCTACTTGATCCACCATCAACATTACAAGCTAAGTATATAAATTCAAAGTTTTAGTCTCCATTCACTTCTATTGCTTTGTGATACTGTTATATATGTTTTTCCTTAGTTAAACCTTCAAACACATTCAACAAATCCTTGAATCGTTGATACGGATAAATACAAACTTTAACTCAATTTATTTAGATATTAAGATTACAAGGAAGGGAGTAACGGGGGTTACCAATATACTCGGTCGAGTCTAGTAGCTTGATCGAACTATCCCGGAAGAAGGTGAAGGGGTTAGAGAATAGAGATGGCTTGCTCAACCCGAACTTGCCCTCAATCGCAGAGTGTACGGAGAAGGCTCAATGTGGTTCTTGCAGGAGAATCTCCACAATTTGTTCGGCCAAGAGTGAATGGTGTACGCCGTTGAGGTCAAACATACAAACAAAGAGAACAACTATATATTCATATTACATAACATCCTCGTCTTTGTGTGTCACAAGAGGTCTCCCACCCTCGTCTTTGTCCTCTTATACCAACACGAGTGAATACATGCACCCACCGTATACATATATGAACTAGTATTAGATAACCTCCTCGACCCATGTCAAGGCGGGACAATGAATGTTAGCTAATAAGTCTATATGACTAACTTGAATCAATCACAAACTCGATTACCAAAACGCCATGATCCGCTCATCTATATGACAATAAATACCTGGTCAAATCGGTAAACATCTCATTAACAAGTCCTCATCTTAATGGAAGTCATAATAACAAGACTTCGATAGTAGGAATGGACTACTCATAATTTACTTGCAAGATTACCCTGAACTTTTAGGTGAATTATGAATATGGTCCTAAAACTTTTCTTGACATTACGAAGATTTCCTAAAAGGCTCTAGACCTCAAAATATAATCTCTTAACATGATAAAATCAATCAACGAATTATTAAATGATTTGAAAGTCTCTCGGGCTATTAAAAAATACTAAGAAGCTCTTTTGTTTGAAGTGTAATACTAGCCAAACAAATTACTTTGGCCTTCCATTTCTACCCTTAATCACATCGTAAAAGTTATGGAAAAACTACCCAGAAATCTTATATCTTATAAATTTAAAGCAGAGGACTTTATGTCATGTGTCAATGCCACATTTAAAGCAGCCATCCAAATATTTTTTAAAGTTCATTACAAATTAAAATAATTATTCCAATATTTAAAAGTCAAATCTTAAATGGTAACTACAATCTTATCTCACCGATTTTAATATGCAAATATCCTTAAACAACTCAACTTCTCAAACAAGTTTCTTTGAATTCTAACATTCCATAAAAACAATTTATTCGCTAATACTACCTATATATACTTCCTCTCAAAATACGATGCTTATTTTTTTTTGAACCCGATCCCGTTCTATGAGCAAAAATAGTTAAATACATATTCATTTCTCTTTGTTTGATACATTTAATATGTTTTTAATTTTGCCTATTCTTCTTTAGTTTTTCATCATCCTCTCTTCATGCATACATATTCATCAACACATATTCACATTACTCGTCACGAATTGATCAAATAACTCAATTATGTATTGTATACCTTTCTTATTTTAAATTCTCAATTTAGTCTTCATGTACTCCATTTGTGTATCATATGTTTGTTCCACCCATAAATTTTGTTTTACGATCGACTCGAAATTCTAGAAGTGCGCCAACATAACTATCAGTTGTTATATCCAAAGGAATTTGGTGTGGAAAAAGGTACGAGGATCCTTACTATGGATCATGGGATTTTCTTGAAGGTTTATTACCTTAGACACTTTAGATATAGCGTATATGATTGAAATTTGATATGACCATGAAATATCATCTAAAATTTTCTAAAGTGGATTTGAAGAGGAGAAAAATCATTCAATTGATTTTGTAACTAAAAAATGAAACAAAACATATAACTCAATATGAAAGGTGAGAAATATATTTTAAATACTAGCTAATTACTTGAAAACATAATAATTAAAGTATTTACAAAATTGTTTTTGAAAAATAAATATAAATAAAAGTAAATTTTATGCATTGAGAGAGTCAATGTTGATGATTAGCTTTATTAACCCGGATGAGTGATGACCGGATGTTTCAATGAATGATTGCCCAAAGTTCCTCTCTTAAAGTTGCAACATACGCCACACTTGACATATAATTAAGGTAAACAAATGAAGTTTTTATATTAATTAAGTTAAACAAATTTTTTGTTTTAAATCTCAATATTTTTTAGGAAAAAAGAAGTTTATTTTATTTTATTTAATGATTAAAAAATAATATAAATTATCTGAATTTGCAATCACCAAAATTTTTGATTTTATGCAATTATATTTCAGTTGAATAACCTAATCAAGTGAAAAGTTTTTAAAAAAAATAAAAATTTTCACTTTACCTAATCAACCTTTTTTGTACCAAAACCCAATTTCATTCACCAAAAGCATCGACATTAATAACACTGCTCAACTCAGTAGGAAAAAGAACAAGAATTATAACGAACTAAATGAGCAGGGCAAACATTAGCAAGGAAATGCGTTGCATGATTGCCATCCGTCGAACAAAAGCCCATTCACCCGTATCAAACCTCAGAGCCAAAGATCACAGTTCGTGCACACAGTCCCCAAAGAGCCCCTATGAACCTGGCATCTTCAAAGCTTCATCACGATACCTTCATCGTCGGTCTCGAATACAACATATCTCCATCCCCTTTCAAAGGTCAACTAAATAGCCAACACCATAGCCTTTCCCTCAACCAATTCTTGCGATGGTCTTCCTTGCAATCCTCTTGCAACACCTAGTATAACCGCACCAAGATTATTCCGGCACATCATCCCGATCCCATACATACCATCCTACTTAACCGATTCATCACATTAAGTTTAATGTTCCCCGTTGGAGGACGCTTCTGCCCACAAGACACTCCTATCGTCTTTGGCTTCAAACTAGGCTCCCAGGTCGACTCAACATTAAATCTATCGACCAATTCCTTTACTCTCGATCCACCACTGCCTTATTCTTCACCACCCCTTCAAAAATCCTCAAATTTCAAGCCTGCCATATTTTCCAAATCATGGCTACCCATTCTTAATGTTCTACATGTGACGGCATGACGTCAACCCATATCTAGACTCTAATCAATCTTTTATCAAAGCAACAACTTTAACACACCTAGCAAACGCAGGGAAGTCGTCCAAAAGATTCAGCAATAGTTGGGCAGTGGGCAAGGGCATGATGTGGAGTCTCAGCCTGTCCACACACACCACACCAAGTATCTACCTCTAATCTTCTACTACGCAACCAAACATCAAAAATCATTAAGGAGGATGTACTAGCTCTACCCGCAACACTATCTCGAGCCATCATAGCAAGATGATAAGCAAAACGAACCAAAAAAATCCCATTCGAAGTATAAAACCAGAATTTTTCATCCTTAACCTCTATATGGCAGAGCAGGACATTCAAAACCACCTTCTGGTCACAAGGTTCCATACTACTTTCCACAATTTCAACATCTCAGCCACCGCCTGTAAGATTTATTTATAAATCTTATGATATGGGCTTACATTTTATAGTACACAATTATATTATATGGCTAATTGTTAGTGGGCTATATAAAGTGATTCAATTCAGTAAAGCCGGTAGACTTTAATTAAGCGGTATGGGCTTAATGAGTGGATACTAGATTTTGGCCCAATAGGCTTAATGGATTCTATTAGGTCAATATATAAAGGATATTAGGTTATGGTCTCCAATATGTCAAATCGATCAGCCGTTTTCATATTTTTACCCATCAAAAAGAAAGCCTAAAGAAACCATAAGGAGATTTGAACTGAGGAAGACGATAAACCTGCGGCGCTCATTCGGATTGTAGATTCCGCACTAAAGATTGATCTGATTGCTGCGTTATGGAACCAGGTATGTAAATATCGATTCTTTAATAACTATAGCATGATTATGATCCTCGGTATTTATAATTCAGGGACTTTAATTATTTCAACAAGTGGTATCGGAGCCATAATCATGTTAGCTTATTAGGAATATCAAAAAAAAATTCTGGTTGGTTCTGATCGAAATAAAATATAGTTTTTTTTTCTTAGGTCGGACGCTTTGCACAATTCCGTGAAATTGCTATGCAGTTTGTATGTGTACGTTGTTGGGCTCTTTGTTTTTTTATTTGCATGCATTCAATTTTTTTTAATTGGATTTACGGGAGATATATATGTATATAGATCCAAAAGGTTTATTAAAAAAAAATGTTTGTTTTAATGAAGTTTTGTCTTATTATGAATTCAAACACATATGTTACTGCGTGTTTGAAAATTGTATATTGGTTTTGTATGTCGTACTTGTACTTGTACGTATGAGTCGTGCATTAAACTGAAAATAGACGAGCATGCATATGTATACGGTATACTTATACGATCGGTTGAGCATCTCTTTTACGTTTTTTTATTGATGGGTTTGTTTACACGAGTTAAGGATCTCGAGTGTTATATTTGACTTTATTTACACCAATATGTTTATAGATATGTTATTTTTAAAGGTCTATACCTTTAATCGATACAATGTGTCAAGTTTTAAAGGTATATACCTTTAATTGACACGTCAAGTTTTAAAGGTCAATACCTTTAATTGATCCGGTGAGACTCGTCTATTTGGGTCTGTATTTACATGCGTTGAGCATATCAAGTGTAAAATTTGGATTTTTTTTTTACACTATATATGGTTATGGATATGAAATTTTGTGATTGATATATAGCGTGGTTGTTCACACGAACGTAAAATTTTGTCTTTTACCCCTATATTTTATATCGATTAAAGGTTATCGAGTGTAATATTTGGATGTTATTTACACGAGATATAATTATGGATTTTGGACTAAGTTGATTTAATTGATATGCTTCCAAAATAGTCTCAATATAAGGTTATGTGTAATATTCGTTTATGCGGATATCGTTCGGCCCAAAGGAAGATTGATATTTGGCCAAACGTAAAATACAGTTGTGGTTTTATTTGTTTATGTGAATATTGACCGGCCCAAAGGAAGGTTAATATTTGACCAAACAATAAAATAATTGAGATGGTTAATATTAATTATTTTGTGTGATATTTTGTTTATGCGGATATTAATCGGCCCAAAGGAAGGTTAATATTTGGCCAAACAATAAACACATATATTTAGTATCAAATAATTGTATTTTATTATTTATGCGAGTATTGATCGGCCCAAAGGAAGATTAGTATTTGGCCAAATAATAAATGTATATATTTGATAATAATATTAATTAGGTGATGTTTTGTTATTTATGCGAATATTGATCGCCCCAAAGGAAGATCAATATTTGGCCAAATAATAAATACATGTTATGTAATATTAATTAGTTGGTGTACTTGTTATTTATGCGGATATTGATCGGCCCAAAGGAAGTTCAATGCTTGGCAAAATAGCGAGTTCACATGCGATGATAAATGTTGATAAATATATAAAGATATCCATGTAAATAATAGTCGGTCCAAAGAAAGGCTATTATTTGACCGGATTTGTTATCGATGTTTGATTATTGCGATGAGAGTACCACTTGCAATTGATATTGTGTGCAAACACAAGATGTCAAGTTGCGCTAGGTATCTTGTTTGTAACATTTTATATGAGGATTTGTCCATGTGAATGATAGTCGGTCCAAAGAAAGGCTATAATTTGACAGGATTTATGTGTCCTCTTGAATTTACTTTATTGAGAGTTATAGTGTATTGTTCCCATTTAGATCATTGGATCATAAGGTTGGTAACTATGAACTATGAGCCGCCTCAAAGTTTTCATGCTTCTAGTTTTGTCGACTTATTTGGCCCAATTTTGGGGACTTAGTTGATAATGTTATGAAGTGTGTTTTGATATACTACATACCTACTTTCTTTTATACTTTTCATTTGTGGATGTATGCCCATATTTGGTAAATGAATTGTGATAGGGAATTCAGATGGTGAGCATTAAGAGGCTTTAAAGGTGGAGAATCTAGTTATTTGTACTCATGTACATTATGTTGCTATATTTATTTAAATATGCATTTGGAGTACATGAATACAATCTCCTTGTTATTAATCAGTTCACAAACATTGGACTGTACAAGTTTAACTTTTAAGGTGAAATGATTGAAACATGATGTCACCAAAGTGACCTCTCTTGAATAGATTATTCATTAAGGAAACGTTAAATGATATGTTTATGTTGGTTCATGCGAGTTGTATTCAACCCAAAGGTTGTATAAAAACTTGGCCGGATTACATATATGTTTATAATGGTGAACATGTGACAATTATAAGGTTATACATGAGGATAGTATTTTATCCAAAGATAATATTATTATTGCTCATGAATTATTGTCAATGTTTGAATATCACGACAAGAGTATCACTGTTAATATCATTGTCCAAAGATTTGATATTGATGTTGCACTTGATATCTTGAGATGTGATGTACAATTCATCTTTGTATTTGATTGATTATGGTTCATATTGTGATTGATAAATTGTATCTCCCTTTTAGTAAATTTGTTAATTTATCTGCTTACTTAAGTTAAAGTTTTGTCCCTAATAAGGATAATTTATGAGGTTGAATAATATGGTATATTATTTTGGGTTTATGGATTATAACCTCACATCAAGGATAAAACATATATTCTCCTATAGTTTTCGGATCTTCCAAAGAGAAGACATTCTTCTAAACGTGAGAATATTTTGTTTATGAAGGTCATATGATCATTATGAACACCAATTGAGTCTTCTCAAGTGGAGATGAGAACTAAGAAAATCTCAAAAAAAAAAAAGAAGAGATTTTATATGGTTTTACAAAAGGTGTTCTCATTCAGGTACTCCTCGGAGGAAGGGAAAGACAAACGGAGATACTAAGGGTTTAAAACAAAAGAAGCATAATAAGAAAATATAAAATTGCTTCTTTTGTAAAAGGTTTGAACTTATAAGAAGGATTTTGCAAATATCACGCTCGGCGTATAAAGAATGCATTTTCTTAATTTGGTTTACTCTCAAGTATATATAATTTCAGTTTCTAAAAACACTTGGTGATTACCTCAAGTATCACCATCAGGTATGAGTGTTTTTAAGTAGAGTATAAGTTTTATGTATTCATTGCCCATCAATTTTGGGAAATGCAGGATTTTCTTGAGGATGTAGAGTTTGGAGGGGAAGAATTGAGGAACATCTTTGTTGATGTAGTTGTCCATTAAGAAAAGAGTTTAACATCTCTTTCTAAAGTTATTACTGAAAACAATTTGAATGTACTTTCGAATTGCTCTTCAATATATATATTAAGTTTATGACAACACTAAGGTTCCTCCCATAGAGCAAACTCAACAACCTCAAGAAGTGTCATTAAGGAGTTTATTGAGAAATGAGGTATGCAATCTTAGATGATTACATTGTATATCTTGTAGAATAAGTGATTTTGTGGGGTAGATACGAGAAAGTTATCACGTATCATATGGCACATGAAGATAAAGTAGACACGTCAATTGATGATCTATTGAATCTTCGTGAGGTTACCCAAAGTTCTATTTCTCTGATTTGGAATAATGTCATAAAGGGTGAGATGAAATCCATTGAGGATAACGACGTTTGAGATCATTTCGCGTTATCAAAAGGGTTTTTTGAAATGATTCACTCATAAAGAAGACATTAAAATTGAATGAATATTCATTCATATTCATTAAATGACTCATTTAGGACAATAATGACATGTGTGGCTCATTTTGATTTAGAGCTACAGGGGATGAAATAAAATAGTGTTTCTACATCTAGTGATGATACACTTATGTGGTTCAACTATAAGTTTTGAATCTAAAGATTTAAAAACTATGGTTTGAAAATGAGAATTTCATCTACTGTCTAATCAGGTATAAGACAGTGAAATTATAAATTTCATAAGGTTATTACTTCATTCGGATTTGAGGTAAATAAGGTTGAAAATTTTGTATTTCACAATTCAGTGGGAGTAAGTAAACTTTATTGATGATATACTATCAGTTTGCAACAATATGGGCTTAGTGGTTGAAACCAAGAGATTTCTCATTAGGATTTTTTAAGATGAAAGATCTTGGGGACGCTTCTTTTGTTTAGGCAAAAGATACTATGAGATAATTCTCAAAGTGTCATCAAGTTGTCACAAAAGAACTAAAAGTTATCAATTTCGGCTTGAATGCATACCCTAAAGGAAATCCTTGTGGTTTTGAGGATATAAGAGATACCCTATACAACTGTCATAGGAAGTCTAATGTTTTTGGGTATGTACACTTCCGGATATCGTGTACATGACTAAAGTGAAATGTATAGCAGATTATTAAGCGCATGAAGTCATGCGGCCTTGCAAATAATGAAAGATTTCATGCTATAACGGAAATTGAGATTTTGGAGATCATTGGATATTTTATCTCGATTTCTGTAGACGTCGAATAAAAGACGATCACCTTAAGATTGTAGGTTGGTTGGAAGAACTATATCTAGTAAAAGTGTTAAACAACACTTGTAGCTACTTCCGCTATGGTTGCATATATTTGTCATTGGCTACATGCTTTTAGTAGCTTTAAGAGCCAAATAAAGTTTTTTTTTTTGTGATAACATATATGCAAGTTGAATACAACACCTACCAAAGCTCCTTGATGGAAAAACACCTTGATATTATGTTTATGTCAATGGAAGGAAAAGTTCAGGAAATGTCAAGTTCTATAAAACATATAAGGACAAACTCAAATTATCGGATCCGTTAATCTAGGGATTGCCTCCTAAAGTATTTAAGAAGCACACTGCTCACATGAGGCTTGACAGATTTTGTAATCCTTAACTTAGTGGGAGTTTGAAATGATGTATTATACCTTCCGATTTATGCATAATAAAGTTTTATGAGTTGATTCATAAATTATATTTTTGAACTTAAGTTTGGTTTTGGATTGATCTCCGAATAAAGTAGGATCAGTTGAAAATAGGCATGTTATGAGATCACATTGCATGTAATTTTCATGTCACTCATCCATACTTGATCTATGTCATTGAATATATTGACATGATGAACACGGAAGGTTTAGTTACGATGAATGTGACGAACGCCGCCGTGATCTCATATTGATATATGAGATGAACCAGATTGAAATAAAGAAGAAGTCTATAAAATTAGCCAATACGTGCACATAAAGAATTTGGTTAATATAATTGTTTGATTCATATGTAGCCCAAGTGGGAGATTGTAAGATTTATTTATAAATCTTATGATATGGGCTTACATATTATGGTACACAATTATATTATATGGCTAATTGTTAGTGGGCTATCTAAAGAGATTCAATTAAGTAAAGCCCATAGACTTTAATTAAGCGGTATGTGCTTAATGAGTGGATACTAGATTTTGACCCAATAGGCTTAATGGGATTCTATCAAGTCAATAAATAAAGGATATTAGGTTATGGTCCCCAATATGTCAAATCGATCAGCCGTTTTCATATCTCTACCCATCAGAGAGAAAGCCTAAAGAAACCCTAAGGAGATTTGAATTGAGGAAGACGATAAACCTGCGGCGCTCATTCGGATTGTAGATTCCGCACTAAAGATTGATCTGATTGTTGCGCTATGGAACAAGGTATGTAAATTTCGATTCCTTAATAACTCTAGCATGATTATGATCCTCGGTGTTTATAATTCAGGGAATTTAATTATTCCAACACCACCATCCCAATTAATTATATCACAAACCCGAAGCTCCACCAAACCCTAATGAGGAGGCAATTAGTTTAAAACTAGTAGGTCTAGGAATCCACTAGTCACCCCATACCGAAATGGATTCGCCATTTCCCATCGAATAGCAAAGGCCACCCCGTAGAAGCTCCCTGCCGTTGATAATGTTGCGCCATGTGAAGTTGGGGTGCAAGCCTAATGAGGCTTTCATAAAATCACCGTGAGTGTAGTACTTAGCCTGCAACAAACGTGCAATGAGGGTGTCTGAATCCGTCAATAGTCGCCATCCCTGTTTCGCAAGCATGGCGAGATTGAATGCTTTCATATCCTTAAAGCCCAAACCTCCATCCTCCTTAGATCTACAAAGTTGCTTCCATTTAACCCAATGGATTTTTCCGGTGACATGCCCAAGAACCCCTCCATAAATTCTTCATTAATTTCTCGATGTCATCAAACACCCAATCCGACATATCAAAACACGACAGGGTATATGCATAACTTGCACCACCACTTTGAGAAGGACCTCTTTCTCAGCTCTACTCAACAAAGTCACCTACCACCTCTTAAACTTCTTCCAAATCCGCTCTCGGACATTGGAAAAGTTTTCTTCTTAGATCTCCCCACCATAGTTGGAAGAAATTCATGTACTTCTCGTGTTTGGACACTTCTTTAATGCCCACCACTAATCGGATCTCTGCCGTCATATCCAAAGACACATTGTTGCTGAAAGACAGATTTGATTTATCAAAGTTAACATGTTGTCTCAACGCATCTCCATACTTCCGGGGTATGTTAACAATTCAACTTCTTTGCTCTGTTGATAAGATGCCTTTGAAAAATCACGCTATCATCTGCAAAAAAAGGAGATAGAAATTCTCAGGACAAAATGGGCAATTTTATTTCCTTGAAAAAGGCTAGTGAGTTCCCACTATCTTATAAGACAAGAGAGCCCTTCTGCACAAATGGTAAAGAGGAAAAGGGAAAGAGGATCTCCTTGTCTTAAACCTCGAAATGGGTTGAACGGAGGGGTAGGTAAAAACCCTCCATAAGAACATGATAGGGTACGAAAGAGAACACTTCGTAATGAGACTAATCCAATGATCATCCAGTCTCATAGAAAGCATACAAGACTCAAGATACTTCCACTCAACCCGATCATAAGCCTTGGCCATATCTAAATTTAAAGTCATGTATCATGTTTCCCCTCCATGGTCTTCATATAGTGAAAAAGCTCAAAAGCCACTAAAACATTATAAGTAATAAGACGACTCAACACAAACACACTTTGATTATATGAAACCAGTTTCCCGAAGCATGACTTTAATCTATCAGCCAAGACTTTTGTAAAAATCTTGTTCAACACATTACATAAACTTATCGGTCTCAACTCCCGCATTCTACACGGATTATTAACTTTGGGATAAGGGAAATAAAAGCATGATTCAAAGGAGGGAAAGAGGCACCTCCAAAAAGACTGTGGATGAATTGTGTAACATCACCACCGAGAATGTCCCAGTTTCTCTGGAAGAACTAAGCATAAAGGCCGTCCAGCCTCCGGGGATTTCTTAGGGTGCATTTCACACAACTTGGTATCAGAGCGTGTATTTCACAATTAAAGAATCCATGTATTTCATAATAATTATATCTACCCAATATAAAAATTTAGGAAAAATACGTTTCACTTATTTAAAAAATCAAAAAAAATACTGATATTAATACTCTTGAAATCTAAATATTCGTAACCCTTTTTTTATATTAAATAATCTAATCAAAACCCCTACAATGTACCAATAATACACTAGTATTAGGTTAGTAGATTATGCCATCTCTTAGCTAGTCGAAATGGAACATCCGAAGTCATTCTCATAAATTATATCACTCTCCTTCAACAATTTAACAAATGCATAAACTCCTCTTTCCTCAAGGCTCGTAAGCACAAAAATGCTACATAACTGGTTCAAATTTGTCATGTTGGATCGGTGCCCACTAGATAAAAAATTTATACTAGTTTTCGTCGGAGGCTGTTATAACATAATAAGTAAACAATTGTACGGAATTAATAGATAAAGTATATAGTAAACTCTATTTATCTAATTAATTAAACGAGATTAAAAGCATTGTCTTTCTAACACTGATTAAACATGATTTTGAATCGCTTGTTTTTATTATTGAGCAATTTATCTTATTTTTCTCGTCTTCTTTGTTTGCTCGATATTTTTGTGTTGTTTAAGTCAATATGTACGTTACACTGAACCAATACAGAACATAAGTAAATCCAAAGAGTTTGTCCTAAACCAATTAAGACAATAAAAATAGTCGATGTATCTCTCCTGACTTTAGGTGCGAGAATATTAACACTCCAAAAATTGCAAAATGATGTCGAACGTAAATATATTTTTGGGTGAATTCACTAAAAATTTTTAAAATTTTCTTCGCTATAAAAAAAGAAAAAGAAAAGAAAAGAAAAGTTGACCGGTGACCGTGACTTAACTTAAGCCCTAACGTGAAGTTCCAGGACTCGAACAATTCAGGAGAACTCAGAGATTTACTCCAATGGCGAGGACTACGACCAAGGATGCGCAAGCTCTATTCCAGTCTCTTATCGCCGCCTATGGTGCTACCCCAACCAATCTCAAGGTTGGCCTCTATTTTCCTTTCGCCGTTCGGTATTTACCCCCTTTTCTCTTTCCCCTCAATTTTGGTTTGAATTGACATTTTATACCTGGCAACTTGTTATTCCAGATCATCGACTTGTACGTTGTTTTTGCTGTGTCTACCGCTCTGATCCAGGTAATTTTTATGGCCAATGAGTTGATCTGTGTTCAATCGCTTTATTGTCTTTTTGATCAATGAGAATTAATAATTGGGTTGCCTTTCATTCTGATTAAGCCAACAGCCGATGCCTTAAAATAAGTTTTATTTGGAATTAGAGTTACGATGTAGGTAGATTTGTTGGTAATTGGTTGCATTGTGCTCATTATTCCTCTTCAATGCTTGGTCATGGAATTACACGTTTGGACCGGTTTGGTAGGTAGATCGACGGAGAAGCAGACATTCCTATATGCTTATTGAGTTATAGATATGCCTGTGCTGGTGTAATTTATTTCTGCCTGAGTTTTCATTGGCAATCATGTACTTGGAGTCGAGTTGAATCAAACTTGGGGGTTGAGGAACTGGACTTGTAAGGACATCTCACAAGGTAATACGAGAAGATCTAGCAAATCTAATGCCACTCTAAAAGACATCCTATTGAGGATGGAAGATGGGAATCTTTTGCTACTGTAAATCTGAAAATGCATGGACATCGCCATTGTCTGCCTTCTATTTAGACAATTTCGATAGAAGGTCTGGTTACTATAGTAGATGATGAATTTTGAATGTGCGCAGTAAGTCTTCTAGTTTTATAAGAAGTTCATTTAGTAGATAATGTAAGCAGTGATGATGTCTTCAACTCCTTCCTTGGATTTGCTTTTTATTGCTTTGTCCAATGATAGTTAATAAGGGGTACATACTTGAGTATGAGGATTCTTTGATCAAGTTAAATTATTTTCTTGTCGTATACTATATTTTACTTGTAGAACATTTCTTGTAAATCATTTTTCAAGTAAATATGTAATGATACCTTACTCTTAGGTGCGGCCGGTGGTGGTGGGTGTAGTAATTGTAAAATGTCCTGGATTTGGTAGGAAAGATTTATAAACCTTCTCACTGGAGTACCAAAAGTGCATCATATAAGCCCATATTTTGGTTTAGTCTTAAAGTTATCACTCAAAACGATTATATCTGTAATATGCCTGAATTTGTTTCTAAAATTGCTTGTTGTAGGAGGTATTTTAAAAGTATTCTTACTGCCAGCAATGAGCCAAAAGTTTCAACTAGAGGATCTAGTTTAAGGGTCTGTTTGTTTTGCTAACATGTATCTCCGGGAACGGATTGGAATCATATCAATCCAACAAAATGTGTTTGGTAAGTCCCTAGAATGCTATGATAGAGGTCCTTTAAAACAGGAAATATGATCAATTTCATTAATTTCCCCTTGACGGTTTCTTTTCCGTTTCCATTCCTCTGCTCCAACCAAACACCCATAAGTGGTTCAATTCCATAGAATGAAGTGAGCTTGCTTAAAAATTCTTGTATGGGGGATGGAATTACATGCTACCTTAGTGGTGCTTATATTTATAAACATTTGGTGCACACTCCTTATTACTCATAATTAATGAGGAGTGTGCACCAAGTGAAGCTAATGTTTGATCCTGCCTATCCGGCACTTGTTTTGTTTTGTGTTTGGAGTTGGATAGACAAAAGTATATTTGTTTTGATTTGTGCATATGTATCTAGTAAAGACATAGTCGTGGAAGATGCTAACTTATGGGGCAAAGGATGGGAAAGAGAAGTACGATGATAGAGTGTAATGCAGGAACCTCAGGAAGAACAGATGATCACACACAATATAAACTAAAACACACAAGTAAAAACAATCTTGGGAAACCCCAAGAAATCTACTAAGCCTCATGGGGGCAGAACTATGCAAGAGCCAATCTGTAAGGAGACAACACTCCTAAGAGCCCCAAGGCAAACACCTAATACAGAGATAGATTCTCGATGACTTGAAAAGAGGCCTAATTCCTTTCAGCTCTAACAAACAGTTATTCCTAAATCATTCCCACAATTACACTTATACAATACAAGCTGGTTTCATGGTCTAACATATGGAAGTCTTGTAGATTTTCATTCCGACTTGAAAATTTGCAGTACCTATGTTTTACCGAATTTACACCATATGTGTTAAAGATCTTCACTATCCTTCAACAGGCTGTTTATATGGCACTGGTTGGAACATTCCCTTTCAATTCTTTTCTATCTGGTGTACTGTCTTGCGTTGGCACTGCTGTCCTTGCTGGTAAGATTGTAAATATTTCAGATATGTTTTAATTTGTATATCCTCTCTCTATTTTTTTCTCCTTAATTTTGAAGTTGCTTGTCTGCAGTTTGTCTTCGCATTCAAGTGAACAAAGAAAACAAGGAGTTCAAGGTAATCTTCCACTTGTAAGGTTATATTCTCTTGGATACACTCCTCGCTATTAAGCAAATAATCTTTCTACTGTCTTTTACTTGTTACCATACAGGATTTACCTCCAGAGCGTGCGTTTGCGGACTTTGTTCTCTGCAATTTGGTTCTTCACTTGGTTATAATGAATTTCCTTGGATAAGAAGCGCGGCCCACATCCTGACTCCAGAGCCAATATATGTCTTATGAGGTTATAGTTTATGAACTTCTTTCTGATACTAAATCTTTGATAGAAGAAGGGAGATGTATGAGTTAATTATCTCTATGCAACCTTTGGGGAAATTTTCAACTACTCCTTTTGAACCATCATTTGGCCTTTCTTTTGAGTTTAAAATTTGGTAATGTTCAAAAAAATCAAGTTTATCTTTGGTAGTGTAATTTTACGGGCTATTGGCGTAGGTTACCCTCAACCATATTATAGGTTAAGTTGGTAGACACTTATTATGGATTGACATTTAGGCACCCACAAATGATCCCACTCATAATTAATCTATCGTACTGTAGCTGAATAATCCAACTCATAATGAATGCAAATCTGCCAAATCCTACTGTGGTGACGGGGTTTGGTTTGTAATTATTTTTGTATCTGTTCCTTTTGGTATAATAATTTGTAACTGTCAGCAGCTAAATCAATGACGAACCCTCGATTTCCTTGAACCCGTTTCAGCCGTTTGATACATATCATTGGTCAACTACTTTGCTCTCGATTTTGTTGAACCCGTTTCAGCCGTTACATACATAATACCAATATACATAGAGAAAATTGGTCATTGGTCCACTACTTTATGACGTAGGGGTCTGGCCGGAATCGAAACCAAAATGGGGAGTCAAACAAGTTGTTGGACCGAATACTCAACTTATTCCATTCCGGGAACCGGTTTAGTATTTAAGTCCATCTATTTTATTTAATTTATTAAGGAAAATAATTTTTAAAAAAAATTTCTTTCTTGTTTTACAATATTTAGTTCGTCACGTATTTATTTATGATTATTTTGGTACTAATGTACTACTATCAAGCCAATGCACTATGTTTTATGATACTAATTACAATACTCAACATGGGTTTAAATAGGGTAGTAATATCTAAATAAGATAGAAACTTTGAACCTATGCAAGCATCTGGATTACTGTCCCTGAACCTTTGTCTAACTCAATGCTGAGTTATAACAGTCTTAAGATACAATACTTCACTTCCACAACCCTACACATTTGTCATCTTAGTTTTGTAATTTTGATGGTAGACTTTTTTATTCGTTGCATTTTAAGTCTTTTCTTGTAATTATTAGAAGACTAGTAGTTGTACCTTTTTTTAAAATAAAGTTTTAGTTTAATGTTTGTATCTTTTACAAGTTGATCAAATATAACAACTTTTTTTAAAGGGAAATTCCTCGTGGTGTTCATGAAAAATTGTCATTTCTTTTTGATAACCAATGTTTTATAGATTTTCTTATGGTGCCCACAAGGTTTAGTTTAATTAGTGTGCATCACCAATCTTTTATTTTTTATTAAAGAATGTTCATTTTTCATCCAAGAATATTAAGATATAGAATTGAGGATTTAATTTTATTAAATTAAGTCAAAATAAATTTATTTTTAAAACAAATCAAAGTTATTTAATCTAATTAACTTTTATCTAATAATATGAATTTTAGTAAAAAATTAAAATTGAATTATGCAAAAAATTTAACATTTTTAAATG
Organism: Fagopyrum tataricum; assembly: GCA_002319775.1. Lineage (NCBI taxonomy): Eukaryota > Viridiplantae > Streptophyta > Magnoliopsida > Caryophyllales > Polygonaceae > Fagopyrum > Fagopyrum tataricum. The sequence continues at coordinate 15,214,507 of CM008281.1, read as the reverse complement.
TATAAATTATATGTTGCTAAATACCAAAATTTAATATATATTATATATATAAACACATCAAATAATTAACCTACAATACATGTATTGTTTGGATTATCCAAGTTCGCAACATTTACCGTGAAGGTAACCGTGTTGCTGATTATTTAGCTAGTTTAGCTTTTACTTTTAAGCCAATATTTCATGTATTGTGTGACTCTATGACCCATCGGAGGGTGCTTTATGTTTTCTTGTTGATGATGTTAGGGGCAAGACTATCCCCGCATGCCGATAACATAACCATATTTTATCTATATGAAGCGGGTCTAGATGCACCTAATGACCACTGACACTCCTTCTCACAGAAAAAAAAAATCAACTAGGAAGAAAATCCCAAAAGAGTGTCATATTTATCAAATAAGTATAAAGTATTACACACATTCTTCGGTCAATGTATATTCAACACTTTCCTTTGCTCCAACTTTTTTTTTTCCTATCGCGTCTTCTCATATCGATTTTGCGTTCTTTGTGTTCTCGTCTTCAATGTTTTTCTCTTTTATTTTGATTGTTACTTTTAATATGATTTTCTTAACAACAAATTTTATTTTTTGGTCTTATTGATCCTCGATATGCCAAACATATCTTGTCCATCGAATTTCCTTATGTCATTAAAAGAAGTCTATAGGATATGTGAAGTAAGAACATGTAAAAACTTCTTTTACATTCCATATATTTTGAAGGTGACGTATAAGAAAACAATTTGATTTTGATTTAAAGACATATATTGAATATAAGTGCAATGTCCCCATCATATATAAATCCATGTCGTTCTCCCAAGTGAGAAGATGAATAAATATGTGGTTGGGGGTTGTCATCTTCTACTTAAAACCCTAAAAATCCAGCAACAAATTGACATGATAGGATCATTCACACATTCAACTACTTTAAAAGGGAACATGACACGTCTCTAATGTCTCCATAAGAACTAAAGAGATTATAAGCAACAAAATTCAACCTATGATCGAGCTCAACGAAGGAGCTAGTGTAAACATTATCTATCTCATTCATAAAAAAATTATAAGTTGGAATTACATGATTTTATTCTTGCTCATTGGAGTAGGTCCAACTCTAACTATAGCACTTCGATATCCACATGTTTCTATGCCTTTTAATGGATATGATCAAAACTATTATATACATAGATACATACATACATATTTTACAACTTGGATATGTTTTAGACGGTAGAACACCTTATGTATATTTTGTCATACTTTTAAAAAAAATGCTCTTATGCTAATAAAAAAAACATTCACAATAATAAATTTAAATTTGTAATCAATATAATATAATTACCATGAATTTAATGCTAAGATTAATTGACAATAAATCAATTAAGACAATTCTTGATAGATGTAATACTATAACCTCAACAAACTACCAACTCAAAATAAAATAAAAAAACTCCCGTTTTAAAATAACCCAATAAATAATTTATAATTTTTGTAAATTAACGAATACTAAGTCTCTTTACGGTAGTTAGATACTCATACAACTACCCTATGTTTGAAACTTAATACCTTTTATATTAAAGTCGATGTAAGATAAGTAAGATAACTTACCAACACCTGTTAGTTCAACTAATAAACATTTACCGAGGATTTTGAATAATTTTAATAAACCTGTAATTTTGTGATCATAAATATTATCACTATTATTCATTAATCACGTTAATGCGAGTCTTTTTTTTTTTAATAGAAATTTTGAGTTTTGTTATACAAACTTACTAATTTTAACAATATAAGTTTAAAATTTATTATTGACAATTTTTGGTTGTTGAGAATTTACTATTGACAACTAGTTCAGTAGTTTGTACTAGAGAACACTTTGCCTGATTCTTCTTATCACAGCCCAAAAGCAATATATTCTCTTCATTTGTAGAGTCTTGATTTCTAGCCATACATAATGTTCGATCTCCTTTTTCTTTGTATACAAAAGAAACAACAACTATGTCACAATTTGCTTCCCTCTTCATTGTATAGTAACTTCACCTATTAAAAGAAAACAAAAATATTCCATCTCCTATGATCATATTAGCTATAGTACTACAAAATTTGTTCTTTTTACCCATCACCAATGAGACACATTGATACTAGCCTAAAAGATTGATTGAACCAAACCCTAAAAAGGAACCATAAAAAGTGAAAAATCTAAGTATGGAACCTAAAAAAGTTTGCTAACATTTACTCCTATTCACTTGCTCTACCATGCTCCATCTTTTAAAAGTGCATTTCCCTCACCTTAAAGTCTCACATTGAAGAAAATTGAATCCCTAGCCAAATTAGTATACTGTCTTTGTCCTTTTCTTCTTACTTACTTCTCCAATCTCTCTTTAAAATCTCTTAATTTGCCAAACACACCATTTTTGTGAGAACCTTTTAACTCTCTTTCACATGACCCAGAACTCAAATTGTCCTCTTTATTACCCTTATTGGCTTCTTGCCCATCTCTTGCACCAGAGAATTGAAAGCAATGGAAAAATCTTTGTTTTCTTTTTCTCTCTTCTTTTATGTTGAACTTATTGCTCTGCAGCTGTGTTGAATAGCCATTTGATCCTCTGTCACACTCAACAAGAGCACCTCTCTCTCCCCCAAAAAAACATCATCTTTACTAGTTTACTTCAATCTTTCCTCTTTTTTAAGACTAACCCAAATCCCAAAATCCAAGAATCTCAAATACCCAGAAATCTCAACCCAATAACCGAACACCCGTTTGAGTTTTTTTTTCTTATTGGGTAATTAAATTAAGCCCTCCCTTGTTTCTTGACACATGCATTAATGAATATAGTTTCCACCAATTTTGAATTTTCAGGAGAAGCAAGAAATGGGGTGTACTGTTTCCAACTTAGCAGCGAAATTTGCCTTCTTTCCTCCATCTCCGGCGACCTATGAGGTGAAGAAGAGGGAGCTTGACGGCAAGTATGTGGCGGTCTCCACGGCGGCGTCTATACCCATCCCTCAAGGAGGCGGCGGAGAAGAAAGCTTGATGAATGTTCATGTCATTGAGACTAAAAGAAGGAATAAGATTGTGGCTTTTTACTTGAAGAATCCTTATGCAAGGCTAACTGTGCTTTATTCCCATGGAAATGCAGCTGATCTTGGTCAGCTATATGATCTCTTTGCTCAGCTCAACATCAATCTCAGGGTCAATTTAATTGGGTATGTTTGTTTCCAAATTTTGTTTGTTAATTGTAATTGAGTTTTTTTTTTTGAATGGGTTTTGGTCTTATGATTGTGAAATTGACACGCCCATGCGAGGAACCTTTTTGTTTTATTTGGTGAAAATGACAGGTTCATGAACTTGGTAAAAAGTTCAGTTAAGGTTTTCAATCTTTGTTGAAAGGTAAAATTGTTGGGTGTTGATAAGTTCTAAAGTTTGATGATTTTAGTCAAACAAATAGAGCTTGAATGTGGAATTTGATCTTCCTCTATGAATGCCAATATGATTTTGTTTTGTTTTTTTCTTGAGCAGTAAAAGCCCTTTTGGCTGCTCATTAGTTTCACCATGGTTTCACCATGGTTTGCTGGTGAGTACTTACTGGATTCATGACTTCATGTCACTGAAGCACAATCTTAGGGTAAATTAGGTTCACTTTTTACACTATAAACCCCCCGAGAAAAATGCCCACTTTTTGATCTTTGGTAATCTGGATGATGAGTAAGGAAAAAGGTTCTTTTGGAAAAGGACTTGTTGAGTTATCCATCCATCCATCCATCTATCTTGGCATATCTTCTTTTACCAAAAAGAAATTTACTTTCTGTAAAAATAATATTTGATGATCTGTATCTAAGGCACTCTTAAAAAGAAGGTTGAATTTGGCCCACCTTTTCTGTCTGTTTCATTTTCACCATGGCTATGTAAAAATCTTAGGTAACAGTGAATGGACTTTTCACTCTTTGGAGAATGAGTTTGACAGTGTTTGTGTGCGTGTATGCTATGCTTCCCCTTGGGATACTGTGATGATATTCTTGTCTTTAGCTTTTTGGTTCTTCTTTTCCCCTTTTCTTGTCATTGGTGAACCCCATTTTTTCTTCTTTGGATCTTTTGGTTAACTTTCTAGCCATCCATGTTGTTTGTTTGCTCTCTTTGTCTTTGTTATTCATGTTGTTTGTTTGCTTCCTCTCTGTTTGGATCTTTTGGTAAAAAAAAGAAAAATAAAAAAAATGATTTTAGTGTGAGCTAAATTTTACTTAGCTTGTTATTGTTTATGTTTGTAATCTGCAGGTATGATTACTCTGGATACGGAGCGTCTACTGGTAAGGTAGGTTGGTGGGTGTCTCGGTTAATTGGATCATGAGCACGAACAAACTAAATCGAGTTTTGTTTTGTTGTTCAGCCAAGTGAAGCCAATACATATGCAGATATAGAGGCAGTTTACGAGTGTCTTGAGAGCGAGTACGGAGTTAGTCAAGAAGACTTGATATTGTATGGGCAATCTGTGGGTAGTGGACCTACATTGCATTTAGCCTCTAAACTTCCAAGGCTAAGAGGTGTTGTTTTACACAGTGCAATCCTTTCCGGACTTCGCGTCCTCTGTCATGTGAAGTTTCGTTTCTGTTATGACATATATCCGGTGAGTGATCCGCTCTATATGAACAAGTCTCAACCTTGATTAGTTTTTGACCACTAATGATCTTTCCTAATGCAGAATATAAGTAAAATTCGGAAAGTCAAATGCCCTGTGCTGGTGATTCATGTAAGTATATCTAACCGGAATTCATACAAGTCCAATGATGCATTATTTAACATGTTTTCGTGTTTTTAGGGTACCGAAGATGATGTGGTGAACTGGTTACACGGGAATGGGCTATGGAAACGGGCAAGAGAGCCTTACGAGCCTTTATGGATCAAAGGAGGCGGACATTGTAACTTGGAACTCTACCCGGATTACATTCGTCACCTCTGCAAATTTGTCCAAGAAATGGAAAACACGACCACCAAGCAACGACTGAAGAAGATCCGAGAGAAGCTCCAACTCCACCAGAAACCCGGACCACACTCTTCAACTGAATGTTGTTGCAGCTGTTCAAGATGTTTCAACTGTTTCAGTTGCAGTTGCTCAAGTTGTTATAACTGTTTCAGTTGCAGCTGCAAGGTAAAACTCCAATGTCCAAAATGCCTGAAATGCCCTTCCTTACGGTCTTGCATTCCCCGACCAAAGTGCTCGTGCTGGAAACCAAGCTGCCCTAGTTGTTCATGTTGGAGCTCCCTCTTCAAATGTTGCTTCTCTTCTTGTCGGGGCTCGTCTTGTTGTTGCTCTTCTTGTCGTGGCTCGGCTTGTTGTTGCTCTTCTTCGTGTTGTGGTGGTGGTGACTCGAGTAAGAAGAAGCGAGAAGGAGAATAATCTATAAGGTGTGGAATGGATTTGAATATTTGATTCATGGATTATGTGTACAGTTCAGCTAACCCAATGCTTATCTGGTGTGTGGTAGTTTTAGTAGAAGAAAAAGAGTAGGAAAGACATTAACTGTTACTAAGAAGAGTATAAAATGGAAGAACCCATAAATTATACGTTCATCAGTGTTTTTGTAGTGAAGATGCATTGCTGCATGGTGAGTAATATTGAGTTTGGGTAGGGTAAGAAGAAGCTGCATTGCTGTTGTTACAAATTCAGTTGTTTTGAATTCAAGTCGTTTATATGTCATCACAATCTAAACTTATTTTGAATTCAAGTCAATTGATGTTGATGCGCAATCTCAATATGCATACGATTTACGTTAATAAATCCGACGTCGTGCATTTAATTGTTAGGTATGTCAATTTGTATAAACTCGAGTTATATTTGTGTTTTAATTCGCTGCCGGTTATGATCTTAACGGAAATAGCTTGAGTTTTTAAAGTACTTATCATCCAAAATAATCCGACCACCGTGTGAGTATTGTTTTGAGTACGGTTTTAAATGAATAATTATTTGTATGGGTGAGTTCGGATGCACCATTCCAACATAACTACGTAGTAACAGACCTTTCTAATATAAAAATTAGAAATGTATTGAACTTAAAATAACAAATAAAATAAAATTTTCATATGAAAAAGAAAAGAAAATTTAGAACAAAATAACAAAGTAATTTAATTTAATTTAAATCGACAATGATTCTCCTTTCACGTAACGCACCATATTTTGATTCTTGAGTGGACGCAAAGTCACATAACAGACCATATCTTTGAATTATTATAATCACCCTTCACATACCAGACCATATCTAATTAAAAAAATAAAGGATAAAGTGTATTGAATTTGAATAACAAACAAAAAATCTACAAGAAATATATTAAAAAAAATAGAACAATAATTTATACATAAACCACAATAAAATCAATGTTATAAGAAATGAAATGTATATTATGATTGAAATTATCTATACAAAATTACAAATAAACTTAACAAATTACAAAGTATTTTCAAAAGTATAAAATATAGAATAATAATTATACATAAAAATAATATACTTAAAAGGTAAAGAATATTAAAAAAAAACTATAATATAAATATGTAACTTAATAAAATAAACCGTTAATCATACTAAACACGTATAATCGTTGAAAATGATTCCATGAGATAACTTATTTCATCGTTAAGAATTTGATGTTGAATATAAAGACTGGTATGATCAAATTCAACATGTTGTCCTTTCTAAATACGATAATTTATTTTTTATATATTTTTTATCTTAAGTAATTATTTATTTAACAAAATTCTAATTAATCATTTTTTCTATAAAAATATTCATTTATTAACTTTTTGAGTGTCTTTCATCATCTTGTAAGCAAATTTTTTTACCAAATACATTAAATTCAATAATTATCTATAATAAAATATTTAGTTCAAACTAGCGTAATATATCTCCGTGATCGAAAATAATATGACTTTATTTGACAATATTATTTTGCAGGTGATTATTTAAAATGTAGTATAAACAGCTCAATTTTTGTCAAACTCTTATGGATCACTTATATAATATGAATACTTATTCCATAATTTATATAAAATCAAACAACATATAAATATTTCATTCCAATAATTTTTTTTTTTCATTATTCTAATCCATTTTCTGATTTCAATTTCAATTCTTATCGTCCTACAAAGCACGCCCCTTATTGTTTCAACAAATCATCAAAACAATTATTATTTGATAAATTAAACATAAATTATCAATCAATATAATTTCTGTTTCTCTTCTTGAAGGGATAAATTGTACTAATTTACCCACAATTTAGTGTCAGTTGTCAATTTGGAGTGGACAGAAAGCTAATAAATGGTACCATTATTGATGTAAAGATGATTAGAATGAGCAAAAGACGGTCATTAAGGTAAACAAACAATTGCAAGTCAAATGTCATGAGTTCACATGCCAAACACTTCATTATTAAGGGGGAAAGCAACCGTTTGCGGAAAGTAATTTCCATTAAAAACAGTTTTCAAATTAATTTTAACAATCTTTTGAATTTATGTTCTAGTCAGGCGTCAATTATAACTTAATTTGTATTATTTTATTAAAATTCGATATTATACTTTAGAAACAAGAATCTTATAAATATATTCTGTATAAAAACTAATTTTTTTTGTAAACACCATTGCATTTGCTCGTATATTTATATCCAAAACTGATAAATGTACGATGACATAATATAAATTCAAATTTCAATTGGAAAAACTTCTCGAATCACTATAACTACATTGCTTTGAAGGTTTGGTTTCAATTCAAAGGGGATAAGAAGAAATTGGGCTCTTTGAGTTTATAAACTAATTTGTACAACAAGTATATGTATTGAAATGTGTGGATTATTATATCCCACATCGACTATAATGAATATGTGAACCTAGCATATAATGCCAATTGATTTTAGGATGGAACCCTGATGGGTTTGTGTGATGGACTTGGGCCCAACGCGCATCTGCGCTCGGACGTGCGATGGACCCCCACGTCATATCTGACCCAACGAAATCTATCATGGTATCAGAGCAGGTCTGATCCGGGTCCATTATCCTGTGTTTGGGTTGCGTCTGAGCGCATATGCGCGTTGGGCTCAAGTCCGGCACACAAGCCCAACAGGGTTCCATCCTAAAACCAATTGACAATAGGAGGAGTAACCCTCGGGTTTATATGCTAGGTTCACATATTTATTATAGTCGATGACCCAACGAAATCTATCAATATGTTGTAATTTATAAGTTAATCTGATGCATTTGCACCAGCTAACGGTTATCTTTGCAAGGCGGACTCTATCTGGCCGCTATGTCACCTCCTCGAAGGATAACACGTCATCAAGAGATGATGTGTCATGGTCTGATCTTGAAAGTGAGACTAGCAATGAGTATATGAACTATATGGTTCAAATTCCTCCTACGCCAGACAATCAGCCTATGGACCTTTCAATTTCCCAAAGAGTAGAAGAACAATACGTATCGAATTCCCTCTTCACGGGAGGATTCAACAGCACAACACGAGCTCACTTAATGGACAAGGTGATCGAGTCTGAAACGAGCCACCCTCAAATGACAGGGGCAAAAGGGTCATCATGTGTTGTCCATGGGTGTGACGGGAAGGTAATGAGTGATGAGCACGGAGTTGATATACTCCCTAGTGAGTGTGATTTCAAGATTTGTCGAGATTGTTATGTTGATGCTGCCAAGGCGAAGGATTCTTTGTGTCCTGGATGCAAGGAGCCTTATAAGTATACTGATGTGGGAGCTAATGGTTTGTATCCGCTTCCTTTGCCGCCATCAAGAGGCGAAAGGATGTTGTCTTTGATGAATTCAAGATCCATGATAACAGGCCATAATAATGGAGAAAGAGAGTTTGATCATAATAGTTGGTTGTTTGAGACCAAAGGGACTTACGGATATGGCCAGTGCCGGAGCTAGAATGCTTTGTCAAGGGAGACCAAACTTTTAACTTTTTTGTGTGCATTTTATTCCGTATATTATATTAAAACTAGCTAGTAAACTTATGTATATTAAATTAAAAATTATGATAAATTGAAAAAAATGATTAAAAACTAAAATTTTGATATATGTTTAAGTTTATTGCGTAAAATATTTCGCTTTGAAATGGAAAAAAATTTCCTACTAATTTTATATACTTTTATTTTATGTAATGATAGAATTATTTTCATATATACTAAAATAAAAACGGATCAAATACAAGCTGAATTGGCTAGATTATATTAATAAAGAGTTTTAATAATAAACTGATCTTGTCATAATATATACTAACTTAATTAGTAATTAGATTTGTACAACTACATTGCTTTGAAGGTTTGATTTCAATTTAAAGGGGATAAGGAGAAATTTGGGCTCTATGAGTTTATAAATTAATTTGTACAACAAGTATATGTATTGAGATATGTGGATTATTATGTCCCACATCGACAATAATGAATATGTGAACCTAGCATATAAATCCGAAGGTTACTCCTCCTATTGCCAATTGGTTTTAGGATGGAACCCTGATGGGTTTGTGTGATGGACTTGGACCCAACGCGCATTTGCGCTCGGACGTGCGATGGACCCCCACGTCATATCTGACCCAACGAAATTTATCGTGGTATCAGAGCAGGTCTGATCCGGGTCCATTATCCTGTGTTTGGGTTGCGTCTGAGCGCATATGCGCGTTGGGCTCAAGTCCGGCACACAAGCCCCGCAGGGTTCCATCCTAAAACCAAATGGCAATTGGAGGAGTAGCCCACCAACCTTATATACTAGACTTGTTATCCCGGACGGACTATTTTTGACTATAATGAATAATGTGAACCTAGCATATAAACCCGAGGGTTACTCCTCCTATTGTCAATTGGTTTTAGGATGGAACCCTGTTGGACTTGGGCCTAACGCGCATATGCGCTCGGACGTGCGATGGACCCCCACGTCATATCTGATCTAACGAAATCTATCAATATGTTGTAATTTATAAGTTAATCCGATGCATCTGCACCAGCCAACGATTATCTTTGCAAGGCGGACTCCATCTGGCCGCTATGTCACCTCCTCGAAGGATAACACGTCATCAAGAGATGATGTGTCAAGGTCTGATCTTGAAAGTGAGACTAGCAATGAGTATATGAACTATATGGTTCAAATTCCTCCTACACCAGACAATTAGCCTATGGACCCTTCAATTTCCCAAAGAGTAGAAGAACAATACGTATCGAATTCCTTCTTCACGGGAGGATTCAACAACACTAGACGAGCTCACTTAATGGACAAGGTGATCGAGTCTGAAACGAGCCACCCTCAAATGACAAGGGCAAAAGGGTCATCATGTGTTGTCCATGGGTGTGACGGGAAGGTGATGAGTGATGAGCGCGGAGTTGATATACTCCCTTGTGAATGTGATTTCAAGATTTGTCGAGATTGTTATGTTGATGCTGCTAAGGCGAAGGATTCTTTGTGTCCTGGATGCAAGGAGCCTTATAAGTATACTGATGTGGGAGCTAATGGTTTGTATCCGCTTCCTTTGCCGCCATCAAGAGGCGAAAGGATGTTGTCTTTGATGAATTCAAGATCCATGATGACAGGCCATAATAATGGAGAAAGAGAGTTCGATCATAACAGTTGGTTGTTTGAGACCAAAGGGACTTACGGATATGGCCAGTGCCGGAGCTAGAACGCTTTGTCAAGGGGACCAAACTTTTAATTTTTTTGTGTGCATTTTATCCCGTATATTATATTAAAAGTAGCTAGTAAACTTATGTATATTAAATTAAAAATTATGATGAATTGAAAAAAAATGATTAAAAATAAAATAATTTTATGATATAAGTTTAAGTTTATTACGTAACATATTTCGCTTTGATATTGGAAAGTTTTTCCTACTAATTTTATATATTTTTATTTTATGTAATGATAGAATTATTTTCATATATATTTAAATAAAAACGGATCAAATACAAGTTGAATTAGGTAGAATAGATTAATAAAGAGTTTTAATAATAAATTGATCTTGTCATAATATATATTAACTTAATTAGTAATTAGATTATTATGATTTGTTTTGGATAAACTATAATTCATCAATCCAATCTTTTTAAAGAGGGAGAAGACTTTATTTTCCTAAACAATTCGAAAAACTTAAAAATATAGTGGAGGTCTGATCTTGAAAGTGAGACTAGCAATAAGTATATGAACTATATGGGTCAAATTCCTCCTACACCAGACAATCAACCTATGGACCCTTCAATTTCCCAAAGAGTAGAAGAACAATACGTATCGAATTCCCTCTTCACGGGAGGATTCAACAACACTACACGAGCTCACTTAATGGACAAGGTGATCAGTATGAAACGAGTCACCTCAAATGACAGGGGCAAAAGGGTCATCATGTGTTGTCCATGGGTGTGACGGCATGGTAATGAGTGATGAACGCGGAGTTGATATACTCCCTTGTGAATGTGATTTCAAGATTTGTCGAGATTGTTATGCTGATGCTGCCAAGGCGAAGGATTATTTGTGTCCTGGATACAAGGAGCCTTATAAGTATACTGATGTGGGAGCTAATGGTTTGTATCCGCTTCATTTTCCGCCATCAAGAGGTGAAAGGAAGTTGTCTTTGATGAATTCAAGATTCGTGATGACAGGCCATAATAATGGAGAAAGAGAGTTTGATCATAATAGTTGGTTGTTTAAGACCAAAGGGATGGATATGGCTAGTGGCGGAGCTAGAACGCTTTGTAGGGAGGGGCAAACTTTTAATTTTTTTGTGTGCTTTTGATCCCGTATATTATGTTAAAACTAGCTAGTAAACTTATGTGTATTAAATTAAAAATTATGATAAATTGAAAAAAATAATTAAAAATAAAATAATTTATGATAAGTTTAAGTTTATTGCGTAAAATATTTCGCTTTGAAATGGGAAAATTTTTCCTACTAGTTTTATATACTTTTATTTTATGTAATGATAGAGTTATTTTCATATATATTAAAATAAAAACAGATCAAATACAAGCTAAATTGGGTAGATTAGATTAATAAAGAGTTTTAATAATAAATTGATCTTGTCATAATATATATTAACTTAATTAGTAATTAGATTATTATGATTTGTTTTGGATAAACTATAACTAGTGTAATACCCGCACATTGTGCGGGATTGAATTTTAATATGTATACATTATTATAAATAATTTAATAAATAATAATAATAATAATAATAATAATAATAAATAAATAAAAATAAATAAATAAATAAAATTATTTTAAAAAATCCGTTTATGTAAACCCATTTTTTAATAATCTAGATAAATAACTTTTTAAAAAGATTTTGTTAGGCTTTGATAATAATTTATATTAACAACTTAAAATAATTAATTTTTTAAAATATTTTTTATGCTGCGTTAAATCTGGTGCTGACACGTGGCAAAGAAGGGTTCTCCTTTAATACATATAAGATAAGATAAGATTCATCAATCCAATCTTTTTAAAGAGGGAGAAGGCTTTATTTTCCTAAACAATTCGAAAAAAATAAAAATATAGTGGAGGTATGGTAATGTGTCATACATACCGCCTACTAAATATACATAAAACCTCAACAGGGGCCACGACCCCCTCCATCCCCCTCCCACTACGCCACTGGATATGGCAATGCCATATGGTCCGATGGTTCCCGAGGATTTGGAGATGGTGGAAGCGAGTCAACTGAGATTCTTGACAAGCCATGGCGGCCTCTCACGCGTAAACTAAAGATACCCGCTGTTGTGATCAACACTTACTGGTATTGTTTCATTATTAGGCTGTGTTTTTCTTAACCCATTGAGAAACATTAGTAATTTGTGTTTTAAAAACACTAAATGGTGTTTTTGCTTGGCTAAACTAGTACTCCGTATATTAGTATACATGTGTTTTTAAAACACTAAACGGTGTTTGCTTGGCTAAACTAGCGTTTCTGCAGTGTTTGTAGGGGCAAGAATGTCTTCTAAGAGCTAAAACACTCCTCCAAAAAACACCAGTGTTTTGTTTGTTAACAAACCCTGTTAAAATATTTAAACACAAAAACACTGCAAAACACTAGGATTTTGTACCTAGCAAACACATCCTTAAAACCTCTATACATACTCATTGCTTGATCTGTCTTTGTAAATTGTTCAGTTAAGATTATCTGTTAAAAACCTTAGCTAAATATAACTTGTGACTGATGTAAACTTACAGACTTTTGATCCTCATCCGGTTAGTTGTCTTCTGTCTATTCTTGATGTGGAGAATAACAAATCCCAACCAAGATGCAATATGGCTATGGCTATGGCTAATGTCAGTCATATGAGAGATCTAGTTCGCCTTCTCGTGGGTTCTTGACCAGCTTCCAAAGCTCAATCCATTGGACCGTATAGTGGACTTAAACGTCCTCAAAGAGAAGTTCGAAACCCCAAACCCGCGTAATCCAAGTGGCAAATAAGATCTTCTTGGTGTAGATATCTTTGTTTCAACTGCTGACCCGGAAAAGGAGCCTCCCTTTGTAACAGCCAACACAATCCTTTCGATTCTAGCAACTGATTATCCCGTTGAGAAGCTCTCATGCTACGTATCTGATGATGGTGGCGCTTTGCTTACCTTTGAAGCCATGGCTGAGGCTGCGAGCTTTGCTCGCTTATGGGTTCCGTTTTGTAGAAAACATGGGATTGAACATAGGAATCCGGAGAGTTATTTTAATGTTAAGAAAGATCCTTACAAGAACAAGGTGAGAAGTGATTTTGTTAAGGATAGAAGGAAGATAAAGCGCGAGTATGATGAGTTTAAGGTTAGAGTTAATGGCTTGCCTAATTCGATTAGAAGGAGATCGGATGCATTTCATGCTAGAGAGGAGATGACGGTGTTGAGGATGCAGAGAGAGCAATCCGGAGGTGAGATTCCGTTGGAGACTATTAAGGTAACTCCGGCAACTTGGATGAGTGATGGTAGTCATTGGCCTGGTACTTGGTTACACCCTTCATCTGAACACACCAAAGGTGATCATGCAGGAATAATTCAGGTTAGATTTTTATTAAAAAATATCTCTAAACAATCATAATGTTTGGTTAATTCAGAATCATTCCGTTACCGGAAATGATTCTTAGCGATTCCAAACGAGCCCTTAAGGCATTTTGTTATTGTTCATGTTGTGTCTTGATTGTACTTTTTTGATAGGTGATGTTGAAGCCTCCGAGCGACGAGCCTCTACACGGAAACACGGACGTGGATGGCGTTTCAATTGACTTAAGTGAGGTTGACATACGCCTTCCCATGCTCGTGTATATTTCCCGTGAGAAGCGTCCGGGCTATGACCATAACAAGAAGGCGGGTGCAGTGAACGCTTTGGTTCGTGCATCAGCCATTATGTCCAACGGTCCTTTCATCTTGAACCTTGATTGTGATTAGACCTGGGCATTCCCAGGACTCGGGCCGGTCGGGTCGGGCGGGCCGGGCTTCGGGTTGGGCCCATTTTTATATATATATTTTTTTAAAATAAAAATTATACATATTAAATATAAAATAAATAAAATTACAACACATAATTCAAAGTAGCTCAATGTTCGTGAACATTTGAACCTTATCTTGAGGTATTGGGTTTGATTTCTACTATTCGCATATATATTTTACATATTTAAATTAAAAAATAAGTAAAACGGGCTTCCGGGCCGGGCTTAGCGGCCCGGACGGGCCTGCACCCTTGCCCGTACCCGTCCGGCGGGCTTAGCGGCTCGGCCGGGCCTGCCTTATGCGCCGTACCCGCCCGTTTTCACGGGTGGGCGGGCTGGCCCGCGTTTGCCCAGGTCTAATTGTGATCACCAACCGAGATGCATTCCGAGGCACCGCACCCATCAATCTAACTGATCGGCTCCACCGGGTGCTCCGTTGGGCTACAGGTTCCGTCGAGATTTTCTTCTCGAGATTTTCTCGCGAGTAGAAGAATGAAGATCCTACAACGTGTTGCTTACCTCAACACCAAGATCTATCCCTTCACGTCGATTTTCCTCATTGTCTACTGCTTCCTCCCGGCACGCTCCCTCTTCTCGGGTGAGTTCATCGTTAAGACACTCAACATTGCCTTCCTCGTATACCACCTCATCATCTCTTAACACTCTGCCTCCTCGCACTACTCGAGATCAAGGGGTCCAAGATCACCCTCGAGGAGTGGTGGCGTAACGAGTAATTTTGGCTCATTGGCGGCGTTAGCTCCCATTTGGCAGCCGTGATCCAAGGTATCCTCAAGGTGATAGCGGGAGTCGATATCTCGTTCACACTCACATCGAAATCAGCCGGAGATGACAATGATGACGAGTTTGCAGAACTTTACCTTGTCAAATGGACATCGTTGATGATACCGCCACTCGTGATCATCATGATAAACCTAATAGCAATAGCCGTGGGGATTAGCCGGACGATATATAGCATGGTACCACAGTGGAGCAACTTACTTGGAGGGGTGTTCTTCAGCTTGTGGGTGTTGTTGCATCTTTACCCTTTTGCAAAGGGGTTGATGGGAGGAGGGGAAGAACTCCAACGATCAGTGTTTGTATGGGCAGGTCTCATCGCAATCACGATATCATTGCTGTGGATGGCGATCAGTCCGCCCTCTGGAAGCTCCGACATCGGTGGACGTTTCACATTCCCTTGAAAAACTAGTCTGTGTTGTAAAACTGTTGTTTCGGGATTGCGTTCACATTTGATACAAAGTAATCATTGACAGAGTACACCTTTAATAGATTTTTCCAAACTTGTAAAAAACATAAAAGTATATCTCGTATTTGGTTTTAGATATTTCCCAAATTATAGCAGGATAGGGTATCTTGTGTTTGGTTTCAGTCGCCCGGACTGCAACTAGGTGATTAATGCTTCTTTGGCGCCTTGAGTTTGAGCACCTCAGAATCTCAGATCAATTAGTGTACCTGCAAATACACACGATGACCAACACAGATGGTATAAACTATACACCCGGCGGTGAAAATACGAATCGGGTCATGGGCTCCTGCTATAAGCAATCATGTATCTGACCATTATTTGTGATGAGTAAACAAATAAAATTATCTGTCATAAAGAACTAAATCAACACGACAAATGGACCTTTTTGAGCTTCTACATCCTCTCCTATCAGAAATTACAATAATCGCTGTATATTCCGCACAATGAACTGAGGGGTAACACAATATACCTCCCTCAGCAACAATGGGGAACCTGAGTGTATAACTAATTCAATGCATGTGTGCATGGCATTGCACTGCAGCCTAAAAACGCATCACAGAACAGATTTCTGAATTATAGAGTTCAAATAGGATAGCACGGATCATTCTCGTACCTGATCCTGTAGTTAGGAGAGGTCAGGTTGGGCAAACTTAAGGCTGTGTTAGCGTCTTCGACTATAGATACTATGTCAGTTTGGGTTACTGAAGAAGGCAGTCAAAATGGACACTTATTGATTTAGCGAGCGCTTTGTGCTTGTTCTTTTTGCCCATTTGGCTGACTTGCATTAGCCAGATCTTCAGAAGGTTCTCCAAGTCTCTCCTGCAATTGCATAACATTGTCAATCAAGGAAAAAATGAACGCAAATATTGTAAAATTAGTGAACTGAAATTCAGGAAAGAAAGATCTAGAAATAGAAAAACATTGGCATTTTAAAACGCTGAGAAAAGATCCTACACATTGGTAAGAATGAAATTCACGTAACAAGGAGAGGAAATCAGGAGATTATAGGCTATATAGTTTCAAAATAGTTTCATAGTTTCCATAATCAAATGATTTGGCAAATTATAACTACGAGAAGATTGAGGTGCATTTTTAATTATTGTTTGAACCAATTTATAAGAGGAATCTCATATTATTGGAGAAATTTCTTTATTTATCAAGGAAGAAAATAGGCTCAACAAAACAAACCATGTTTATTTCAATTGAGAGAACCAATTTATAAGAGGAATATCGTATTATTGGAGAATTTCTTTATAGGCGTCTAACGCAAACTGATCAAAAAACCCAAAACAAATCATGTTTATTTCGATTGAGAAACATATGTCTATTGGATGAGTAAACTTCTCCTGATCAAATACTAAATTGAAAGATGATGATGCAAGGCTACCTTAAGCAGCTTATTATCTTCAAGAAGCAGCTCATATTCCTTCCTGATGTGACTGAGTTCTGACCTAAGACTCGCATTTTCCTCCCTTAACACATCAGCTCGCTGAGCCAGCTCATCACACTCCGCCTAATTTACAAATGCACAGAGCAGAAACATAAGAATAAGGCGTAAAAAAAAAATTCCAAAACTCAAGTAACGGCATAGGAGTAAGTCTTCACCTGCTTGCGCAATCTTGAACGGCGAGCCGACTCCCTATTTGACTGTTTACGTCTCTCCCTCTTGACTTCTCTGTCATCCTAAAACGAAGATGGTAAAAGTATAAGAGAGGTGTTTCAGTGATGAAAGTAGAGAAACACAGATACAAACATGCAACTGAACAGTCAGGCTGCTGTTATCTGTAAATTTCTACTAGGGCATGCCTGTCAAACAAAGAGTGAATGCATTCTAAACCGATCTCATGCCTACTTAACGAGGAGAATCGTCCTCATTTCAACTACTGCCATAACAAAAAGAGAGAAATTTTCATACATGCAAAGCTGTCAATACCCATTAATATGGAGCTCACAGCGGTACAAAGAAGATGCGGGTCAAATGGGTAAAGTTGTAGTGACATCACACAATAAGAGAGAAAGTTTAAGCTTTCATTGTATTTGTTTACATGAAATTTTCATTAAATAGGGGTATTATAACTAGGCATAGAATTCCCAATGAGGACACACCAGAAATAATTGATGCACACTTTATTGGAACACCTCATTACCAAGTACACTGAGAAGTGCAATAGAATTATGAATGTGCTACTTAGCAGTAAGTTAACCATACAGACATTATATACAATTTTGACTCGTTTTAGAAGAGAATAAAATCTCTGAGAATTTCCTGATGGAATTTAGAAATCTTTCTAGTTCATAAAAGTACTACTCCGTCATCCTAACAGGTGAAGATGAAATCCTCTTTCAGAACATCCATGAGGACGGGACGGGCACATAGAATTATACAAACAAACAATTAAGTTAGACATCAACTTGATCATGAATCTGACAGCATGATTCAAGTACCAAGTTTATGACACTATGACAACTGTATGTCATCAAAATTGGTTTATAAAAAATGATTACTTCATATTCCACTAATGGCTCCTAATAAATGAAACTGGTAATCACACCAACAATATTATTAGAGATAGTTCAAGAAGTTGTGATGATTTAAACCTGTAACCAAAGTTGGGGCTGCAGATTATCGCGAGATCCGGCTGTAACAATTCCAGTAGGAATTGATGCAGATGGAACCTTTCCATGGATAGCAGGAATGGCGGATGGAGCAGCAGCACCCCAGTAATCCATTCCAATATTCAAATTTGTGGCCGGGCCACCAGCCACAGGTGCTGGTATAGGCACGATGCTCATCATTGGATTAACCATGGTGTGAGGTGGATGTGGTACACCATTCTGAGGTCCATGCATAGAATTCCCATTCTGAGAAGCGTCAGCTGCAGAGATGCATAAAATAATACTTCAATAAATTAGGAGAGACTGATGATAATGAGACAGTTGGCCAACACAAACCTTCGAAAGATTCTTGTCTGTCACCAGACTTGACCTGAGAGTCCTGCAACATCATTTAATCATACATATTTATTCAGCAGAGGAATCAGAAGTCAATATCAGTCCAAAACAGTTAAAAGCACTGCATCACCATCAATGATCACAGACTGGGGGGCAAGGCAATGTTTGTATTGTACCACTCTTACGAAATCCAAACAGGAAATTGGAGATATAGCACGAAAAATACACGAGACTATAATATAATGTCATGTATGTAATTACCTCAATAAAAAGGATAACCAACAGCAATACGTTTAGTTAGGATACAAAGTTATGTGATAATAGACCAATCCACTATGAGACCTTCCATAAAAGCAAACTAAGAACAAGAATGGCATAAAAGATTCATAGGCCTTCAGATGGGGTAGTTCTTGTAAGTCCAAGCCAGTCATTAAAATATGAGATTAAAAAAAGTTTTGATTAGCTTCTACGCAATAACAGAAGCCTATTATACCAAATGCTAATCATATCATTTGGAGATCAAAGTATGAACAAAATCATCTGAACTGAAGCAACAGTCTTATGGACATATTCTTGTTTTTTTATGGCAGAAAGTGACTACAACACAAGAGACTCCATTCAAATCAAGCTAACAGGATATGGGACCAAAAGCCATGCCAATAAAAAAAAGTGGCATAAACAAAAAGTAGCATAAATTTCTTACACTATGCGAATTTACATCACTTCCTTCACTTGATCCATCGCTTGCACTTTCACCACTGCAGGCCAACATGTATTTCCAAGAATTACAGTAGTGGAACACAATGGAATACTGGCAGTTCAATATCGTGTTTAATCAAATAAGGAGATATTGTCAGTTCAATAATATGGTAGGATGTTATTCAAATCTAGCTCAGCGAAATTAGTGCAACCTGCTATGGCGTTAAACAAGCTCAAATAACCCACAGTGCCAATTAGAAAGGACAAAACAAGGACATAACTGCATAAACTAAAACAACAATTTTCATACCTCTTACTGTAGGCACCATTAGCCAAAGGTTCTTTTGCTTTACCCTGTTCATGTTTTTTGCCAGTAATCATATTCAAACTTCCTAAACTTCCCTTTGACCTTTTAAATGGTAGTTTCTCCTTTCCCTCCGGTGGCTTTCCATCAACATCCATGCTTCCAGGTGTGTTTCCCTGCAAGACTCAACATGAAATTTACAAAAAATAAAAAAATTTCCAACGAAAACAAAAGATATCAACTTACACAACTTTTTAAAAAACTTACAGAAGCCTCAGGCATGGTACTGGCAGGAGGCACAGCATATGGACTATAAGGGTAAGATCCCTATTCGTGATTTTTAAGGTAAATGTCCAAATTAGTTAAAAATTCTTCAAAGCATGATGGAAATAACTTGAAAGCATCAGATATATACGTACTGGAGGCATGGAAGGATGTGCATATACACCATGGGGATACATTGCCATGTAAGCATGTGGCGGTGTGCCGTATGGAGGCATGACAGGCTATCAAATCAAATACAAAATAAAAATAGGAAAAAGGATCAGCATTTTTGCATAGTGAACAAAGCCAGATCTATATAGGATACTAGACATTGATCAAACTTCGCGAAAATACATTCAACACATAAATCACATACCGATTTTCCACATCCCAAAAAAAAAATTTAATCACACAAACAAGAAATGACATCAGGATCAATAGAGGACTAAACACTAACTAACCCCAGAGAAACAAGACAGTAAGAACTGCATGATGAATAAAAAAACACTTATTTTATCAGGAACAGAACGTTGCACACTTCAAATAAGTATCTTCATATCACAGACTTGATTGTGAATAATATCACTAGCCTTGCTATGTACCACAATAGACTCACAAAAAGACAAATTTTCAACATTTTCATGCACCAAAACACAAAAATGCAGCATCGATTAGACGGATAACAATAAAATCAGTGATCTTGAAGAATACAAAGCAAAGGGAGAACATGGCTTCCGCACCTGAACACTCCACATGTAAGGGTGAGCTTGTGGACTAGATGCCAAAAACCCTTGAGGCATAGGAGAATAAGCCTACTCAAAAGAAGAGAATATAGAAGGGGAAAAAAAACGTGTGTTTCAATCGAAACATAATTCAATAGCCATGACAAGAAACATCCGCATAAAAAATAAGCAAGCACACAAAAAAAAAAAGAGGTATCTTTGAGCGCAAACCTGAAATCCTGACCACTCGGGATTAGCAGCTCCAGTGCTGGTAGCTGAAGACTGATCCTAAACAATTACCCCCGAACCCTTGTCAAATACCTATGCTAAAAACCATTAGGATCAAACAAAAAGGAAACGAAACGAAATACACCTGGGTGGAAGCTGGAGGTGGGGTTGTAGTCTTTGGATCCTTGGTAGATTTATCAGTTTCACTACTACCCATTATTTTCCAATGAAAAGACCAACCAAACAGAATTCAAACTACGAACAAGCTAACCTTCTCAAGAGCTCACACTACACGCAGCATTAGAAGGCAAATTCGAAAGGAAAAAAAAAAAGAAAGGTAAGAATCAAATTCCAGCGAAACAAAGCGGGGAAAGAAAAACAGTTATAATCACCGATGAAAAAGGCTGAACTCGCTGACAAGTGGAGCTCTTATTCACCCGGATTGAGGTGCAACAATACAATAACCGATCAATTGGGGTAAAGGAAACGCGTAAATTAGGGTTTTGGAACACCTATACAAAGAATGATAGGAATCTGGGGACTATTGGTGTGAGTAAAGTGAAAATTGAAGATAGGAAGATCGAATCGGAAGCAAGAGGGTGAGAAATTGAGATTTGGGGATTTGTGAGGTGGAGCAAAATTAGGGCTTGTATGTATGTTATCACTTTTTCTGTTTAGGAGCAAATAGAAGCGGGGAGTTGGTAAAGTTGTGTGTCTTCGTGCCTTCGTGGCGAGTCGTTGCGCGGCGTGGATTGTCTTTTACGACTTTTTTAAACTAGTAATTAAAAAAAAAAACTGTATTTGTGTCTTATAAGGGTTAGATGGGTTAGATGCTAAATAATTAAGGATTAAAATTTTAATGCTTTACGAGAAACATAATAAATAATATGATAATAAATAATATGAGTTTTACTAATGACGCGAAAGGAATACAAGGATACACACATAATGAGGGATACAAAAGATCTTGACCGTTTACGATTTTAATTTTTTTTGACTATATCACTTCTTTTTCCACTCAATTCCCTTTTTTTATATCTTCGTTATCACTGTCATAGTTTGTAGTTTTGTTAATTTAAAGGAGAAAAATAGAAAGTTCGTGTAATAATTGATTTGTTTATACATTTATTACATGATTTTCACTATTTGAAATAATTATAAACTAGTGTATTACCCGTGTCTTGCACAGGATTTGATAAAAATATTGTTTTTTATTTATTTATTTTAGGGATTATATATAAACTATTTTTTGTCATTAGGTATAGTAGATAATAAGCAATACATATTTTTACACTTTACATATAATATTATATAATACATTAATAAAATATCTAACTGTATAATAACTCATTATCCTTATTATATTTGTCCATATGTTAAAAATTTTATCTATTATATAATACATTAATAAATATTTTCTGAGGAAAGATCTTTGTTTTGTTGGTTATTGAAATTTATTAAACGTTTAGATTTCTTATGGGATTCAATTTTTTGGTGGGCTGAAAGTTTTTTCAGTAGAATTAATATTCTTATCTATATTTTTATACATATTTCTATAAAAAAAATTAATGAATAAACTTAATTAAGATTTTGGTAGGCTGTGGTTAAATGTTGAAATGACACGTGACAGTTAGCATTTTTTCTGCGTGACACGTGGCAAAAGTGCTACTCCTATAATATATATAAGATCTATCTATCGGGATAATGAAATAGGAACCTATTTCTGGGTAGAGAATAGGAACATATCGTACACGATTAAATTTAATGAATGATCTAAATTTCGGATTAAATAGGGAAGAATTTTATAAAATATTTTAACATTTAATAACATATCTTATTGATATCAATATAATATTATGTCGTCAAAATACCTCTTACGCAAACTATTTCTATCCAGACGCTTATTCTAGTCGGAATAAAGTAACAAAAACACTACATCTGATCGAATTTTACATAATTTCGATCGAATTTACATATAAATTCGATCAGATTTTGTATTTTTGTTACATTATTCCGGGTTAGAATATAAGTAAGCGTTTGGATAGTAATAGTTTATTTATACCGATCGGAATAGAAGTATTCCGACCGGAATAATGTTTATATGCATTATGATCGAAAGCCAAACTATTCCTATCCAGACGCTTATTCCGGTCAGAATAGAAGTATTCCGACCGGAGTAATGTAACAAAAATACTAAATCTGCTGGAATTTATATGAAAATTCGATCAAAATTATGTAAATTCACTCCGATTTAGTATTTTTGTTACATTATTCCGG
The DNA here is from genome assembly GCA_002319775.1 of Fagopyrum tataricum. Taxonomy (NCBI): domain Eukaryota; kingdom Viridiplantae; phylum Streptophyta; class Magnoliopsida; order Caryophyllales; family Polygonaceae; genus Fagopyrum; species Fagopyrum tataricum. Next base: position 15,191,373 of record CM008281.1, on the reverse strand, counting down.
TCGGGATACGCTTATTCCGACCGGAATAAGCGACTGGATATAAATAGTTTGTTAAAGTAGATGAATCAGACGCAAGAGGAAAGTCGTGCCCCAAGCCAACAAACTTGTTTGTAACATTGTTGACTTTCTCTAAACACATGAATAATCCTAACCTAGCATAAACTCACTAAGAAATTATATTGATTTGGTTATATTGATAGATTGATTTTGAGTTAATTTTATTTTTTAGTTTAAATATACTATAAATTATCTATTGTAGTTTAACTTTTTGCTATATGTTTTTTTTTTATATTTTGAATTTAAATTTAGCCCATCCCTGTAAATTTTCTGGTTCCGCCCCTGTAGATCTAGAAGTTCTTTTGGGTTTTAGATCTCAAAAGAAACCATTTTCAAATCTAAAAGTATTCATAAACAAATCCCATGGTTACTGAAGTAGATCTCGGAAACCCTTCATCAACACAAACAATGGGAGCAGGGGTAGCAAAGACAGATCTAGATTCAAGATGGAGCGGGTCTGGTGTTGGAAGAACAAAAGAAAAAAGATATGGTGGTCGGGATAAGGACGAAAAGTCGACGGATGTTGTGCCGTTTTAGCCATGAAAGCTATAAAGCTTAGATGAATTTGTGGATGGGAGATTATCCCTTCACAAGAACCATGAAATATTCAGTTGTGTTATTGGTGGTTATCCCTTCTCAAAATGTAGTAGACAAAAAAGAGTTATAGGCGGTCGTATAGACTCCGACCATTCGAGAATAGTCGTTGACCGGGAGTGATGATCGGTAGGCCGAAAGAGGTGGTCAGCAGGAGGTTACGACAAGATCTAGAAGGTCGTTAGGTTGTGAGGGGTGATGGATAGGCCGTGAGTTGTGGTAGAGGTGATTTGCCCTTGTTGTTGTTTTGGTGTTCCATGGAGGCTAAGGTTTGTTTTTGAGTTTTAAACCCACCTCTCAAAGAGAGCATTTTAATTGGAGTATTTGTTTGTTTGTTTCTATCTATTCCACGTATAGAATGCATTGTATTCATCTACAACTACCCACAAAAGCATATTATTATTATTATTATTATTATTATTATTATTATTATTATTATTATTATTATTATTTATTAACTTGAGTGTATTTTAGATAAATGTACAAATATATGTATATAAACCGTGGATAGAAAAAATATTATCTAACATTATTTATATGAAAAAACACTAATTATAGCCAAAAAGCCGTATATTAAGGTTTTTATCCCAATCCTAGAAATAGTTTTAGTGACCCATTATGCGAATGAAGTGAAAACAAACAAACAATATCATATAGAGAAAATAATTACCAATTTAAAAAGTTGATTACTTTCTTCATTGTAATAGAGTTATCAAGCTTTTCTTCAAGAACATAAAAAGTATGCATTTTAGATCTAGAAACATGGGGTTTGATATGAGAAATGAGGATAATATGCAACAATTTGGACGCTAATATATTTATATCAAAGATTAGGATCATCGTACCCCTAAAAACTAAGCAAGAAAGTGTCTAAAACCGATTTATCAAAATTTTGGCTTACCTGGTCCCAAACAAGGGTGACCCCCTCGAGGCAAAATCTTGGTTTGGTGGCCCTGCATCCCAACAAGACCAACTGTTTTGCCTTTTCGGAGGTCTTATTTGAGGATTCAGTTCTCGGTGTAAGCTACAAAGTTGCAGTTTTTCGAAATACTTCTTCAACGAGTACAATACTTATGGGTCTTCTTGTAGCACTCCGTTAAATAAGGTATACGAATAATAATGGACGGTGCAAGTTATTATGAAATGTTAAAATAAATAAATATTATTTTAGTAACGTATACGCGATAAATTTTACCTTAAGTAAATAAGTAAGGTAAATAATGATAATTTTAAACAAATTGTAAATAGGTATAAGTTCATTTTAGATTACATATAATTATGGGTATAGAAATATAATTAGAGTGTACAGAAAAGGATAAATTTAAGGCTATTTATATATGTAGGAGTTTATGAGTAGATTGTGTTTGTTTTTGGGAATAGAAAATAATTAAATTAGGGATAATATTTATATAAGGGTAATTTCTATAATTAACCTAATATAAAATGCCTATAAGTGAATTAATCCTAGTATAGCTGTTACACCCCGAATTTTGTGAACTCAGGATGCTACGGGTTAGGACCTCACAATGAGTACCGACCTTAGTTGAACAACAACTTAATTAGAATCTTAAAACAAGGCACAATATAAGAAACCGATAAAAAAAAAATGAAAATAATGAAAATAATGCATGACTCAAAAGAGATAACAACGTCGGCCGTCAAAGGAGACAATTATCCAACGAAACGAATAGAAGAAATCCTCAACCAAAACCCAAATGAATCTCAAATAGCAAAATATGAAAACCCCAGCTGACCACACCCTCCAGATCCCTCAACAACGGCTAACCTGCAAGGTCTACAACATCGATTTTCACCGTTAGCTAACAATCACTATTTTAGGATATATATGTAGCGTACACACACATCAATGATAATAACCACACAACATATATCACACATAATCATATTTAGATCTTTCATTAAGCGATTCACTTCTATTAATTCAACTTCATTTGTGGCACGAAGGTCCCATCGACCCTCGCCTATGTCCCCGTAAACCAACCGTAATGATTCCAATGCATATCACCGTATACCGTATGAACTGGTCGCAGAGAGCCTCCCAGTCACCTGATAGTAATGACACGACCCGATATCATACACTTGGGTCCACTTACATTATATCGTCATTCTACTCCATTTCCATTTATACAATAAACACACACCACCACATAGCATACACTCATATATCATCATCATCTAAGTAAGTCCATAAGACTTACCTGATCAGATCGTCGTACAACCATCACTAACTAAGTTTGCTTGTGCAATCACTATCCACTACCTGATCAAGAAAGATCGACTTAGAATCATCATTCTAAGTCTTACAATATTTCTAGAAGTATACAATACTAGCGAGTAAGTTCTCGGATCAAAAGAACGAGAAAACCTAACTTTAGTGAAAATTACCAAAACGCCCCTCACTTTTCGGAAAATTTCGAAAAGTGCCCAAACTGGTTCCAAGTCTTCTCTATAACCCGACAAAACTTTATAAACCTCAAAACTCCAAAACAAGTTCAAGGGTTTGCTCAAACTTACATTTTACGTCCAAACTTACTTTTCGAACTACACCAAGTACTCTACTTTGACCTATCGAAAGTACTTCTTACTAAACTCCGAAATTACAAAGAAAATACCTACACATTCTAGGTTATTCCTACTCCAGACTAGAACAATCGAAATCCATAAACAACTTTTCACAAGTTCCACACAAAATCTCAAAGGTGCCTTCAAACACACTTAACTTCCAAAATTAGATTTCGAGCCAACTTTGAAAACTTATAACTGTAGATCTAACCGTTGGATCTTCCTCAAATTATAATACCATAAACTACGTATATCGTTCTATAATATATTAAAATTATAACAGTAAAAGATATCTCTAATTCATCGAAACTTACTCTCCAAAACAACTACTTTACCCAGATTTGCAAAAGAAAGCAATTGGACATACTTCAGGTCCCAAGTTCGAGACTCACTGCCTACATGTTCCGGAGTTACACTAAGCATGGAGACCTGGGTTCAAACCCTGCTGAGAACATACTGTCAACTCCCTAAACTATGCTCCTAAAACACTACTCTACAATTCAAAACAGAAACATCACGTAAGCTCATCAACAGAGGGAGACGGTACCTGCTCTTCACTGCTGCGCCGGAGGTGGTCACGAGTGATTCGTCTTTTCTGCAGTCCAGGACCTCGATCTATCGGCTAGTCCTACCCACTGCTCGACTGCAGGTTCGCACAAGGTAAGGTGTGAAACACATGTTGTCCAGAGAAGACAGAAACAAAGCGAAGAGGGGGGGTATGCTTACCAGTCGAGTCGAAGGAGGAGTAAGAACACCACTGCCGATCTAAACACGCCGGGAGGTCACGTCGGACTCGCGTTTGGCGCCGGCTACTGGTGTGCAGTGGTGTGATCGAATCTGCAGCAAGAGGCGCGGTTGGACGAGCCCGACACCACTGCTCAACAGATCAATCGCAGAGGATGGAGACGAGTGCACTACTGCGGCCTATGGTGGAACACGAACTCCCGCTGCTGTTCCGGAGAAGAATAAGTAGCGTTTTCTTTGGCGTGGGAACAGAGACGGCGGCAGTTCCTCGGTGATGACGAAGAGATGAGCGAATCGGTGAAGATACGAACTTCCCGGGTAGTTGGGATTACAGTGCGATAGGAGATTAGATATGCCGGTATCGTGTTAAGAGGGAGGTGACCGAAGAACCATCGGCCAATTCTTGGCCCGCGAATCGAAGAAGCAACACGGGCTTAGGAGAGAAGAAGCAACCGACCCAACAAAGAATAAGGAGGAGTAGGAATAACCTACTCCTTCTTAAGAGAGGGAATGAGTTAATAGAGATGGGCTGAAATCAGAAAGAGGAGGAGGGTATTGGATGGGCCCCTTTTGGCCCGTTAACATGAAAATAAGACTAATCGATCATAGTATTTTACGGTTTTATTTGACTGAAAAATCCGGTAACGCTATCAGTATCGGAATGAAAATTTTCGGTTATCACAATAGCATTGCTGAGGCACAGTAGCATTGCTGAGGCAGTAGTAGAAAGGGTGAGTGGAATAGGTAGAGAGGTACATGTGGTGTGTGTATGCGTACAAAGAGAAAATTGTCACATAAATTAATTTTTGTTTTCTTCTTTTAAGCTAACATTATCCACTTACTCCCTATATAAGCCTTGTTGGGATTTTAAAAGAAGAGACACAACGAGAGCTTTCTTTTTATTTTGAAACGTAGTAGAAGAGGTACGGAGTTTGGTAATATATCCAGTGAGTACCGTGGAAAAGCCAACATTTACGTTACGACAAGGCAAGTGGGTAATAGTTATTTTAAATAACTATTGTACATATTCGATCGATAATATATATATATATATATATATATATATATATATATATATATTAATTATGTTTGTATATATATTAATCGAGATAGCTATAGTTAATTACGCATATATAATATCGTATTGTATTAATTGGTGTTTTGTTGATTTTTAGCGGTTACTTGGATAATGGACGAACCGATGAAAATGTGAAATGTCGGTACGGACATTATGGATTAAATAATAATGACGGCTCGATAACATTATTAGAAATGTACGTTGGGGCTTAGTGGACCCCGGAAATTAGGTCGTCTATTCCAATCTCGCTACCGGTAGGCGAATTTAGGGAGTCAGAGACTTACCAAGAGGTTCTCCAAGACTTGTTCTTCGGCTGGTTAATAGTTAAAATCAAACCTGTTATCCATGGTAAAATTGCTAGCATAACGCTAACGCAATTAAGAGTGTTATTAAATTGATTAAGGGTCGTTTGGCTCGTCCAAGCTTATTGGAGCTGAAGCTGAAACTAAAGCTGAAACAAGTAGCTGACTGAACTAGCTGGTTTATTTTGATAAGCTTGTCGAGCGTTTGAAAACTACGAGCTTATCGAAGCTGATATAAACATAAAATTACGAAAAAGGGCTTCATCAATATTATTTTTAATTTTACTTTTTCTAAATATTAAATAGAGATTGTAGCTATACAATGTTATTCTACAACGATAATTTGTAATATGTCTAATTTAATTATGAAAATTTTATTTTAATATTGTATGTTGGTTTATTAAGATTAATTTATTAGTTTTTTTTTCAAAGATAAATTTAAAATCATGTTTAACAATATTATTTTCACCTTAAAACAATTCATTTTTTTTAAAAAAAAAGGTTCCACCTACATAGTATAAATGACATCACAAAATTATATTTACCATCAACATTATAAAAACATAACTAAAAAATAAAGAACAATGATATCAACGATAAATTCACAAATAAAATAGTATTGAAGCTTCATGGTTGTGACATTGGCAATTTGTGACATTGCACATCTATAACACATAAATTATAAAGAACATAAATTCCACAAAACAAAAAACATAAATTCCACAACTAACTAGGAAGGCATTACAAATTCTCAGAGTTGGATACTTCGTTATGTAGTAATACAAAAACATCAATTTGAACTAGATACATATACATATTGCAAATTGAAATGGTGGAGCATATTTCCGGTTAATTAAACAGTTGCATAGATGAAGCATGTTTATGACAACTACAAAACCACATCTGTTCAGGGATTCAATTCTCATCCTCTCTACTGCTCTAGCTTGAGGTTACCATACGCTCTTGACTGAAGGGCTTGCTTTTTTTCATTTTCTGTCATGTTTATGGCTTGACAATAAGATTGAGCATGTTTGACAGTATTTGCTGGCTTGGATTTTGGTAGTTATCGAGTTGTTGATGCATACTCATCGATCTGCTGTTTGATAGCATTTCCAACATTTGTAGATAGTTCATGATTTGTAAATAAAATTAATTTCCTTCATTTGTAGACATTTTACGATCATAAGCTAAAGCAAAATATTGGCCAAAAGCTTAACACTACGTTATTTGACAAAACTGAACATCAAACATATTAGAATTAGACAACAATTTATAAATACACAACAATATATCATTACTTTGGAATAATTTAAATAAAATATCTTATTTCATAGTTGATTGACTATAATTATCATTATACTCATATAATAGAAAGGATAAGAGCTAAATTAGTTATAATAATAGAGGAAACTTATCACAAATTAGAATACAACAAACTAAAAATCACATATTTAAGGGAGGATATTTATAATACATGGATAAAAGCTAAATTAGGTATACATTGGTTTATATTTTTAATTAGAGGAGATAATCGATATATCATTAGTAAGAAAGGAAACCAAATATCCTAGATTTAGGAGAGAATATCTCACTCTTTTGTGAACCTGCAACTTCCTGAATCTTTTTTTTTTATGGATGAAGCTTGCTTCTTTTGGAGCTATAATTTGTGCTTAATCCTGAATTTCACCAATTACATTTAATGGTTGTTCATATAAATCTATTTTCAACTGTAATGCATTGTAGCATACATTCAAGCACCACTTCACTTCTATTGCAATGCATTTGTAGCACAATGTATCTGACTACAATCAACACATTAATAAAAATACACATAATCTATGAAGCTTGGCTATCCAAAAATTTGAGGAGAGATCTGAATTCAACAGCAAATAATTCTATGTTTGGTTAGACAGCAAACAACAATGTCCAGAACTGAAATATCTTCCAATTTAACAAGAACTGAATTCCCATTACTCATAATTCACCTCTAAAAGCATAAAATTCAGTCATTTTTTATCCTTGCAATAGCCAAATTCGATTTCATGGTGCACATAACCAAAAATAGAGAAAAATCGAAGGAGGACATAAAAATAAGAGAGGGAAATATAACTAGTCATTCATTTATCCTTGCAGGAGCCCAATCCGATTTCATGGTTCAAATCACGAAAATTAACTAGTTCTTCTACAAGTTAGACCTAATATGGAATGAATTGAAACTAAGAGATGAAAAAAATGAGAGAGACGAATGAGATAAACCTATATGAAGACTTTGAGTCGAACAATCAAAACTGAGAGATAAACAATTGAATAAAATGAAGGAATCGAAGGTTTACCTTGAATCGGGGTCGAAATCGAGATGAAGAATCGAAATTAAGTGTGTTTGCTAGAAGTTGAGAAGAAATCCATGTCGAAACTGAAAAGAAATCCATGTCGAAGAGGTGAGTTTCTGTTCCACCTTTGAGGCCAACGGGGCAAGAAATGGGATGAGAAGGCAAAAAATAGAAGGGTATTTTGAGAATAAATATTGCCAGCAGCTCCCAAAAGCTTGCCATGGGGAGCTGATGGAAATCCCTATTTTATCAGCTTCCATAAGCTACCAATAACATCATCAGCTTTCATAATCTGTGTCTCTCAAACACTGTTATACACTCTACAGTAATTCCTTCAGCCTCCATAAGCTGCTTCAGCTTGCATAAGCTGGTTCCCAAACGGGGCCTAAGTGTTGAAAAGCTAGTGCGATGATGTTATGAATATTATATGTCGTTATGAATTAATATGTACATTTTAAGTTAGGTTAATCCAGCTTGCCAGTCCGCCATATAGACTGACCCATTTTATTTTATTTTTGTTTTGGTTGGTTATCAACCTATTAACAGGTTAAGGTGGGTAGTAGATGATGTTTTGGAAGTGTAACGGGAGTTACACTTGATCACCTCACACTCTAACTCGAAAGTTTGAGTAACTTTAAATTTAAGTCAACGTTTCTATTTGTAAATTATAGTTGTGATATCAAGATATGTGTTATAAAATGCGTTTTTGTATACCTCGTTGAAGTATAGTTTCTAGCCTGAGGCGGATTTCAATAGTAGTAGACAAACCGCTAGCGTTGTAGCATACCTAGAAAGAGAATAAACCAAGGTGTTACACTTCTAATTCAATCTTAGGCTTCCTATAACATTTTTTTACCGAAAGTCCGCTAAATCATCCTCTAAGCCTTCTTGTGTCCACGACACTTCATTGTTTGTTTCATGACTCTTCTATGAAACTTCCAAGCATCCTTACTTGACATCTGTTAGTATTATCTTAACATCTCATCCATCTTTTATCTAAAATGTGCTTGTTTTCGCTCAAAAGTGATTCAAAGTCTCCACAATACACATACAAAACGAGTGTAGTCATTCGACATATGACTTAATTTAAGCTCAAAGAAGTCAAACTCATTTGCGTGCCTAGCAAAAATCGATAGAACAATTCTCACCGAACTTAATAGAATAAACCTCCAAAACAAAAAAGCTCATGTCATCCTACAAGATATTAAAAATAAAATAGGAACAAACAAATTTGCGTGCTTAGCAACTGTATGGTGGAGTATTTGGTTCTTCAGGAACAAAATTATCTTTAATAATGAACCTATGTGCCCTGATAATAAAGTTTTTACATTCATTAAAAACCAAATTCATAACTGGAAAACAAACATAACTGATGAGGACGATTACAACATAAAACAACAACCAAAAAATTATAACTCAAACATAAGAAAAAAAACACAATATAAATGGGACAAACCAAAACCCGACTTCTTTAAACTTAACTTTGATGGCTCAAAACTCGATTCGGGGATAACATCTATTGGTTTGTAATCCGGAATCACAATGGTGACGTTGTTAGCCTCGACGCCAAAAAATAATTTCAATTCGGTACTAAAAGCTGAAACCTTTGCCCTCAAATCCGGGTTACAGGAGGCGATTAGACTACAAATTAAAAAGATCGAAATCGAAGGTGATAAATTGTGTGTAATCAAGGCACTCCAAGGTATGTGGAGCTGTCTGTGGGAGATCGAGATGATTATATCCGACTCCAGACTGGATCTTCGTTTCTTTGACGAGGTCCGTATTAGACATATTTTCAGAGAAATAAACTGTGTTGCTGACCAATTGACCCATCTGAAACTCGACCCCTAACACTAATTTTTCTGAAGACCCCGAACTTCGTGTTGTCATCCGCAAGGATGGTTTAGGTTGGACTACTTCTAGGAGATAGTTCAAGCTAACCGCTTTCCATTAAAAAAAAACTAAACTAATTTTAAATACATATAAAAACTAAGAACTAAAAAGATGATATTGGTCCTTTCAAAATACATAATAGTTATGTGAAATTTTTTAGTAACAAAAATTAAATCAAATATCTTTAGCTTTACTTGATTTATCAATTTTAATTAAGGTTTGTAATTCCAAAACTTAACAAAGTAACTACCCTTATTTCTCTCGTTAAATCAATAACAGCCCCCGGGTTTCCGCTTTCATATAAAGCCTCTAACAGAGACAGAGACGACGGCGATAGCGGTGTTTTCCCTACTGATCACCCGCCGGAGACAAACGCCATTCAGCCGGAATCAAGTTGTGGACGCCTAATTTCGTTTGAGGTACTCCTATTTCCGGTGTATTCATCCGCCCGTAGAATTCACTGTAGCTTTCAGACTATTAAAATTTCCCTTTTAGGGTTTTACAAAATGATTTCATGTCTACTCGTTCTTCCATTATCTTAATGATTTAATCGAAGTCAACAGTATTTTTTGCATTTCAAATTAATTTTTTGTTGCGCTTCACTGTTCTCGCCCATGTTAGGGTTCAGACGTGGAAAATTCTGAGAGTATTATGAATATTTTGTTTGACTGATATCTTAAACAAAACCTTCCTCGACCTAATCGAATGAATTTGGCGAGGGTTTTAGTGAAGTTTTGCATCTGTTTCTTTGTCGACATCTGCGGTTATGATAGGGCGTGTCTTCTTGAATGAGTATGACCATATCTTGGTTAATTTTGCTGCATGCTGAACAATGCAAAAAGTTGTATGTTTTTGGTATGCTTCAGCCTATTCCCAATTTTTATATTGCAATTTCCCAAAGGAAGATTAAATAATTTCCCCAGGAATGCTAAGTACAACTAGGGCGAGTTTGTTTCTCGTTGGGATGACAAGCTTCTGTCCAAGGAATAAATTTAGATTTTGTGGAGACAAATGTAATGCAGTTATTCGTAACTGTCTTCATCAAACAAGATTACTGGGCTTGATGATTTTCATTGGGTGCAAGTATAAGATATTTTTAATCTTGAATATTAATTTGCTCTTCTTTGTTGCCCCATGCTCAGCCATAGAAGACAAGACACGTAATGAAAATAAAAAAGAAGCTCTGTTTGGTTTTTATTTTCATCTATCGGTACAATAAGAAAGTCCTTTTGAATGATAAAGGTTTTGGTCTGATCTAAATATCCGTGTGTGAAATACGTTGGTACTTCTGGAAGCTGAATGTTATTTCGCTGAGTTAAAGTATTATGTTCACAATTTGGCTCGTTGAGGTATTGTATTGGCTTATTTACATGATTTGAAAGCACTTGCTGCTAGTTGGTTATGCCGTCAGAAACCAGATTCTAATAAACTAGTAGCTGATCCATAAAATGAAAATATTCTCCTAAGAAACATGTCTATTATGATTGTGGGAACAGGAGAGAAGCGGTACTGCTCAAGATGATTATCCCAGTGCGCTGCTTCACCTGTGGCAAGGTAATATCGTTGAAATTCTGATGAGCCTTTTGGTTCATGAGCAATGGTTTGCAGTCTATTGTCATATATTGCTTGTAGCTATCACTTAAAATAATTTACTCGCGTAATCACTTAGAATAATTTACTTGTGTGATATCTGTGTCAATGTCTTATGAGTCGTTCATCCTTTGTTTTCCCACAATTCTATTTTGATCAGAAGATTAATGAAGATGCTTCTTTTGGATTGTAGGTGATTGGTAACAAGTGGGATACTTACTTGGATCTACTCCAATCTGATTACAGTGAAGGGTTAGATTCCTTGTTTCTAAATTTCAAAATTATTTGTCCGTCTAATATTCTAGAAGTTAGGGTACTTTATACGGAAATTCATGTGAACAATTCTCTTATTGTTTCTATGTAATTCCGCCCCCTTATTTCCTACCATATATTGTACAAAAATCAATTCTAAATATATTTTTTTCTGGAAAAATGACTAAAAATAATACAAACTATCATCTATGATCTAAAAATAATCCATACTTTAAAAATTACTAATTCGGATACAAACTATCACCTATTAAACCAAAATTTGATATGGATAAGATTTTTGGCAGAAATTCTGGTTGAAGTGTTAAATTGGAAGCAAAAATAAAATTTTGGACTTAAAATACAATTTAAAATAACTATAGGAAGAAAAATATTAATTATAGAAAATCATTTATTCCTCCTTGGGCTCACTTCACTGTTAACTCATCTAGAGGTATTCACAAGCCATGGGAAAGGATGAAGAATCATCAAATTCACACCAAACAAACTTTGAATTTACAATGGATATGACAAACCTAAATAATTTATGTGTAAATACATACTTGAATTGTTTGTTGGACATGGGAGATTCATTGTGTTCGAGAGGTAGGTAGAAACGGTGCCCGTCGGACATTTTGCAGGGCCATATAGCAACGTTAATGGGCTTGCTCTTACGATTTCTCATTGTTTTTGTTGTTGGCTCCATTCTTTTTATAACTTCCTACATGGATCCAGAAATATTTCTCTTGGTTTAAAAAAAATTCATGGATTTCTCCCTGGTGTTTGTTGTGATATTTATCAGACATATAATGATGTTTTACTTATAAGAAATATTTTATGTTCAGACTTCAGAAATATTTTAATCATTGTAGATTTCAACTGCTTAATTATAGAACAAGATATGGAAGGAGCAGGTGGAGAAGAAGGCTATATTTCTTCTTTTTGTATATTTATTTTTAAAGTTTAACTAAATTACATTTTAAGCCTATATTTTAGGTGCCGATTTAACACTTTTACCTGATTTTTGCAGAAAATGTTGTTTGTATCAAAATCAGTTTAATAGGTGATAGTTTGTATATGAATTAGTAACTTTTAAAGTTTGGATTATTTTTGGTTCATAGGTGATAGATTGATGGTTGGCATAATTTTTAGTCATTTTTCTTCTTCTAATTCCTCTTCTACCTTGTCTTGTTTCGTGTTTCTCTATTGATTTTGAAAATAAGTATATTGTTTTGAATACCTTGTTGTCATTTAGGGCTATAGGCATAACATTGACCACCATATGGATGTGATATCTGGCTGAACGTATTCGTGTTTCTGTATGCTAGTCTTTCTCTGTTTCTGGCCTCATTACAAGTGAAATTTTGTGGCATATAATTTGCGGGTGGGCGGCATATGAGATGTTGAAAGCAATCATAAAACAAGCCAAGTTTGTTTGCTGATATTTAATATCCCTTTGCAGAGATGCACTAGATGCTCTCGGGTTGGTCCGCTATTGCTGCAGGAGGATGCTTATGACACACGTTGATCTCATTGAGAAGCTCCTAAACTACAATTGTATGTCTCTTGCCCACCTATGTATTATTTTCTATGCTTAGCAAGTTTTCCTATTGCAAATGAACTTGCAACAATAGTCATGATATATATACTTTATATTCAGTAGGAGAAAATATCCAAAGCTCAGTAAGATTTGATTTTTTTGTTTCTTTCTTAGATTTCTTGTATCTGATGCAATGCTACAGTTTATGCCTGACAGGATCATATGTGATCTAGATTTGGATCAATAAGATTTTCTGCCTGCTTATCAGGGAATCTAATGGCTCATCCTTTATTGTATTTTGATTTCCTTTGCCTTAATCCTTTTTGTCTACTTCTTCTTGCACAGCTCTCGACAAATCCGACACAAGCTGAAGATTGATGCTCATGGAACCAGAAAATCTCATTATCATATGTAGAAACAATTTTTTTTTTACCTCTCATGATTATGGTTTTCCTTTAAGCATGCATTTTGGATGGATGATGAACTTTGTATCCCATGCTTGAGAGTTGAAACTTTTTGAAAATCATTATTGAGGGTTTAGTTTTTTCTAAATTTCGAAAGTTACCTTTTTTCTTACCACTTCAATTTTGGCGCTTTTGGTAATGGACAGGGAATATATATGCTCACTTGTTTTCGTTCCCTTTAACCAAGGGAAAAGAGAAAGGAGAACAATGATGTGTAATTCACGCGCCGAGTTGGAGCGTGGGCATAGTGTTAATGTACTCTGCCTTTGGATTCCTGCACTCGTGACGCATGCCACGTTGTCATTGGATTTTGCACTGCCAAACCCACCTTGGGAGTCTACGTCCTCTGGGAACAACGGTCAAAAAAATGGGAAAAAAAAGGTCCTTGACTCAAACTATTGTGAATTTTGGGTAAAAAAATGACAACTTTTGACACTTAAATTTGTATTACTAGGCACCAAACTAAACATTTCTAATATTAATATAGGACAAATTAAAGGATTGGTGTTTAAGGAGATAAAACAATCTCGCTCTTTTCGGGCCAGATAAACACGGTTGTTTTTTTTTTTTAATTAAAAAAAGTTAGTGTCTGTTTCTTTTTGTAAATTAAGGTTTTTAACAAGTACATAGTTAAAAAAAAAAAAAATGTCTCAAGAAAAGCATGCCCTAAGTATGTAGGAGTAGAGACTAGAGTAGAGATGACGAGGTTGAAATTTGCAAATCCTGGTGGAGGTGCAATCGAAGCTATGTTGGGCATGTAAGGTTTAAAGCGTGACTCTCCATTACTTTTTAAAGCGCACTTTATTTTGTTAATGGATTCATATACGACTTGTTGCACGGATATTTATTAATGATTTGAAACTTGTTTGTTAATGATATAAACCAAATAAAACCGTCCATATATAAAGGGTTTGCTGATACTTGATTGTGCTGAAATCTTTAGATTCAAATGATTATGGGAATACATACGGAGACAAAACAATGAAAAACTATTTTTCAAGATGAAATTATTGAATGCTTACCTAAAATAACGAAAATGATTCATGCTTATAGGGATGTGAGCGATTGATGAATCCACCAAAATTAAGTGATCCATATATATAACGGAAAGTAAAGTGGGGTTACAATAGAGCTTCTCCGGCAAGTTTTACGTTAGAAAATAGTTTATCTAAGAAGTTTTATTTTTGTGATTATCCTACAAGTTTTACTATTTTTTATTAAAATGTTAGGTTGAAATAGAGAGCTCTAACAAGATTGTTATCCAAAGTTTTATGTTAAGTTACAAGAATAAACGGCACAATTACTTTCGTAGAAGATAGCTTTAGTAAAAAATATTGATTGGTTTATTTAGTGATTTAATAAAAAATTTATTCCGACAAAAATAGTGAGGTCGCCACGTCAACATCAACGTAGCTTACATTAGTAAAGGTATATAGATAGACATTTTTTTAATTTTTTTTTTAAGAGATTAGATGTATAAGAATTTTTTTTATTATTATATTAAGTATTTTGGTATTTTATTTGTTTTGGATACTTTAATTTTTTTTATATTAAAAGGTTATGTAAAATTTGAAAACCTAATGAAAAATATAGATTTTATGGTAATTTTTAGGGTGAATTTGCAAAATGGGTAGATATATTAAAAAATATATTAGAATGAATTCTATGAGAAAATATATTTGTGTGGAGGAAAAATTTTTAATATGAGACTTTCATCCCCTCCCAAGAAGAAAAAATGTTATTCCTTTTTTGACTTTTGTCGATGACATAATTATATCCACTAAAACTTCTACGAATGCTAGCAATAAAATCCTATCAATTCTAACAGACTATTGTGCTATTTCCGGCCAATTGATTAATCATCATAAATTGTCTTTTTAAACTACTGTTAATATGGATGCTTCTGTATCAAGAAGAATCCAATTACAACTAGCTTAATTCATGTGCCTTGCACGGGATTTGAAATTATACGATATTATATAGTATCATTAACAAAGTTAATGGTCATATTATGGTGAGGTTGGATCAAAAATTTACCGTGAATTAATATGTATATTAATGGTTATATTATTTATTTTCTCTTCGAGTATTAATTATTTTTTTTAGCATTTATACATTTTTATAAGTTTTTTTATGTCATTCATAAATTTGTTAACAAATTTTATCAAATTCAAACCGGGTTTAATAAAGTGTCAAATTTTCTATAATGATTTGATTAATAATTTACTTGAGTTACAAAATAAAATTTTATAATTATATTGCTAAAATCTTGTAAAGCTAAATAAAATAATTTTAAATCAAGGATAGTTTCTCATTCATTAGAAAAAAAATGTCTATTAAATTCTAATATAAAATCGACACTTATAATCTATATACAAACCTTGATGTTTTATACTTTTTAGTTGTATGGCTATTTCAATAAATATAAAAAAAATCTATAAAAAGGTTTACGATTTTTATTAATCTAATTTAGACTTATACGCAAAATTGTTTAGTAAGCAATGAATCAACAATACATATTTAATAAACTTTGGGTGTATTTATCATTGAGCAATGAATATATATATATATATATATATATATATATATATATATATATATTTTATAATAATAATAATTATGTGATAAGCTTTTGTCTAATACATTTATTAAATATAGATAGACATATAACATATATTAATGAATCGGTTAATATTTTTACTAAAATACATTAACTCTAGTTAATCCATTTGGTAGAAAATATTAAAACTATTTATATTATATATCTCAATTCAGATTAGTTACATATTAATAATTATATCGTAATTGAACGAAAAGATTCAAATCATATTCCTTAATAACGACATCTTGACATGATGTAAAATGGTAGTTCTTGAAAGGAAATTACTTAAACCAATAAAATCATATATGGTAATAGTTGATACAAAACAATATAAGATCAATTATGTATTTTAATGGAAATAAGTTTACATCATCTCCATAAATAATAAAATAAAAGGTTAAATATGAAGTGACGCAATTTAGAGGCGACATGTGGCGAAATCCCATGTTGCTTAATGTAGGGACGACATGTGGAAAAATCCGATATGGCTTAACGTGGGAACGACAAATGAAATTATTTACTTCTTTTTTAGTATTATACTAGTTTTTAATACCCGTGTCCTGCACGGGCTAGCTAGACAATAATATTGTGTCAAAAAAATGTTTGATGATTCATTATGTTGATAATTGTCTTAATTGTATGTGATACTTGTTGTAAGACTGTATTTTCACATTATGAATGGAAATCAAGTAAGAATTCAAATCCTGCAATAATAATCGGGAAAGAGGATTCCGGGACAATATCCTTTGAGATACTCAAATGCCAAAGTTAGTATCAATCCTAGAAAGAAGTAGGATTTATTAAATTAATTGTTAGAGTAAGTGATTTGGGTTAATAAATAGACGACACTGTAGAATTGATGAGGTAACCGCACGAATTACGCCAAGTTTTTAGTTTACGGATTGTTTTATTATATAAGATAGATAAGAAGTCATCTGTAAAACATACACTAACAAAATTAGAAGGGTATGACAAATTAACAGTATTAAATAATAATATACTAAAATAAAATGAAATAAATTTATATAATATAAGTAGCATGTCTAAGTAAAAAATTACAATATCATATAGTTAAATTTAATTAGTGAATTACCTAACAATTAATAAGACTAATAGCATATATCAAGTTATTAAAATAATAAATATTGCTAATTTTTTTTTAAAAAAATGTCAAAATAACAAAAACTATCAATTAAACTCAAAATAATACCAACTTTAAAAATTATTGAAAATGACTAATTTTTTGAGAAAAAATTCTAACTCTGATCACTATTTTGATTTTTAAATTACAAATAATTAAAGATCAATTGTTAATATGAGGGACTAATACAGTTAATAAAATATTTAAAATAAATTATAAATGAAATATTTAAAATGTATTTTTAATAAAAAAGTTAATATATTAAAAGTCACAAATTAATTAAAAAAAATATAACTAAATTAAATTTTTATAAATAAAAAAAATCAAAAAGTTCTTGATTTTTTTTCTTTTCTGATTTTTAAATATTTTTGTGTAAATGAAAAAAAATTATTAAAAAATTTGATTTATTTTAAAAAAGTTGATATTTTTTTTTTAAAAACTGAATATAATTTTTTTGGGAGATTTTTGTCGCTTTATTTCATATATTTTTAATATGAAATTTATGAGTGTTTATACAAAATTATTTAAAATATCTAAATTCTTTCCAAAAAAATATAAGATCGATTTTTTTAAATGAAAAAATACTTATTCCAAAAAAACAATTTTTTTAAAATTCTTAAATTTTCTTTATTTTAAAAAATTAAAGAAATAGTTTTGTTATTCGTTTATAAAACTGATTTTAGAAAAAAAAAATGATCATAATTTTTGGAAAAATTAAAATTATAAATTATAAATAAAAATTATTAAGATCTTTAAATTTTTAAATAAAAATAAATTTTAGTTTGAAAAAATATGTAAACAAAATAAGAGTACATTTAAAATAAAGTTTTATAAGTTTTATAAAGTAAAAAGTTCAATTGAAATTTTAAAAATATAACTTGACAAAATATTAAGATGGAGATTGCAAAATCTTAACTATTTCGATTTTTAAATTACAAATAATTAAAAGTCAATAAATAATATGAGGGAATAATAAAAAAAATAGTTAGTAAAAATATTTAAAATAAATTCGTAAATTAAATATTAAAAAATAATTTGTTTTTAACATGGTGGGACCTGAATTAACAAAAAATTGACACGTGTAAATTTAATGACGTGTATTCACCAGAATGTGCCACGTGTAAATTTAATGACGTGGATTTATCAGACTGTGTCACGTGTAAGTTCACGGGCTGCTTTAGTATATAGATAGATAGTAGATTGGGAATAATGGCTTCGAAACAACTTAAAATAATATCTAGGTAATCCAGTCATTAATAGAAAAGTAAATAAGGAAAATTTTAAATTTCGTGATCTAAAAATCAAAATAACAACTTACTAAGTAGAAAGCTTAATCTTTATCCCAAGAAGGTAGAATTACCCTATTCAAAGCTAACCTTAATTAATCATGCTAATTATCCACATTTATTACTTTAAACCAATTTTTAAATTGTTGGGTTCATGTGGTTTTATGCTGAGCATAGTTTTAGGAAAATTAACTCTGTTATTAATAGGCTAGCTATGCTTGGACACTCCCCGAGTTTCTATTGTGATGCTCTACCTCTTGATGTTGAAGACCTTGTCCGAAATGATGCTTTAGGGCGGGCGGTTTCTAGGAACTGACTTTCCCTTTTTCCTTACCTTTTGTATTAAAAAAAATACTTTATGAAATTTCTAAATTGTTTAAATGATTGTTTTATATGTAATATTTCTTGCTCATATGTGTGAGAACTTATACTAATTGTGTAAAAAATTTGTTTTTAATTATTTAAGAAAAATAAATAAATATTTTCACATGTGGCAACATTTTTACTCGTATGTTAAGAACTTATTAGGAATTTTCCTCTTGGTACCCTGAATGTTTGGAATTTTTATCTTTGTATCCACTAAGTTTTAAAATCCTTCTTGGTACCCTCAAGGTTTTGACTTTTCCTCTTTGTGAATACAAGAAGGCCAGAGATCACTTTTGTGTAGTTTCATTAAAACAAAGATATAGGAGGCCTCAAAATGAAATAGAAGACCCACATGTACTCGTTGAAAATATATTTTAAAGGGATACAACTTCGTAGTTATAACACCCCAAATCCGCAGGACTCGGAGTGCTATTGGGCTAGGATCTCACAATGGATCCTGACCCTAGCCTGACAACAATTTCACTGATCTTACAACAAGACACCGATAGATTAAAACAAAACATGAAATTGATATATATATATATATATATATCAAAAGGTAATACAATATACCGCTGAGTACAAACAAACCAAACTGTACATCAAAATAACCCATATCCCCGATACCGCCCCAGTGTACGGAAACCCTCAGCGGATCACCCACTCTGGATCACTCTGCAGCTCTCCTATCCTGCGAAGTCTCTATAACACGGTATGAAACCATTAGCTAACCATACACAAATATAGGAATATGCTAGAGCACAAACACACATCAGAAATCTTAACATATCCACATGCTTTCATACATTTACCCGGTTCATTATCTTTATAAAGTCCAGCAATCAACTCATATATAATATCTATATAAACATAAGTGACACGAGGAATATAAACCTCGCCTCTGGGTCCAATAACCAGTTGGAATGGTGCCTGGAACACTACCCGTGTACCCTAAGGGAATGGGACCGTTTACCAGGTCTGACCTGCCTACATAGAACCTCCCAGACTCCCAGCGGGATGAAAGGGCAAGTTATCACGGCCCTACAATGGGCAAGCAATATACCATAGGTCGGTGACCATCATAACACATGCTATAAACATATAACACACACACCACTCATGCACAACATCCTATAAAGGAATGACAACTAAGTAAGTCCCACGGACTTACTCTCAACCTCGTAGTCGTCTCACTGGATCAACCTCAACTCAGTCCACTCCAAACTGGAGGATAACACGGCCTATACAAGGCATACATAAATATATCACAATCCTATCACACAAAGGGTCACACCTAGACCCAAGGGATCCATAAGGATCATATTCCAACTCGTAATCCTCAAAGCCATAACCGGCATAAACCATTCCGTACTCACTCTCATTCTAAACTCATACTCGTACCTAGCATGCTACTAACGCTCAACTAGGAAAGGAAAGGATCTACCTAGCTTTAGGTAGACTCGGGATAAAGCGCACCTGCGTAACAAAGGGGCGCAGGGGCGGAGGCAAGCAACCGCAGGTGCGGCGGAACGTAGCCGCGGGAGCGGTGACAAGGAACGCTGGCAAACGCAGGCACGCCGCAGGCGCTGCGACATGGTAGCCGGGGGCGGTGACTCTCGGCCGCGGGGCGGCGACAACGCAGAATGCAGTCTCGTGGCTTCTCTTTAGCTCTTCCGTGATCAGTCACTTCCACTCTCTTCCAGATTCATACACAAGCATAAACATACACATATCAACATCACCCTATGTTCAATACATCTATTCCTAAGCTAAGGAAGAAGAGCGAGGAAGAAGAAGGATGAAGAAGCAAGGAGGAAGAAGCTTACACACTTGAAGGTCTAGGCAGGCAAAGGCATAAGCACACTCAGCCAGCTTCACAAACTCAGCAACCACAACCACACACAACTCTACCAACTCTCAAGTCAAACTCTTCCAAAACTCAAGAACAAGATCAAGGAAAGACAAGAGAAGCAAGGAGGCAAGGAGAACATGAAGAACTGAAGGTGAAGAGATGAGGAAACCCTTGATCAGCCAAGGAAAGTATAAGAGAAGGAAAGGGTAAAGCACGGGTCAAAGAGTCAAACAAAACGGCTGCAGCCGCCGGAAACGCAGGGGCGGGTTTCTTGGCCGCAGGGGCGGAATAACAGGGGAGCCGCAAGGGCGGCCTCACAGACCCCCGGGGGCGGCTAAGGCCAAATCTAGCTCCCAAAAACTAAGGCTCTTACACCTCCCCCCCCTAAAAACAAGTTTCGTCCCGAAACTTGTAAAATCCTCGAACCACTCGACTCACAAAGCCGAGGTACAACTCTCTCTATAAACCTCAACATAAGCATGGAGGAAACCATCCACTCCAGCAACAAACTATACTGTCCAAGGCCTAGAGGGAAACCATTTCTAGCCAAACCATAACATATCCAATAGCATGGAGGAAAGAGCCATCTCCAGCTATAACAAAAATCATACTAGCACAACAAGATCTAATAAGATCATAATCAAAACAAGCTAGCATGTAATAACATATCATAACATATAAGCATGTAAGCACAAAAGACTCACCAAGCTAGTACTAAGATCTACTCGGTGATCCTACTAGTGCACCTATCTCGGCATAGACCTCCTCAGGTCCTCGTCTCGACCACTGTATCCTAAGCATAGGTATGTCCTTCGAACGCAGGCGTCTCATACCTCGTTCTAGGACTGCAATCGGATGCTCAACAAAAGTGTGGTCGGCTCAACCACCAAATCCTCATAACTCACGATGTGTCTCGGATCTAATATATACTCCCTCAGCTGAGACACGTGAAACACAGGGTGAACACCCTCTAATCTTGGAGGCAAGGCTAATCTGTAAGCTGCACTCCCAACCCGATCCAAAATCTCGAACGGTCCGACATATCGGGGGCTCAACTTTCCCTTAATGCCAAAACGCCTAACATCTCGTGTTGGAGACACCCTCAGCCACACATGGGCTCCAACCCTGAACTCTAGAGGTCTGCGCCTCCTGTCAGCATAAGACTTTTGACGGCTCTGCGCAGTCAGCATACGCTCTCTGATCAATGCTACTCGAGCCATATCATCCTGAATCTGATCAGGTGCTAACCCACTGACACTGCTCTGCTCATCCCAACATAACGGGTACGACATCTCTGTCCATACAGTGCCTCATATGGGGCCATCCAATAGATGCATGCCAGCTGTTGTTGTAGGAGAACTCAACAAGTGGGAGATGATCCGTCCACACCTGTCCCCAATCCAACACACAAGCTCGCAGCATATCCTCCAGCGTCTGAATGGTCCTCTCTGACTGACCATCTGTCTGAGGATGAAACGCAGTCGTGAAGTGCAAACTCATCCCCAGGGCAGTTTGAATCTGCTGCTAGAATCTCGAGGTAAATCGTCCATCTCTTGTCAGAGACGATCGTCCTCGGTACCCCATGGAGTCTCACTATCTGCCTAGTGTACTCCTCTGCTAATCTGCTCACCGGCCACGTCTCTCGAATAGGAATGAAACGTTCCGTCTTCGTCAGTCTGTCAACTATGACCCAGATGGCATCAAAACTCCGGCTCAGCCTCAGTCCAGTCACAAAATCCATGGTGACGTCCTCCCACTTCCTCTGTGGAACAGGAAGTGGATGGAGCTCACCTCCAGGTCTGAAATGCTCGATCTTGACCTGGTGGCAGGTCGCACACTGTGCCACAAATCTGGCCACATCGGGCTTCAGCCCTCCCCACCAATATATACGTCTCAAGTCTTGATACATCTTACTCGTACCTGGATGTACCGAGTAAGGTGTACAGTGAGCCTCCTGTAATATCCTCTATCTCAGCTCTGTATCAGCAGGTACACAAACGCGACCATGGCGTCTCAAAACTCCATCTGCTCCCAACAGGAACTGTGGTGCCTCATCCCGAGACATCCTATCTCTGATCCTCTGTAAGGTCGGGCAGGTCTCCTGTTTCTGTCGGATCTCATCCAACAAATCAGGAAGGACCTCTAATGTACGCAGCTGGGCATCCTCATCAGGAAACTGGATGTCCAGCTCTAACCAGATCAGGTCTCTCTGCAACCAATGTTGTAATGTCAACCTCGCAATCGCCTGCTCTCGAGGTATCTTCCTGCTCAGGGCGTCGGCGACAATGTTCGCCTTCCCCGGATGATACAAAATCTCCATATCAAAATCCTTGATCAGCTCGAGCCACCTACGCTGACGGTTATTCAATTCCCGCTGCGTGAAAAAGTACTTCAGACTCTGATGGTCTGTGAAGATCTGACATGTAACACCATATAGGTAATGTCTCCAGATCTTCAGTGCATGAACTACCGTTGCCAACTCCAGATCATGAGTCGGGTAGTTCTCCTCATACGTCTTCAATTGTCGAGACGCATATGCAATCACCCTGCCTCTCTGCATCAACACACATCCCAAGCCTAGCTTGGATGCATCACTGTATACTACGAAATCCTCAGTACCCTCTGGTTGTGCCAAAACAGGAGCAGAAGTCAGACGTCTCTTCAGCTCCTCAAAACTCTGCATACACTGATCAGACCACACAAACATGGTAGTCTTCCTCAGCAAACTCGTCAGTGGACGGGCAATCACAGAAAATCCCTCCACAAAGCGTCTGTAATAACCGGCTAGGCCAAGGAAGCTACGTACTTCCTTGACGTTCGTCGGTGTCGGCCATGCAACTACTACCTCTATCTTCGCCGGATCAACCTTGATCCCCTCGGCGGATACAATGTGACCTAGGAATGCTACCTCGGGCATCCACAACTCGCACTTAGAAAACTTTGCTTAAGGTTCTCTATCCCGCAAAACCTGCAATACAGTCCTTAGATGTCCTACATGCTCCTCACTGCTACGAGAATATACCAGAATGTCATCAACAAAAACCACTACAAACTGATCCAAGAAGTCGATGAAGATACTGTTCATCAACTCCATAAAGACAAAGGGGGCATTCGTAAGCCCAAATGGCATCACTACAAACTCGTAGTGGCCATATCTGGTCCGGAATGCTGTCTTGTGCACATCCTGCTCCCTCACCCTTAGATGGTGATACCCGGAACGCAGGTCAATCCTGGAGAACACAGTCGCTCCCTGTAGCTGATCTAACAAATCATCAATTCGCGGCAATGGATTCTTGTTCTTGATGGTCACCTTGTTCAGCTCTCTGTAATCAATACACAGTCTCAGCGATCCCTCCTTCTTCCGTACAAAGAGGACAGGTGCTCCCCAGGGGGGACACACTAGGGCGAATGAAGCCCTTCTCAGCCAACTCCTCGAGTTGCTTCTTCAGCTCCAACATCTCGACAAGCGCCATCCGGTATGGAGCCTTCGAGATGGGTCTCGTACCAGGCTCTAACTCGATACTGAAATCCACACTCCTCTGAGGCGGCAAACTGGACGGCTCAGCAAAGACATCAGGAAACTCACAGACCACTGGGATATCCTCTAACGCTGAACTCTCCCCCTTCTTCATGGCGTAACACCAGAAGGCCTCGCAACCCTGTGCAATCAGTCTAGCTGCCCGTATAGCACTGATAACTGTGCCTACCTTTCCAAGGTTCCAACCTCGGAAAACCTCTATCTGACCTAACTCGGTAGAGAGGGTAACAGTCCTCCTACCTACATCTAAGACTGCAGAATGTCTAGCCATCCAATCCATACGTAGTATAACTTCCTCATGATCTAACGGCATGACAAAGAAGTCAACTAGTAACATACGAGTCCCTACAGAAATGGGACAACTGTGAATCTCACGGGTACCTCTGACCCTACCACCATCGGGTAACCCTATAATAAAGGGCATCCCCTCAACTGTATCTAAACCTAGACACTCTACACAGGCATCAGAAATAAAAGAATGCGTAGCACCAGTATCAAATAAAACTCTAACAAGTAGACCATGAATCAGAATGGTACCTATAGCAGTAGGTGCAGCTGGCTCCTCTGCACTCCTCAGCTCAAAAACACAGCCCTGTGGGCCTCTAGTATCAGTGGTGCCCCCACCACGGCCTCTGCCTCTACTCGGCCCAAGAGCAGATCCCTGAGTCGTAGGGCGATCTAGGACCCTCTGTTGTCCCTGACTCTGCTGTTGCTGCTGAGGTGGTCTCTGTCCACCTCCCGCTGCACTAGCAGGAGAAGAATCCTGCTGTGATGAAGCTCTCCCTCGTCTACAGAAGGTAGCTCTATGACCAGGTCGGCCACAAGTGAAACAGGTCACCGGCTGCCTAGTACACTCTGACCTCATATACCCATACTCACTGCAGTTGAAGCACTACACTCCCTTATCTGCACCCGGTGCAGATGGAGGACGACTCTGGCGACTCTGGTCTCGCCCTGAACCAGCAGCTCCACCAGTAACACTGGTCTGACTTGTCCTCTGTCTCTTCTCAGACCCTCCGGTCTGAGAAGCTCTCCTCTGGCTAGCTCTCTCCCTCTCGTAGTCAGAAGCCCGGTCCTGATAGTCAACCAAGGTCTCACAGTGAAAACCCGCCATATAGGTACGGGTGGTATCCCTCAGACGTCGGGAAAACAAATACACATGATGATCTGCAGCAGGTGCAGCTGGACCCAGCAATGCCAGCTCCTCCTGGAATCTCCTGATGGCCTCTGAGACCAGCACATCCTCGAACTCAACCTCAACAAAGTCTCGTAGTTTCTCCCTCCTCAACGAAGCAGGGCAGAAACGCTCTCGGATCAGAGTCCTCATTTGCTCATAACTAGTAACCTGTACTCGTACAGACCTTCACCAGTGTTGTGCCAAATCTCTGAACAAGGTTTGCACCAGCTCAATCTGTCTGTCAGCTGGACATCTAATAGACTCTAGAGCTGAGTCTACATGTCCTATCCAAAGCTCCACCTCTAGCCCCACTTTCCTAGTGAAAAGGGGTACTCCCATCTGATGAAAAGCCTTCAACCAAGTGTTTGGTCGAGGCCCTCTATGCTCCTCTGTAGCCCGAGAAATCTTAGCAGCAAGTACCTGTACAGCTGGCACCTGAGTGACAGTGTGGGACCTCTCAGATGGTCCCTCCTGTGCCGGCAAATCAGGAGCAGACCTACCTGCCCTGGCAGCCTCCTCAACACGTCGTATGTACTCTCGGAAGGTTGGTCCCTCCATGGAGACACGGTCAGACTCCCCAGACTGGGCTCTTTGTGGCCCCTGTCCCTCAGCTGTCCCGTTCCCAGTCTCAAGAACGGCGCTCTCAACAACCTCCTCATGTATCTCTCCCGCATGTGAACTGTCAGAAGGAGTCCTACCCCGTCCTCTACCTAGAGAGGGTCTACCTCTACCTCGTCTTGTTGCAGGTAAGGCTCTAGTCTGAACCATCTACAGAAGACGTAAACCTATCTTAGAAGGCTATATATATGCCATATGTATAGATATATCACAGATCAATCACAGCAAAATATCTATATATATCTATATTGTCGAGGTCTTCAGAGGGGTGATGGCTCCCGTACACGGTATCCCAAAACATTTGTACTCATTTCAAAACCAAAACCTTTTGAAAAGTCAGACCCCTTTTCGGGTTCTGTTTAGTTATCTATTCGACCTTTATTGCAGATTACTAGTGCCATTGATGTCAACCTGGGCTCTGATACCACCTTTATAACACCCCAAATCCGCAGGACTCGGAGTGCTACTGGGCTAGGATCTCACAATGGATCCTGACCCTAGCCTGACAACAATTTCACTGATCTTACAACAAGGCACCGATAGATTAAAACAAAACATGAAACTGATATATATATATATATATATATATATATATATATATATATATATATATATATATATATATATATATATATATATATATATATATCAAAAGGTAATACAATATACCGCTGAGTACAAACAAACCAAACTGTACATCAAAATAACCCATATCCCCGATACCGCCCTAGTGTACGGAGCCCTCAGCGGATCACCTACTCTGGATCACTCTGCAGCTCTCCTATCCTGCAAAGTCTCTATAACACGGTATGAAACCATTAGCTAACCATACACAAATATAGGAATATGCTAGAGCACAAACACACATCAGAAATCTTAACATATCCACATGCTTTTATACATTTACCCGGTTCATTATCTTTATAAAGTCCAGCAATCAACTCATATATAATATCCATATAAACATAAGTGACACGAGGAATATATACCTCGCCTATGGGTCCAATAACCAGCTGGAATGGTGCTTGGAACACTACCCCGTGTACCCTAAGGGAATGGGAAGTGCCCGAACCGTTTACCAGGTCTGGCCTGCCTACATAGAACCTCCCAGACTCCCAGCGGGATGAAAGGGCAAGTTATCACGGCCCTACAATGGGCAAGCAATATACCATAGGTCGGTGACCATCATAACACATGCTATAAACATATAACACACACACCACTCATGCACAACATCCTATAAAGGAATGACAACTAAGTAAGTCCCACGGACTTACCTCAACCTCGTAGTCGTCTCACTGGATCAACCTCAACTCAATCCACTCCAAACTGGAGGATAACACGGCCTATACAAGGCATACATAAATATATCACAATCCTATCACACAAAGGGTCACACCTAGACCCAAGGGATCCATAAGGGATCATATTCCAACTCGTAATCCTCAAAGCCATAACCGGCATAAACCATTCCGTACTCACTCTCATTCTAAACTCATACTCGTACCTAGCATGCTACTACCGCTCAACTAGGAAAGGAAAGGATCTACCTAGCTTTAGGTAGACCTGGGATAAAGCGCACCTGCGTAACAAAGGGGCGCAGGGGCGGAGGCAAGCAACCGCAGGTGTGGCGGAACGTAGCCGCGGGAGCGGTGACAAGGAACGCTGGAAAACGCAGGCACGTCGCTGGCACGACGCAGGCGCTGCGACACGGTAGCCGCGGGGGCGGTGACTCTCGGCCGCGGGGGCGGCGACAACGCAGAATGCAGTCTCGTGGCTTCTCTTTAGCTCTTCCCGTGATCAGTCACTTCCACTCTCTTCCAGATTCATACACAAGCATAAACATACACATATCAACATCACCCTATGTTCAATACATCTATTCCTAAGCTAAGGAATGAAGAGCAAGGAAAAAGGAAGGATGAAGAAGCAAGGAGGAAGAAGCTTACCATTGCTGAAGGTCTAGGCAGGCAAAGGCATAAGCACACTCAGCCGGCTTCACAAACTCAGCAACCACAACCACACACAACTCTACCAACTCTCAAGTCAAACTCTTCCAAAACTCAAGAACAAGATCAAGGAAAGGCAAGAGAAGCAAGGAGGCAAGGAGAACGTGAAGAACTGAAGGTGAAGAGATGAGGAAACCCTTGATCATCCAAGGAAAGAATAAGAGAAGGAAAGGGTAAAGCACGGGTCAAAGAGTCAACAAAACCGGCTGCAGCCGCCGGAAACCGCAAGGGCGGGTTTCCTGGCCGTAGGGGCGGAATAACAGGGGAGCCGCAAGGGCAACCTCACAGACCCGCGGGGGCGGCTAAGGCCAAATCTAGCTCCCAAAAACTAAGGCTCTTACAGTAGTATACTCTAAAAATGGTTTGATGACTTTCCGACCGAGAGTTAAATCCACAAGGAATACCACTAAAAAAGCCAAGAACCTAGATTGAGGTCCATTTGCCTTTAGACTGGGGTTGGTGAGAGCTAGACTGAGGACAAGAGAGTAGAGATTGAGTTTCTCCCTAGAGAAGTACCTCGGCCATGGTTTATACACCTCAGTTTCATTTTATTTTTGCCTTAGGCCGAGGTTTTCACCTTGTTTGTGTTGACTTTGTTTTGTAACAGTTTTTGGATTCTAGTGAAGAGGATCTTCCTAAACTCATATATTAGATCAGGGGCTGCATTTATACTATGAGTGTAACACCCCAAATCCGTAGGACTCGGAGTGCTATTGGGCTAGGATCTCACAATGGATCCTGACCCTAGCCTGACAACAATTTCACTGATCTTACAACAAGGCGCCGATAGATTAAAACAAAATATGAAACTGATATATATATATATATATATATATATACATATATATATATATATATATATATATATATATATATATATATATATATAATACAATGTACCGCTGAGTACAAACAAACTAAACTGTACAACAAAATAACCCATATCCTCGATACCGCCCCAGTGTATGGAGCCCTCAGCGGATCACCCACTCTGAATCACTCTGCAGCTCTCCTATCTTGCAAAGTGTCTACAACACGGTATGAAACCGTTAGCTAACCACACACAAATATAGGAAGATGCTAGAGCACAAACACACATCAGAATCTTAACACATCATCATGCTTTCATACATTTACCCGGTTCATTATCTTTATAAAGTCCAGCAATCAACTCGTATATAATATCCGTATAAACATAAGTGACACGAGGAATATAACTCTCGCCTCTGGGTACTATAACCAGCTGGAATGGTGCCTGGAACACCTCCCCGTGTACCCTAAGGGAATGGAGAGTGCCCAAACCGTTTACCAGGTCTGGCCTGAGCACAGAGAACCCCTAACTCCCAAGGGATGAATGGAAAAGTTGTCACAACCCTACAATGGGCAATCAATACATCATAGGTCGGTGACCATCATAACACATGCTATAAACATATATAACACACACCACTCATGCACAACATCCTATAAAGGAATGGCAACTAAGTAAGTCCCACGGACTTACCTCAACCTCGTAGTCGTCTCACTGGATCAACCTCAACTCAGTCCACTCCAAACTGGAGGATATCACAGCCTATACAAGGCATACATAAATATCAAACTCCTATCATACAAAAGGTCACACCTAGACCCAAGGGATCCATAAGGGATCATATCCAACTCGTAAAACTCAAAGCCCTAACCGGCAATTCCATAACATACTCGTCAACATCCGAATCCTAGCATGGTACTAAGCTCCTCATACTGGAAAGGAAAGGAACTACCTAACTATAGGTAGTCCCGGGACAAGACGCACCTGCGTGAACTAAGGACGCAGGGGCGGAGGAGATCACCCGTAGGCGCGGAAGGTAAAATCCGCAGGGGCGGTGACAAGGAACGCTGGCAAACGCAGGCACGCCGCTGGCACGACGCAGGCGTTGTGACACGGTAACCGCGGGGGCGGCGACAGTGCAGAATGAAACCTCGCGGCTTCTCTTTAGCTCTTCACGTGATCAATCACGTCTACTCTCTTCCAGATTCATATCCATGCCACAACATACACATACAAAAACATCAATCCTACATTCAATCATCTAATCCTAAGCTAAGGAAGAAGAAGAACAAGAAAGGAGAAAGAAAGAAAGAAGAAGCAAGGAATACCTACCACAGCCGTGGCCTAGGCACGAACTGATCCAAGGCAGTAGCTCCTCTAGCTCTCAAGCTCAGCAACAACATCATACCACATCAACATCAACAACCACTCACAAGGCCACACCAAAACTCTTCCAAAACTAAGGAAACCAAGAAGAAGATCAAGGAGGAAGGAGAAGGACGTGAAGGCAGCTGGAAAGAAAGTGAAGATGCTCAGCAAGCCAAAGCAAGGATTAGGTTAAGGATGTGGGAGAGTAAAGCTCGGGTCAAGGGTCAACAAAGACGGCTGCAACCGCAGGAAACTGCAGGGGCGGGTTTCCTGGCCGCAGGGGCGGAACAACAGGGGAGCCGCAGGGGCGGCCTCACAGACCCGCGGGGCGGCTAAGACCAAACCTCGCTCCCAAAACTAAGGCTCTTACAATGAGTCTATGATAAACTAAATTCCAACACATTTTAGACTTCAACTTGAATTAAAGAGTTTTTCCTTGTTTTTCAAGTTCTTCGAGTGTTCTTCAAGTTCTTCAAGCAAAATCATCTCATTTCTAGTTAGTAATCTCCTTTTCTTTGATTCATCCTTTATCTATCTTCTAATATGTTATGTTGAATAATATGATTTGATTATAATTTCATATGAGTAGCTAAACACTTTTTTAGATTATAATTGCACTTGTACTATGAGTGTTTTTTGATCACTGTCTCCAATATCTTTGGTGAAAAGAGAGTAGTCGATTTTGTTTAGTTTGGAGATTCCTTTGGATTTTTTCAAGGTTTTTGTTCAGCGAATTAGTTGAACTGCTTTGAATTTGTTGTAGTTTTGACTCAACATCTTCAATAGCTTGAAAATGTATCCGAAATTAGTTTTACTCCACTTTTTTGCTTTTGTTTTCAAAATTTGAGTTTTTCTTATAAGATTAAACATTTCATTTCCATTAAAGTTGGATCAAGTTTGTTTAACAATATTATCAAATGAATTCCGTTTAGTCCACATCATTTTGAATTTAAACGGATGTGGGGTAAACGTCTCCGTATCAGCTAGTTCTAAGGAGAGTTGGCAGTGATCCGACATAGTAAAGCCGTGATTTTTAGTTTTTAAATTTGGGTACCATTGGATTATTTGGTTATGCACCAAAACATAGTCTAATTTTCCAAGTATATTACTCGCACCTTCCCATCTTTTCCTCCATGTAAAGGTATTTCCAAAATATTGAATGTCTTCCATATTGTAGGAATTCTTAAATTCAATAATCTGTTGGATCTATTTGTGTTGATTAGAGCTCATCCTTGTTTATTCGGAATGTTGTTGAATTTCATTAAGGTCTCCCATTAAAACACAAGGAGTAGTGGAATTCCGTCTGAACGTGGAAAGTGAGTTCCGGAATTGATTTTTAGAAGCTTATTGTGGAGGAGCATAAGCAAATATGATGTTCATCTTGCGGTTAAGGTTATTGTAGATAAACTCAACACAGATGAACTTGTCGTTTTTGAATGTAAAATTAAATGATTGGTTTCTTAGTTAGTGAGCTTTCCAAAGCAAGACAAAACCCACCAACCCTTCCAGTGACAGGACAATATTATGTTATCAAAGTCGGTTGATTTCCAAAGACAGTCATCCGGAGGTAGTTCAGATTTTTTGTTTCTGCCAATGCTAAAATATTGATCTAGTGAATTTTATAGACTGCGTCGAGGTATGTCCAAAGGGTACTTCGGCCCATACATCTAATATTTCAAAAGCTTACTATCATTTGATATGGGTTAAAGAGTCGAAAATTAGGAATGCAAACAGTTCGGGCACCCCAAATTTTCATTTAGATTGGTCGCTGATACAAAGTTTTTGAATTTTTTAGGACAATTTAAATACTCTAAATGGTACACTGGACTGTACCCGTAACTAATAAAATAATTAATCAAGAGGGTTCATCTAGTAAATTAGATTATCCTCACCTGAAATCACCGCAAACTTCGATATACAAGTGAAATACAATTAGAACATTCAGCTGGATTTATGGCAAAATTACTGCTCTAACGGTAAACATATTTATAAGTTTATAACATGATGGTAAAAGAGTAACACGCGTGGGGACGCGTGGGCAGAATGCGATTTAAAGATTTTCACTTGCCAAGTGCCAACCCATAGGAAAACACCATGATGATAGCAAAAGACGCGTGAGTGCGCGTGGGCGAGTGGGTATGGAGCTCTTCAACTGCCACCCATATAGTCTGGTCTGTCCATATCATCAGCATCATCATTCATCATCTTCTCTTCAAACCTTCCTAACTCCATTTCCAATGGGTCGTCATCGTCTTCTTCTTCTCTTCAGATGATTTTCTGCAAGCCCTAGCTTTGGATTCAGCTTTTTGTACCCTTCTCTGGATATACTTGATGAAAATTGTTGCCTTTTCAAACCCTAGAATTGTTTTTTGAGTTTTTGATGTGTTAAATGGTTATAAAAGTATAAATAAAGATAAAAGCTTGGATTTTGGAGATTCGCATGGAATATGTCTCTTTCACAAGGGTTTTGACCCTTTTCCCCCTTTCCTCTCTCTCTCTCTCTCTTTTTTGCCTCTGCTAGATAGTTGGAAAAACGTTTAGCCCAAAAGGAAATTTTAATCTGATTCTCTTTCTATCTCTTTTCCTTCAAAGCCCTTTTTGTTCATGCTGGTTTTGGGTCTTTTTTAACTCCTATCCTTCTCAGCTGTTTAATTTTGCTGTTAAGTGATTTTGCTGATAGGGTTTTTTGTTTGTTTGTTGTAAACTTCTTACCAAGTAAAATATCCTGATCTCAAGAATCTGCCGAGGAAACCCAAAAGTTTGTTGGCTTTTCCTTTCAATTGGAGTTGGTGGGAAGTGTTCAAGATAGGAAAAACCAATAAATTTAATACGCAGTCCTGTTTAGGTAATTTAGTGGGTTGAGTGTATACTCGGGCTTGTTTTGTTTAAAAGTGTTTATTTCTCTTATATTGGTTTGGGGGCTTTTTTGGGTTGAATTGTTCAGAGGATTGGAGGGTCTACTTTGACTTTTGTTTCTCAACCTTGGTGAGCTTCTACTGGTGGCTGCTATGGCGGTTTCTGTCAACATATGAGGGCACCCATTACCACAAAGAAACGGGGCTTAAAAAACCCGACAGATTCCTGATCTGGGTCTGATTTCATTGGATTTTTCAGGTGAGCCATTAATTGCTGCTTCCATTTTTCTTTAATGCGTGCAGTCTTTGTTGGTTAACGAGAACAGTAATTTAGAAGTTGAAAACCTGTTCGGTGTGGATATTTCATCATTTTTCGTCTTCTTTGGAAACACCCATTTCACAATAGCCTTGTTAAGAGGTTGGTAAACACCTCTAGGGTTAAAATTGTAGGTAGATTTTATAGAAGATGGAGAAAAAAGATGGGAGAAGAGGAGAAGGTTGGAGAGAATTAGCTCAGAAGATGCTCCCACCTGGGGCTTCTATTCCTGATCAGATTGATAATCCTGATTACTCAATAGCTATTGAATACAAAGGTCCCTTGATTCCTCAAGAGGTTCCTAGAGTTGAGCCTCTAGATGTAGTTCCATTCTCAATCCCAACTGCATCATTTGCTGCACCACTTACTGATTCACAGAGGCATTTTGTGAACTCTGGGCCTCCTGTGGTTGATCCTATCCCATTGCCTGTGTCTTGTATTGCTGGAGTCACTAGTTCTCCTGTTCAAAGTCCTAGGATGTCAGCGAGCTCCGAATCAGAAGTATCTGTCCTACAAAACCATGAATCTTCTTCAGGATCTCCTTCTGCTTCTCCAAATTCGGCATACAATGTTCAAACTAGTCGTCGTGCTAACCGGCAGGGTAATGAGGCTAGGAGAACCCCAGTTGTTACCTTTACTGATGTTGAAAGATCTGAAAGGAAAGATCTTAGTAGGGAAATGCCAGTGTATCCTGAATTCATCGCCGTTTCAAAGGAGAAAAAGAAAAATAAGAAGAAAATAAAGGTTTGTTGTAGATGCGGAAAGGGGAAATGGGAGACGAAAGAATCTTGTTTGGTGTGTGGTTACAAGTACTGTAGTAATTGTGTACTTAGGGCAATGGGTTCTATGCCTGAAGGACGAAAATGTGTTACTTGCATCAATAAGCCTATTGATGAAGCAAACCGGCCTAAACTTGGAAAGCATTCAAGGGTTCTGTCACGCTTGCTGTCTCCTTTGGAAGTTAAGCATATAATGAAGGCTGAGAGAGAATGCTCTGCTAATCAATTACGGCCTGAGCAGTTGCTTGTCAACGGCTACCCTCTCAAGCCTGAGGAAATGGCGGAATTACTCGGTTGCCCTTTGCCTCCAAGGAAACTGAAGCCTGGTAGATATTGGTATGATAAGGAATCTGGTCTTTGGGGAAAGGTTAGTTGATACTAATTTGTTGTTTTCCTCTTCTAGCAAGTGTTGTTTTTCCTACCATTTTTAGGTTTTAATATTGACTTTCAAAAATGTACTTTGTTGCAGGAGGGAGGAAAACCTGATCAAATTATTAGTTCAAATTTGAATTTTACTGGGAAATTAAGTCCTAGTGCTAGCAATGGAAATACTGGAGTTTACATTAATGGACGAGAAATTACAAGGCTTGAGTTGAGAATATTGAAGGTAAATATGGAGTTTTGTAATCCTTTTTATTGTTCTGCCATGAAAAGTTTGTACTCTTGGTGGATAATTGTGGTTTGATATTTCATGTAACTTTTTTTTCCCCCTTGCATATGAATAATGATGTTTTTTTTTTTCTCCCTTTTTGATGTTGCTACTTCCATTATCTGAAGGTGTTGAAATTTAAATTGAGCAATTGTATACTACATGAACTATGCAGTTGGCAAATGTGCAATGTCCCCGTGAAACTCATTTTTGGGTCTACGACGATGGCCGTTATGAGGAGGAAGGCCAGAATAATATCAGGGGAAACATTTGGGAGAAGGTAAGTGTTTTCATTGACCAACTTTTATCCTTTTGTCAATAATATATATTCTCTTAGTCTCTTAGCAAGTTAGTTAACTTGTCTCTTTTTATAACATAGGCCTCGACACGGTTCGTTTGTGCTTTGTTCTCTTTACCTGTTCCACATGGCCTGCCTCATGGGACAAGAGATGAGCCTAGTGACTATTCTGTGCTTCCAAGCTATCTAGAGAAGCGACGAGTCCAGAAGCTGCTTCTTCTCGGACTTGATGGTTCTGGAACCAGCACCATTTTCAAGCAGGTATGGGCAAAACACACTGATTTATTTTATACTTTAACCTTGTCTAGTAAATTTTATTTGAAATACTATTTTGCATGGTTTTAATTTCGAGAAGTGTTACGTTTATTTGTTACATAGCTAATCTGGAAGTTTGATGGTAGTCGTTCCGTGGGGCTGTTTCTGATCTTAATTTAATCCAATGCTGTACAGGCTAAGTTTTTGTATGGAAACAAGTTTACTTCAGAAGAACTCCAGGATATCAAATTAATGATCCAAAGCAACATGTACAAGTATCTTAGCATTTTACTAGATGGAAGAGAGCGCTTTGAGGAGGATGCTTTGATAAGATTGAGGAGTTCCCACATTGGAAGTCATGTAGAAGGTAATATTTGTTTTTGAACTATCAGTCTCAGGTTTTGACTGAAATTTTGATTATCTACTACTAACATAGTCCCTTCTCCCTGTCAAGAACAATAAGGAAATCAGATCAGTAGTTTACTGTACTCATGAGTTACTGACTAATTATTTTGAAACTTATTCTATCAAGTTTATTTCTTACTTTCTCATTCTAACAAGATGAGGTCTCTATTGTTCCGTAATATTTCCTGTACAGCGTAGGCCCGGTTTGGTGTAACAGCCTAGCAGTCCTGCCACCACGCAGCAGAACGGGAGCTCGTGTGGAACTTTGATTTGTGGCTTTTTGGGTAGTTGGGCTGTTTATTGAAGATTTCCACAAAATCTAAGTAAATGAAAAAATCACATGAAACTCAGGGTGAAATGGGACAGAAATCGTAAATAATATCCTGAGGAACTTCGCAAATTTGGCCCAAAAAGCTCTTAAAATGACCTCTGAAAAGCTAATTTTTAAACAATCTCCTTTTTCCCAACCAAATACTACATATTACAAATTTTTGCAAACTCCAAGTTCTCCTGAATAAACTCTCTACCGAACCAAACCCTTACCTTAGTGAATGTTTAAACAAAAATTTTGAGATCTATCTTTTCTTCTTAAGATTTACACTTATTTTCCTTGATATATTGTTCTAAGTTCTTCTTCTTGAGTATGTTTCATATTCTACTCTTGCTATAACAGGAGAAGAGGCAGGTGTCGAGTCTGAGAGCGCGGTTCAATGTGTTTATTCAATCAACCCAAGGTTGAAGCATTTTTCTGACTGGTTACTGGATATCATTGCAACTGGAGACTTGGATGCTTTCTTTCCTGCTGCAACGCGTGAATATGCTCCTTTAGTTGAGGAAGTGTGGAGGGATCCTGCCATTCAGGCAACTTATAAGAGAAAAGAAGAGCTTCATTTCCTTCCTGATGTTGCAGAATACTTCTTAAGCAGGGTATGCTGTAACACTTACTTCCAATTCCTTCAAAGTTGGTTGCAAATGCAATTTACTTTTTTACTTTGTTATACCGACCCATAAAATGCAGATCGTTGATAGTTGTTGTCATAATGAGATTACAAAGATAAAATCAAATATGACATGCTGTGAACTTCTGCCCTGCAATGTGTCAACGTCTAGATCAATTTCTTCTGTTGCAGTGTCTTGTTTCCTTAATAATATCAATCTGTGGTAGCTGGAATTAGTGTTTCATGTTTTATTGCTGAAATGGTAGAAATAGAGACATTGGTGGAGAGTGAAAGGAAAAGAGTAGAATTAAAAGTGAATGATTAGATCAGAAACAAACATATAAGATTGTCTTGTATTCGTCTGGAATCATCTCAAGAAAGTTGTTTTAGCTATTTATGTTGACCTGTGAGATGTTGGAATTTATGTTTTCAGGCAGTGGAGGTGTCCAGTAATGAATACGAACCATCAGAACGAGACATTCTGTTTGCAGAAGGAGTCACGCAAGGGAACGGTCTGGCTTTCCTTGAATTCTCTCTTGACGATCACAGCCCCATGTCAGAAACCTATACAGAAAATCTAGAAGCTCAACCGCCACCACTCACCAGGTAACAGATTTTTTCATTGATAGAGGTTTCTACATGTAGTGTCATACCACTATCCTGCTGGCTGATTCGAAAAAACATCGTGAATTGACTGCATTTTCAGAGACCGACTCGCTCTCCTTTCCCTTGAAGATTTCGCTGCTTACGAATCTACTTGTTGTACTTTTGTGTTTCTTTGATGTTTCTTTGATTCTCTTCATGATGGTTTGTCCAACTGTCAATCGGCCTTTCGAACCATTAGACTGCTTTTCTTTATATATATATTCGAAAGGTCCCTAATATCTTCAGTCCACAGGTACCAACTGATCAGGGTAAACGCACACGGAATGAACGAAGGATGCAAGTGGGTCGAGATGTTTGAAGACGTACGAGCTGTAATCTTCTGCATTTCCTTAAGTGATTACGACCAGATGTCATTCAACCTAGAAACCTCTTCCGAAACTAATGCTACTAGCAGCAGCGGCTGCATGAACCTGCACAACAAGATTATCCAAAGCAAGGAGCTATTTGAGGCGATGACACGTCACCCTTGCTTCAAAGACACGCCTTTCGTGCTCATACTAAACAAATACGACCAATTCGAGGATAAGCTCAGTCGGGTTCCATTAACCGTTTGTGAATGGTTCAGTGACTTCAACCCGGTTAGGACATCGAGCAATAGCCAGACATTGGCGAACCAAGCGTACTTCTACGTGGCTATGAAGTTCAAGGATCTTTATGCTTCGATTTCCGGGAGGAAGCTATTTGTTTGGCAAGGAAAGGCAAGGGACCGGTTGAATGTTGATGAGTCGTTTAAGTATGTGAGGGAGGTTCTACGGTGGGATGATGAGAAGGAAGAGAATTACTATGGTGGAGCTGAGGATTCGTTTTACAGTACGGATATGAGTTCTTCACCATACGTTAGGCCGGAACAAGAGGAGAGTTAGATGATGCAAGAGATTGGTGAAAGTGTTTGAGTTTTTCTTCAAAAGATGAAGGTTTTGTGTCTTCAATTGTAATGTTATGTTTGATGTTTGTCTTGTGATTGGAAATATAAATGCTATCTTTGTAAGTCCTGAAACTTTTGAGTGTTGTGATGGTAAAAATAAATGCAAGCAGCGCCCGATCACTCATAGTCTCATACCCACAAGTCTTGACTGCACCATCTACTTGATCGATGGACCACCTGCTTTTTAAGTTCATCGTTTGGGCTTTGTGGATAGAGGCCCATTCGCTTAACTTCTTGTTTCAAGGTAGGCTACATGCCACAGGGATTGTAATATGTAATGGTTCGGATGATGGGTGATAGTATCACTTTCATCAACCGACCTATACTATAAAATTCTTCACCCGGACCATCATCTACCCAAACTCCCTTTCACCCTATACCATAATCGCAGTTAATCGGGTGGGTTGGGTTTTTTTCGGGTTCAACCGGCAAATTAAACTTGTGATTACCGAAGGTTAATATTACCGGCGGTTAAACGTGGAACGACCAGAAAGCGGACAGGTGGAGAACAGAGAATGAAACCTGGAGTATCGTCGGGTGGCGCCGGAAGGAGCAACTCGAGTGTGGTTGTGTAACTTGTGTTAGACTTAGGGTTTTCCCTTTGGATGCGACTCGAGAGTGAAAGTGTGAAGTATCAATATTATTGCTTAACTTACGTTAGAGTCTTTTCTTATATAAACTTGCGTTATAGTGTTAGACTTAAGGAAAAAGATTTAGTAAATTACAAAAATTAAAAGTATATTTTATTTTAATTATAGTTCGGGTGGTAGATCGGGTGATGAGTTTTAATATTCTCACCCTAAACCGTAACCGGACCATCAACGATCACCCACATTCCAACAGCGTTTTATCGGGTTTTCGGATAATCATCGGTTGCGGGTGAGATTGTCATCCCTACATAAGGTCTTTACACAAGCTCGGCTCTGGATCAACTCAAGAAAAGCTCAACTCAAGCTCCTACATTTTTTAAACAAGTTGTGTATGAGCATAATTTTTATATTCTATTGAAATTTATGTTCGGCTCGATTCCAAACGAGTTGAAGATGAGCTTACCAAACCTCGGTTTGTTCTATTAGAATTACAACTCTTATGATGACTATACAAATTAATCTTCAATAGCGATCTAGTCAAGCCAAGCTTGGGCTCATTCATTTTAGTAAACGACCCGAGTATGAGAATATAGTTAAGCTTGATTTAAAATTTAGGATTGTCCCTCGATTCTAATAAGTTGAACACAAGGCTATCAAAATTCTACTCGAATAACAACATGCCATACCTACATAATACGTTATAAAAATGTGTTTCAGTTGAAAACTGCAAGCCAAACAAAGCCTTAATAACAAGGTAAATAAAAGCCTCCAACTTCCCTATCCACCAAACCAAAGCCAGCCATCATAAAAGCAAAACTGTAAATCTTGTGACAGACGATTAATCATAACTCCAACATGGAGGCCAAATGATACCCTTGTGACTTTCATGTAAAGCAAAGTGAACCGGAAATAAAAAGTCACCCCACTCTATATATACAATTCTTATCCACAAACACTCAAAAACTCAAACACACACACAAAGAATCACCTAATGGAGTCTTCCAAGTTAGGTATCATTCTCTTCACCTTCATGCTACTCCTCTCCATCTCCACCATCTCTACAGCACACACCAATGCTCCTCACTTAGCTAACGCAGCACCCAGATTGGTTCGTGGCTCCAAACCCCACCACCGGGTTCTGCCTAGGAAGTTGTGGATTAACCATGGAAGCTCTCGAGGCTCTTGGAGGAGGCAGCGGATTGTGAATCCATCGGTTCAGCAACCATTTGACATGCAAACTGTATCTGTATAGTCTTCTCTCCTTGTTTTTACACGATCACTTTGAAGCTTTATCAATGGTGTGTAGTTGATGAACATCAGAATTATATGTCTATTAAGTGCTAAGAAGTGTGTAATACAACTCAGAATCAATGGAAATTTCAAAAAT
This sequence comes from Fagopyrum tataricum, assembly GCA_002319775.1. Lineage (NCBI taxonomy): Eukaryota > Viridiplantae > Streptophyta > Magnoliopsida > Caryophyllales > Polygonaceae > Fagopyrum > Fagopyrum tataricum. The sequence continues at coordinate 15,151,118 of CM008281.1, read as the reverse complement.
TACCCAAGAAGCAGAACTAAGATAGTATCATAGATCCATGAAAATGTTCTTGTCAAGAGAAATCAACAATTACATATGATATGATCCGTTTTAGGATCTATAACTATGACCTAGTGTTGAGATGTGTTACATTCTTCCAACAAGTCAAGGAGGTTATGTTCAGGTGCACTTTGTGAATGTGAAAACATCCTATTGGAGAGCGGGCGATGAGATTTCATCCTAACACTGTCGTCGGATTCCGTAGTCCCTTCATTTGTAACTGACGAGCTGGTCCTCCTTCGCATACTAGCAGCAGATACTCGTTCCTTCCATAATCTCCCATCCTGAAATTCAACTTCTCGCTTATTCGGTAGTAATAAGGAACCGATAATTAAGATAAAGTTGATCTTTTGCACATTATGATCAAACAATATGTACAAAGACAGATAAGATAAGAATTTATAATGAGTTTACAGCAACGATAGTACACCCTTGGGTAGCATGGTCATAGCAAACCACTTTCCATTACCTCATACATCTTAGGGACTGTTTGGTATCCATATCTAAATATCAAATATGGGTATCAACAAAAAAAAAAACTCATATCTAGTGTTTGCTATGACCATGCTACCCAAGGGTGTACTATCGTTGCTGTATGAGGTATCCTGGTATATGGAATTGTTGGAATTTGATATCCTGGTATACTTCTATTACACTTTTTCTCCCCTTTTGGTATACTCAAAAATCAGTGGTATAACATATCTTATATCTTTCATCCCTCTTCTATTCTTTCCCTCTAGAACGCTTTCTCTAGAGGATATTAATCTCATACACATATCTTGATACCGATATCTGATATACTGATATCTATATATGGATACCAAACATGCCCTTAGTGATCTCACCCCTCTATATCATTATCTACATCACTTAACTGTTTTGTAGGTGTCAGCAGTATGGTGAGCCATTGAGAATATAGAAAAAAATGGATCAAGGACTTCAGTAAATAACTCAACAAAGTAAGCAAGCAAGAAAAGAAAGCCTTCTCATTGTCCCAAGACTCACAAACATGTAACAACATGCTAACTCACAGATTAGCACTTGCACCACCTCAAGTGGATCATGAGAAAATGGAAAGTACATAGTCTTCAAAAAACTCAAAAATACAACCGAGATAAACAATAGAAATACAGAGAAAAAGAAACTTCGGATTAGTCCTTACATTGAGAATGGATGGCTCGGGAGGAGGGCATTGAACCGGTTCATCACTATTAAGAGGCTCAAACGGATGTTCCAGCGGTTTAAATTCTATTGCCAAATTGAACCCGACATTAGATGTATCAGGTGCAGCAACATCAGCTGCATCACTTGCATCTACATTTGGAGGAATCACCTCCTTCTCTTCCTACACATATTAAAGACATTCAGAGAAAAAACAATCCAAAGGAATCAAGATCACATAAAGATAAACTGTTATAGCATTCCTTTATACAGCAAACAGATTCAAACACCCGTAGAGGAAGCAGTGAAGCACTACTGGATTAAATAGTTTATGCAGTGTGTTTGATAAGTTATATTTTGCGCTGTAAGGATTTTGTATTATGATCATCATTGCATCAATAACCTTCATCATTTCAATTATCTTGGTTGCATCTTAACAACTACCTTACCAGTTACCATCAAGCATGACTAGTAGCAGTACTGTGCTTAATTGAAAATTGCCAAATCACAAAAAGAAGTAGCAGAAGAAGTCAACAGGCAAAACGAGGATCACCGATTCACCATTATAACAGAAACCAAAGACTTTCAAGTCAAAACAGGTATACCAGGTCATGAAAACCCTAATACCCAATTGAAATATTCAACAAAAGAAGGGGAAAAAAACGAAGTGAATTCAGAGAAGAAGAGGGCTTACAAGGGCGCTTTGAGCTCTTCGGTGCCCAGATCTGTTTACTGAAAACTTTGAGAAAATACCCACCATTTTTCTCTCTCTTGAAAGCTTGCAAATTCGAACAAAGGGGTACCACTCAAAGTGATCGATTTTGGTAAACTCCTTCTCCTTGAGGAGGATGCTTAAGCAGGTTGATCAGATTCTCTTGGTTATCATCGCCATTGAAAATTGGGGTTTTTAAAACGAAGGATTTGGAATTGCGATCAACCTTTCATGGTGGGAACCAGATTCTCCACATTGGCATTCAGCACACTTTTCAGATCTTAATAATTTTATTAGCGAACTTTATTAACCAACTCATCGAGATTAACTCGTTTCGACTTTCCACGGACGGTGGTGGCGGCGTGGCACCGTTGCTGCCGTGGAAATGGAGACTTCCTTCCTCACTTCTCTATTTCTCTATACGGTAGTACAAACAAAGTTGTGAGTTGTCAACAAAATCAATTTCTAGTGTCCGTAAAACATTTTCCTTCTTCTTCATTTATCAATTTTTATACTAAAAAACAAAATAAATTAAGTTAAATATTTTATATTTTATTGTACACTTTTTTTTCTCGAATTATGCGATAATTTTTATTTTTCTATAATAAAAAGAACTTTAACTTATTTATAATAAAGTAAAGAAAAAAATAAAAAATAAGGGTTGTTCATTTGTTTACTTTAAAAAATAATTTAAATCTTGAAAAATTTCGGTTGGTACATGGTTTGGAGTTTTTCGAATTTTACCCATCACTTTTTCAAAGTTTAGTTGGTACCCTCAAACTTTCTTTTTTTTCCGGATTTTGTCCAATCCGTTCATGATCCGTTTAATCGTTCGTTGCCCCATCAAAAAAAAAGAAATTAAAAACAAACAAATTAAAAATCAATATCCAAAGAAAGAGAGAAGAAGACTCGAACGAAGAACCTCAAAAACTTTCTCTTCCTCTATTAACGATCGAAGGACACATTTAGGCAACCCTAATCCCCTCTCGAACGAACTTGAGCTTTAAGACTATGTTCTTCGTCCGATTTTGAGTCTTTGTTCTTCGTCCGGTTTTGAGTATGAGCAACCCGAATATCCTCTCGAACGAAATCGAGCTTCAAGACTCGGTTCTTCTTCCGATTCTGAGTCTTTGTTCTTCTTTCGTTTTCGGATTTGAATATTCAATGCTCTGCAAATCCATGTCTTTTGAAACGAGAATGGGACACATTGAAATTGCCAAACTAATATATGTTCTTCACTTGACTTGGTTGATTAAAGAGCATACACAACACAAATTTAAGTTTGGCTCATAAGTAGGACTTTCAAGTTTCTTTTGCTGAACGAAACACGATAATCAATTAGGTAATTTAAGCATTCACTAATATGTTGCTGCACAAAACACCAGTCATGAAACTTTAGCATTAGATTTATGCGTTCATCAATTAGGTGATTTAAGTAGAGGTAGAGAAATCCTAGTCTTACAAAAGCAAAAGTGAATTGGAAAAATTATGAACCCTAACCCTAGGAAAATAACGGTTTTATGTAGGAGGAAGATGAGAAATGGTGAAGGACAAACTAAGGAAGATAATGTTTTGGAGTCTTTTGACTTCGTCTGATTTCGTTCGAGTCGTCCTCCCTCTTTCTTTGGATATTGTTTTTGAATTTATTTTGTTTGTTTTTTAATTTTTTTTATTTTTTGATGGGAGAAAGGGACGGTGTTAATGGATAATTAATGAATTGGGCAAAATCCGAAAAAATAATAAAGTTTGAGAGTATCAACTAAACTTTGAAAAAGTAATGGGCAAAATCCAAAAAATCCCAAACCATAGGTACCAACCGGAATTTTTATAAAATCTTTTTGTTTTCTTTAAAAAAAATAAGTTATCCTTTAAATTTTTCTTTTTCTTTTCTTTTTCTTTTTCATTTTAATAATATATGTATAACTAGCAAACAAAATTAAAAAAGTAAACAAGGATATAAATGTTTTAAAAATTTGAAGGTACCAAAAGGAATCTTAAAACTTGGTAATATCAAGAGAGAAGGTCAAAATCTCGAGACTATCAAATATTGTCACATTGCAATGGTATAGAAAGAGTCATGTAATCGAAGACCGTCGGATTAGCATATCATTAACAAACCCAAACAAAATCAAGGCAACTTCATGGTAAATTTTTGTGACAACGACGGGTGATGGTTTATAAAATTTCTTGTATGTCTCCATTAAATCGAGCACGACATAAATAGTACTTTTATAAAATAAATCAAAGTTTTCGATTTCATAAGTCCGACAACTCAAATTCACCAAATTTGTAAATATTGTTTTTTGTTGTAATTCGATTTGTTGAACGGATTTTTTTTTGTAATGGTAAATTTGATTTGTTGAACGTATCAACTCAAATAAATATTTTGATTTTAGGTACCGAATCAAACAGTATCCGTAAAGTATAAATATACAAATGCGATATATAACAAATGTTAAGGTTTTAGACATTATATAATCTGGGTATCTTAAAATAATATCCGATAAAATTCCGATCCGAATTTAAAAAAATTTGGACCATTTCTCGATTTGTGCGTGTCATCCTTGCGCAGGGGCCATGCTAATCTTCTCTGTATCGTTCCAATTTTATCAGATGTCTCCGAAGAGACAATTTGTTAAGGCTTCACAAGATATATTATCTCATATGAGAAGTCTCGAATAAGCGATGTGGGAAGTAGTAAGTGGGATCTTTTCTAAAAACGCAACTAAAAATGTGGGCTGGATTTAATTTGAGGTTACAAGCATGAGGCCCGTTATACTTACAGAAGATGCACCGCAATCTAAACCTAGGCCACTGGGCCTTTCAGGTTTGCTTTCATTCTCTTAACACTCTCACGATTTAATTTTCTTCTTCTTTATACCCATTCAGCCATTCTTAATTTATCACATTAAATATTTATTAGAAAATAATAATAAAATAAATCTAAACCTATTTATGATATTATTAAAAAATTTTAACTAATAAATTTTTATAGTAGAAGTATTTTTATATATTTTTAATTTAAAAAAATAGAAAGTTAAATTTAAGTTTATTTTTTATTTTTTGAATAATTTTTTTAAAAAATTAGTTTAAAATAATTTTTTTAAGTGTCTATAAATATTAAAATATGTTAAAATTTTATTTATTTTTGAATAAATTTTCTATATTTTTAATTCGAATTTATTTTTAAAAAATTTTTATTTTTATTTTTTTTAGTTTTTAAATTTAATTTTTTTAAACTTTAAAATTATGGAAAATTTTACAACTAAAAAAAAATTAAAACATAAAAAAATATTTTTTAAATTTTCAAATTAAAATAAATATAGAAAATTAAATTCAAAAATAACTAAAAAATAGTTTTTTTTTGTTTCTAGACTCTTAAAATTTCAAATATTTTTTTGAATTATTTTTGAAATTAATTATATATATTTTAATATAATTCAAAAATAAAAAATATTTTTTAACTCAAAAATAAATAAAATAGCTTTAAATCTACGTTTTTATAATTTTTTTAATTAAAAATATTTTTGAAAAACTTTTATCATAAGATTTATTATTTTGAAACTTAATGAGGTCATAATTAGTTTTAAATTTAATTTTATGATTTTTTTATTATTTTATTATAAAACTTTAATTTAATACATTAAGGGCTCGTTTGGTATCGCTAGGAATCATTTCCGGTAATGGAATGATTCCGAATTAATCAAAAACTATGTTTCTTTAGAGGTCTTTTTACACATAAAAGTAATCTAATCAATTCCATTTCCATTCATTTTCCTTAACCGATTCCATTCCGTTTCCATTTCCACCACTCCAACCAAACGGGCACTAAGAATATCCATAAAGATGAAACAAATTAAACCATAACGAAACAAGAGAAAATTTGAAACTTAGTAGTTATCAATAGAAAATGTCAAAACCTTTAGGGTACCAAGAGGAAAATTCCTCTTTTTTTTTATACGATAAAAGTATTGTTAGATGACAACTAATCTAAGTCATTTTCTCACTCGGTTGTCGGTTTGACGTAAGAATAACAATGAGTTGGGTGACGAGTGGATGCCCTGACCCGTAAGTTTTATTATTTGTATCAATTGGGTGGCCGCCGGCCGTACGTAACCAAAGTGAAAACGTGCAAGCAAAAATCAAATACATAGTACAATCCGTCTTAACTCCTCCTAACAGGTCAAAATAAAAATATAAACTTAAAATAGCTTATATGTTCCAAAGCATAAAAAACAAAGTGCAAAAATCATTAAATCAAGTAGGCATTATATTATGCAAAATTGCATTCAACTTCCATCGGAATTCAAAAGTGGCATTAACTTCAACTCAACCTCTTTATTAGTGTAATACCCGCACATTGTGCGAAATTAAATTTTAATATGTATACATTATTATAAATAATTTAATATATAAGAATGCGGAAAATGAAATCACTTAATATTTTAATCTTTTTTGTTTTTTTTCATTTTTTTTTGAACAAGAAATAACAAATTTATATCAAATCATTGGTAACAAGGTCTACAAAAACCTGAGGACAGGTGTGAGGGGTGAAAAGGATGTTGCTAAAATCAACAAACCCAGTATTCCGCCTAGCTAGATGATGGGCTGCTCTATTACAGTTTCTATGCACAAAACGAAAGGAATACTGAACAAAGAGATTCGAGATACTCTTGATATCATCAATTACCAGCCCATGAGAAGCCTGGATACTTGACAAAGATAAAATGTGATCCACAACAACCTTGCAATCTGATTCTATAATAACAGAGTGAAATCCTTTATCCAGAGCAAAATTTAAGGCACTTCTAATTGCAAAAAGCTCAGCTAAGAGAGGGTTCCTGGAACCAAAAAATCGTGAATGCAAAGCTTGAATAAGTTGACCATTATGATCTCTACAAACGATGCCCATTCCAAACTCAGAATTGATAAGAGCAGCATCAGTATTAATTTTGACTATTCCCAGCGGAGGCTTCTCCCAATTGACATGATTGCTCAAAGCAATATTAGGAGCTAAATGTTGTTGTGCTTCGTCAAAATCTTATATGAATTGTTTGCATCCCTCACGAAGAAAGCTTAAATTGGCCTGTGAATCTGCATCTTCAAATATACAAATATTTCGATGGACCATGCTATCCAAGCACATATAACAAATTCTCTAGCCATTAATTTTCCATGATTTTCCCAAAGAAAAGTGAAGATGAAGCCTGGGTTAATAAGTGCAGAAGCAATAACTAAGTCATATGCAGAGGAACCCCACCATGCTTCTCGAGATTCTGAACATTCCATGATAGCATGAAATACAGTTTCTGGCCCTGAAACACATCTTGAACATATGTCTGAGTTGATAATCCTTTTTGTGTAGAGATTGGATCCTACACTCATGAAATTTGAGCATAAACGCCAAGCAAATAAAATGATTTTGCGTGGAAGGTTTAGCCGCCATATCCTGCTCCATAAGGTTTCTTCCCTGCTAGAGATTCTTTCCAACCAGTTTGCAATATGGTTGCATTTTTCCAATTTGTAGGCACTCCTAACCGTGAAGATTCCTGAATTATCTGGCCACCAAAATTGCTTATCTGAAGGTCTACGCACGCTGAGTGGCATTCTTATAATGGCTTGAGCATCTGTAAAAGAAAACATGTTGAAAATAAGATCATGATTCCATCCTAAATCAGTAATAATATGTGAGACAGTTAAATTGATATCTGGATTACTAGTATGAAAGATAGAAGGCCTAAGAACTTCCCCTGAATCCTTCACAATCCAATTATCATTCCATAAGTTGATAGAGGTTCCATTTTCCACCCTCCATCCAATACCATAAGTGAGAAGATTTTTTGCATTCCAAGTACTTCTCCAAGCATAACTAGGGGAGTTGCCTAAATTGGAATTAAGAAAGGTATGGTTTCTGAAATACTTTGCCTTGAAGACCTTGCTGACAAAAGAGTCTAGATTTTGAGAGAACCTTCAGCCTTGTTTTGCTAACAGAGCGAGATTAAAAATTTTGAGGTCACAAAATCCCATACCTCCTGTTAGCCATATAAATATAGTGATTATCCTTGTATCCTTAATTGTAGCAATGTGATAAGGAAGTGATATTGTATAGGATAATTAGCATATCTCCATCCTTAATTATAGGCGTGGACTGGGTTAGTTTGTAAAGATATATAGCAGGCTATTCATGATCCTAGGCATCATCGATTTACAAACACTTTCATGGTATCAGAGCATATCCGCATCTTTATTTTCTTAAAGTACTTTTCTCATGGCCGAAGAAGCTGCCGCTACCGCTGCTCCTGCTGCCGCTGCGGCTACCGCTGCGGCTGAGCGCGAGGCTATTGCATCAGCCCTCACCACCGCACGAGAAAACCTCGATGCCCTAGAGCGCCAGGCTGCTGCCCTCAACATCAACAACTCGCCACAATCTACACCCGACCGGCGACTCCATCCTGCTCAAACAGTGACGAATATCAAGAACCTCATTCCCCTTACTCTTGATCTTCAGAAGGTCCATTATCACATGTGGGCTGAGCTCTTCCAGATTGCAGCCACAGCTCATGAGGTCGGCTACCACATCGACGGCTCGGAAAAACCCCCAATATCACTTCTACAAAGTGGGAAATCCTAGATGCCATCGTCCTCTCTTAGATATATGGAACCATATCCACTGATCTCCTCCTAACCGTTATCAAAACGGGATCCACCGCTCGTGAAGCATGGCTCCGGGTGAAGGCCATTTTTCACGACAACCATGGAGCATGAGCAGCAGATCTCGAGAGCAAGTTCATCAATACTCGACTCTCGAATTTTCCTAACGCCTCAGCCTACTGCCAGCAATTAAAATCCCTTTCGGATCAATTGGCCGATGTCGACAACGCAATCAGCGACCAACGTCTCGTCCTCCAGATGGTTAATGGCTTGTCTCGTGCGTTTGACACAGTTGGCAGTCTCATCAGTCAATGTCAACCTTTGCCAAGCTTCTCCATGGCTAGAAGCATGCTCACCCGAGAAGAGACTCGTTTGGCTAGCACGGCCGAACCACCCAATGCTCTAGTCTCCTCGAAGGATTTTACATCACCACCATATGGTCAAATTCCTTCTCAGTCATACAACGGACAACATCGAGGCCGAGGTAGCCGAGGACGTCGGGGAAAGGACGGAGCACCGACTCATGGAAATCAGCCACAACACCAGCCTGCTCCGCCACCATCAGCTTGGCGCTCACCGCAACCATTCTACCCGCCCTTTTCACCTGGATACTCCTCTCATGTGCCACCACCACCATGTCCATATCCTACTCGATATCCAGGTCCTTTTGGATATCCTCTTAGACACATGAACCAGGGTCAAGCCCATGTTGCCAACACTCCTCCACCCCCAGGTGGCGTGCCTACTGAGTTTGGATTTGCATATTCCACCCCTTCCATGCTCCCCCCGGACAATGCTTGGTACATGGACACCGGGGCATCCGCCCACATGACATCGAATGGAGGTAACCGGACTCCCTATTTTAATTCGAGTACTACGACCTCTATTTTTGTTGGTAACGGTCACACCATTCCAGTTGTTGGTTCAGGGTCCTCAACACTCCCAGTGTCATCCAACACCTTTAACCTTCATAATGTGTTACATACCCCAGGCATTGTTAAAAACCTCATTTCGGTTAAACGTTTTGCTATTGATAATAATGTTTCGCTTGAATTTGATCCTTGTGGTTTCAATGTGAAGGACCTCCTCACGGGAAAAACACTCACCCGATGTAATGCCCCAGGTGATCTATACCCAGTGCTACCACAATTCCAGTTTCTATCCCAGACGCCACTACCTCCTCATCACTCCAATCCCACCGCCAACATTGCCCTTCAACCATCAGTTTGGCACGCCCGTCTTGGCCATCCCGGGATGCATGTTTTTCAGTCTTTGATTCGAAGTAATGTTATTTCTTGTAATAAGGAGGATACCTCCCAGTGTTCCGCTTGTCAAACAGCCAAACACAAACGTCTTCCATTTGTCGAGTCTTTATCTAAAACTTATGCTCCATTTGATATAATTCATACGGATCTTTGGACCTCACCAATTCCTAGTGAGAATGGTTTTAGATACTACCTTGTCCTCTTGGATGATTTTACAAATTTTGTTTGGGTTTTTCCTTTAAAATACAAATCTGAAACCTTTGACAAAATCCTTGCGTTTCACAAATATGTCCAAACTCAGTTCTTGTCAACAATAAAATCATTCCAATGTGATTTAAGGGGGGATATAACAATCACACCCTTCATGATTTTTGCCAACGTCATGGCATCCTAATCCGGTTCTCTTGTCCCCAAACCTCTCCTCAAAATGGCAAAGCGGAACGCATCATTCGTACTTTAAATGACATTACCCGAACTTTACTCTATCATGCATCCTTGCCCTTTTCCCTTTGGGTTGAAGCTCTAAATATGTCGGTTGTCCTTCATAATATTTTACCCACCAAAACTCTCAACCTCCAAACTCCAACATTTGCACTGTTTTGTCGCCACCCTTCCTATGACAACCTTAGAGTCTTCGGTTGCCTCTTCTACCCAAACACCTATGCTACAGCTCCCCATAAACTAGCTCCCCGCTCCATACCGTGCGTCTATCTAGGAGTTGCGGCTTCGCATCGAGGTCATAGGTGCCTTGACATATCCACCAAAAAGGTGATAATCTCTTGCCATGTAACCTTTCAAGAGCATATTTTCCCTTACTCTATCAAACACAAAGCCATTGCAACACCCGAACCAAACCAAACCATCTCACCTCTCTTGTTTGAGTATATACAAGAACAAGTACCGAGCTTTCACCCTCAGCCCAGTGCAGCCATACCCGTCACCACCCGACCACAAACCCCACACTCTACCGAACCATCCCCACCCGTGTATGCTGCACCTCAACCACCCAATGTCCCACCCTCACAAGCGGCCCAACAGACCCATCCAATGACCACTCGAAGCCAATCTGGCATTCATCGACCCAACCCCAAATACAATCTGTCCACCATCACCGTGTCTCCCATTCCTAAATCACCCATTCTAGCCTTGCATGATCCGAACTGGAAAACCGCAATGATTGAGGAATTTAGTGCTCTTATTAAAAATGGGACTTGGGACCTTGTTCCTCGGCCCCCCGGTACTAACGTAATCCGTTGTATGTGGTTGTTTAAGCATAAACACAGGTCGGATGGGAGCCTTGAGCGCTATAAGGCACGCTTGGTGGTTAACGGAAAATCTCAACAAGTTGGGATCAATTGCGATGAGACTTTTAGCCCGGTCGTCAAACCCGCGACAATCCGATTAGTTCTTACCATTGCAATATCTCGAGGGTGGCTGGTTCACCAATTAGATGTCAAAAATGCTTTCTTGAATGGCTCTCTAGAGGAGACGGTTCTCATGCATCAACCACCAGGATTTCGGGATAGGCAACATCCCGACTATGTTTGTTACCTCCGCAAATCACTATACGGTCTGAAACAGGCCCCTCGTGCTTGGTACAATCGATTTGCGGAATTTATTACAACTATAGGATTCCGAAGCAGCAAGTGTGACACATCCCTGTTTATTTATCAATTGGGTTCCGAAACAGCATTCCTCTTACTATATGTTGATGATATAGTCTTGACTGCTTCGTCAGAGGTGCTCCTTCACCGTGTCATATCTCAACTGCACTCGGAATTCACCATGACTGACCTTGGCTCTCTCAATCACTTCTTGGGAATTTCTGTAACACGCAGCTCAAATGGTATGTTTCTCTCCCAAGCAAAATATGCCTATGAGATTATTGCCCGCGCAGGAATGTCGACATGCAAGCCAATATCCACGCCCGTGGATACACATTCCAAGTTGAGTGCCTCGGCTGGGGAGCCTGTTGCCGATCCCACACTATATCGCAGCCTGGAAGGGGGGCTCCAATACCTCACATTTACCCGCCCCGATATTGCCTACGTCGTCCAACAGATATGCTTATTTATGCATGATCCGAGGGAGGGTCAATTTCAAGCCCTCAAACGGATCCTCCGGTACTTACAAGGCACGTTGTCACTTGGCCATCACATTCGAAGAGGTTCGATTGACAGTTTCACTGCCTATACAGATGTCGATTGGGGAGGTTGTCCGGATACACGCAGATCAACCTCTGGATATTGTGTTTACTTAGGTGATTCTCTTGTCTCATGGTCTTCCAAACGCCAGCACACCCTCTCCAGGTCAAGCGCGGAGGCAGAGTATAGGGGGGTCGCCAATGTTGTTGCCGAGGTCTGTTGGCTTCGCAACATTTTGCTTGACCTACGACTCTCTCTCAAGCATAGTACAATAGTTTATTGTGACAACGTGTCAGCCATTTATCTTTCATGAAATCCGGTTCAACATCAACGGACAAAACATGTGGAGATGGATATACATTTTGTTCGTGACAAGGTTGCTCTAGGAGATATTCGGGTTCTTCATGTGCCCTCGTCTCACCAATATGCTGACATATTCACCAAAGGACTACCGTCCCCGCTGTTCCTGGACTTCAGAAACAGTCTTTGCATCGGATCCATCGACGCCTCGACTGTGGCCGGATGTTAGCCATATAATTATAGTGATTATCCTTGTATCCTTTATTGTAGCAATCTGATAAGGAAGTTATATTGTATAGGATAATTAGCATATCTCCATCCTTAATTATAGGCGTGGACTGGGTTAGTTTGTAAAGATATATAGCAGGCTATTCACGATCCTAGGCATCATCGATTTACAAACACTTTCACCTCCAAGATTTTTTGGTAAACACATGTCTTCCCAATTACGCCAGTGGATTTTCTTTTTATCGTCATTAGAGCCCCACCAAAATTTTGCCATCATACTATGAATATCATGAATAATACTAATGGGAAATTGATAAATGCTCATTAAGTAGGTTGAAATATTTTGGACAACGGATTTCAACACTACTTCATTTCCTGCCTGGGAAAGAAGTTGTTCCTTCCAACCTTTTAACTTGCTTCTGATGCGATCCTTTACACCCATAAAGAGACATTTCTTTGAGCGTCCATGAAGATAAGGAATGCCTAGATATTTGGTATGACATTGAGTTAATTTGACATTCAGAATGGAAGCAAAATAAGATTGTTCCAAGGCAGAGATATTGCTACTGAAAGAAACACTTGACTTCTCATAATTGACATTCTGTCCCGAGGCTTGCTCATAGGATATAATAATCTGTTTAATTGTGTTACAGTCAGAAGAGGTAGCTTTTGCAAAGAGAAGAGAGTCATCTGCAAAGAGAAGGTGCGAAATAGTAGGTGCTCTATTACATATTCTTATTCCTTTGAGTTCTCGTGCTGAAATAGCCCTACTAAGAAGATTTGATAAGAGTTCAGCGCAAATAATGAAGAGAAAAGGGCTAATTGGATCTCCTTGTCTTATTCCACGAGATGGAATGAGGTTTTCAACAATCTGCCCATTTATCTTGAAAGAATAACTAACAGAAGTAATGCAGTTCATTATAATTTTGATCCATTCTGAAGAGAAACCCAGTCTTGTAAGCATAGCTGTAAGAAAATTCTAGTCTACTCTATCAAAAGCTTTGGACATATCTAATTTAAGAGCTAAATCCCCAAGTCCTTTTCTTCTATTTTTCATGTGATGAAAGCACTCTAAGCCTATAAGAGAATTGTCTGAAATAAGACGTTCTTTCACAAAAGCACTCTGTTGAACCGATATATTACTAGGAAGCATGGGTTTTAGTCGCATGACAATGACCTTGGTTATGAGCTTATAGAGAACATTACAGAGGCTTATGGGTCGATAGTCTTTAATGTTAACTGGGGAAGAGATTTTTGGTATTAGAGAGATGATGGTTCTATTAAGACTATCCGAAAGAATTTCCCCTTTCTACCATTTTTGAATAAAACAAGTAATATCCATTCCAATTATTTTTCAGAATTTCTTATAAAAACCTGCGTGTAGTCCATCCCCCCGGAGCCCTCCAAGACTTCATACTTTTGAGGGCCGCAGTGATTTCTTCATAACTAGGTAGACAAATCAAGGTTGCATTCATAACTGGAGTAACTTTGGGTTGTATGTGACTGAGAAGAGATACATCAAAGTTGTTGTTCCTGCCTTCGAAAAGATCAACATAACCAATACATTCTTTTGGATAGAGATATCATTATCTGCCCAAGACCCATCTGCATTGAGAAGCTTATGGATGTTATTCCTCCTTTTCCTGAAAGTTGCTTTATGATGAAAATAAGAAGTATTTCGATCTCCATCTTGCCGCTCTTTTGTCCTGGATCTCAAATACCAGTAGCTTTCTTCTTCTTTGAGTAGTTTATCAAGTTGGGAGTGTATCTCTTTTCCTTGATCAATAGAAGCTTCTGTAACCGGAAATTTTTGTAAAATATAAAGCTTATTCTGTATGCATTTGATCTTAAATCTCTTCTGACCAAAATTATGCTTACTCCAGTTTGAAAGTGCAAGCATCACTGATTCAAGCCTTTGTGGGATCTCTACGCTATCATCATTATTCTAACTAGAGCTCACAATGGGTTCACATTCATTATTATCAATCCACCATTTTTCAAAATGTTTCCTGCCTCCTTTGAAACTTCTTTTGTTTTCATCCGTGTCTAGAACAATAATGTTGTGATCCGAGCAATATCTAGGAAAATTGTAAACGCTATAGTGGGGATGCTTGAGCTTCCAATCTCCTGAAAAAAGAAAACGATCAAGGCGCTCTTTAATAGTGTTATTAGGATGTTTACCTCGCTCCCAAGTTAGCTTTTGGCCCGCCCATCCTGCATCAAAAAGTTCACATTCATCTAAAATGGATTGGAGGGCAAGAAGTTCATGATTAGATCTTGGAGGGCCTCCTTCCTTCTCATGTTGATACAAAATTTGATTGAAATCTCCGAAAAAAAATAATAGACCATTATAAGAAGATTTAAGTGATCTGATAAGATTCCATGTTTCCTGTTTATAAGCAGAATTTGAGTAATCATATATTCCAACCATTGCAAATCTGTTTTCTTGTCCTTCCCCAATCCAATCCACCATGATATGTCTAATGGAAAAAGAGATGAGTGAGCATTCATCTTTTTTCCACCAGAAGCTTAATCCCCCTAATCTGCCTTGACTAGGATTGTTAATACCATTTCTGAAACCACATTTTTGCATAATTTGTTCTGAGAGATGTTTCCCAGCCATTGTTTCCATAAGAAAGATTATTGTAGGACGTTCTGTTCGGATTTTGTCCTTGAGAGCAATCACTGTCTTCGGGTTGCCAATCCCTTGACAGTTCCAACTTAAAATTTTCATTGTTGTTCACAGCAAGAGGCAAACCCCTTTGCTGCTACTTGAGTGTCCATTGTGATTGTGTCATTGTGTCTTTGCCTCTTTGTACTACTTTGCTCCTCGAGTGTATTTTGTTGTTGTAAGTCATTTGCATCCCTTTTACCCAAGATGGATGAATGTTCAGCAGAAGGTAAACTTTTTGGTGTAGTCTCTTCTACAGTTATCACATCAGCAGAAGGAACTTTGTTGTTCTCAGACACCATAGCAAGATCCCAAAGTGTTGCAAGCTCCTGTTCTTTTTTTAAGAAATAAGATCTAGATTTCATAAAGCTATATCTCAGCCAGATTCTGTATGGTAGATTGTTTTCCTGACTTGTTGAGGGCTTAGTACAATCCTTAAAGAGATGATCTATAGTACCACAATTATAGCAGAATCGTGAGAGCCTCTTATATTGGAAGCTAATCCACCGAAGTTGACTGTCTGCTTGAATTCCAACACCTCTCATAAGGGGTTTCATGAAATTAATCTCTACACGCAATCGTGGATCAGTTGCAAAGTTTGTCAAGCTTTTTACATCAACCATCATGAACTTACCTATTTTGCTTCCCAAGAGTTCAACAACCAAGAGTGTTCGATATCCTACTGGGACATTCTTGAGTCTAACCCAGATTGGTGTGGTGACAATGTTTATTTCTTCCAGGCACTGATTAACAGCAATTTCTTGTAGCGCCAACAAGTGATCATCAAAACACCATGGACGTCCTGAAAGAACTTTTTCTTTATCCTGTTTACTGAAGAATTTGAACAGAAATGTTGCTTGATTTAGGTCTTGTATGGAAACCCCTTCAGACAACCTCCAAATTTTCCGGATGGTGGTTTTAAAGGCAATCAGGTTAACATTTTTATTGGTGTGTAGAACCCCCTTTAGACATAAAGATACCAGGCTTTTTGTATTTTGTGTTTCAGGAAGAGGAATGGTTTGATTTTCATCATCAGTTAGTTTAAAATTGGTCATTGCTGTTTGAAGCAAATCCATGGGAGGAAGGCTTTTTTTTTTAAAAAAAAAAAAGCAAAAAAAGCAAAATTGAGAAAGAAACAGCGTAAGGAGTTGCAGAAAAAAGGCAAATTAAAAGAGGAAGAGGAGGCTTAGAAAAAAGAAAACAAGAAAGAAAGAGGATGCTCAGAAAGAAGAGAGAACAGAAAGAAAAGGCAAGAAAGATGGAAGAAAAAATTAAAAGTACAACCTAAAAACCTGAATTAATCCCATGATTATACAGTAAGGAGTTGCAGGTTGAATCAGAATTGTCAAATCCAATTGAGAGCAGGGACATGACGAGGAAACTTGTTGGGGAGGATGAAAGAAACTGACATGCGGTCAGACGCTCCAAGAAACTGACATGCGGTCAGACTAGCAATTCTTTTGTTATTATAATTAATTGTGTTAGCAAACGTTTTTTTTAATATCTGATTAACAAAATAATGAGGTTAAATTACACATATAAATTTTAGACCGATAATACGTAAAGGACTAAAAAAAATTTTATTAAAAAAAATCCGATTATGTAAACCCATATTTTAATAATCTAGATAAATAACTTTATAAAAAGATTTTGTTAAGCTTTGATAATAATTTATATTAACAACTTAAAATAATTAACTTTTTAAAATATTTTTTTATGTTGCGTGAAATCTGGTGCTGACACGTGGTAATGAAGGACTCTCCTTTAATACATATAAGATTAAAGAAGATGAAGTTTCTATGATAAAAAAAAAGATGACAATAAATTATTTATTTAGATTCAAAAACTTGGTAACAAAAATATAATTACTAAGGTTTATTTTCAAAGGGACTTTCTTTTACCTTATCTTCATTATTGGTACGCGAACCACATGTATGGGGATAATCCATATATAAGCATGTACACACCAAAATTATCTACTGTTATATTAGTTTATTTATGTTATAGTTTATTTCTTATCCGACGAAGTAAATTTTCATTCATTTGTATTTAAATAATTTAAGTTAATGGGAGATTCACACGAGCTTTTAGCCTACGATTCTCTACATGGTATCATACTTATATCCTCAAAATCACATTGACGCTATTCAAAGAGCCTCCTTCAACTCCTCTGCTATCGGCATTATCTTCGAAGATATTGCTTTTCTAGCTTCTTCATTTGACAACTGCAGTTTCTCTCATGTTCCACGCCGTTGTAATACGGTTGCTCATTGTTTAGCTCGTTTTTCACCATATAAGGGAGAAACCGAAAGTTTCATAACGAACTTTCCTTTGGGAATTGTATCTCTTGCCTCTATTGATCAATATTAATATATCCTCGTTTTGAGTTTCAAAAATAAAAATCCTCAAAGTTACATGTTCGTTCAATATCTTTTTCCCGAGTTCAACATTTCCGTTCTACTAACGGGTATCATTTTCTGAATTTGTCTATCTCATATACCTCCATTATCAAATCTCAAATACCTCTTTAAAACATGTTTTGTTCCAACTAGGACCTTCCATTTTTTTTTAAAATCGTTAAACGCTTCAGATTTCTATTTCGTAAAATAAATTCATACCTATCTAGTAGAGTCGTCAATGGTCGTCATGTAGTATGATGTTCCACTAAGAGATGTCATAGGTGTGGAACCCTATAGATTGCCGTGGACCAGCTCCAAACTCTACTTATGTAGATTTTTTCCACCTTTAAAAAAACTCATCCATACTTGTTTCCCAAGAACACAATTCTCACACATTCCAATATTAACAAACTTGAGGTGCGGCAACAAACCTTTTAAACACAACACTTTCATCCATTTCTCACATATGACCCAACCGGCAATACCATATCCTCCATCATCTGTACGTCCGACTAAAAGTAAGTTCCTTTTCAAACCAGGATTGTGTCTTACTTCACGAAGGTGCAAATCAAATCCATTTGGTGTGTTGATCCGAACAACTCCTTTTTCCACAACTTCTAAAGGCTCATCATCAAGATAAACCTTTCAAAAATATCTTGCATTATATATTTCTATTAAGTCTGCGTTATTACATGAGTGAAACGAAGCTCCATAATCCAACACCAAGATTCTAGAGGGGTTTCAAGATCAAGATTAGTGGGTCTACAATCTCATATGTGGCTACATTTAATTTGTTGACTTATTCTTTAAGGGTGGAATACATTCATTCTTGGAGTGATTGTTCTAATTATAATTGTGCTTTTGTCTTTGTGTTTGTCAATTCCCTTCGACCTTGATCTTCTACAGTTCTATCTTGATTCTGACCACCCCGGCCTATTTCTTGTGCTCAAGACTGATCCCGACTTTTTAATATGAACATACATATTCACTGATAGTCATGTTCTCGACTTCATCAAGCTTGGTATTTTCCTTCCTTTTGAGGCACTTGCAAATGTAATTGTGCCGCTTAAACTTTTTGGAAAACGAGGACAACATGATAATTAAGGCCCTTTAATTTGTCGTCAAAATTTATAGACACTTAGTTCATCGTTTGATTATTATTTTGAAATCGTTTAGGTCGTTGGAAACCATTGCATTCTCTACTATCCGAAGGTTAAATAGTCTCCACATCAAGTAAACCTTATTTATCACATAAGGTTTCTCATACATGTTAGATAGGTTTTCAACATTTGAGCTCCTTCGTCGTTTTTGAATTGATCATGTTGAATAACTTTTACCCATCATCCTTTAAGATGTCCTTCTTTTTTTCCCTCTAAAGGTTGGTACATATCTTTATTGCATAGCTAATCCTTAATCTTACATCTTTCATAACCCAAAATTCGTCTCATTAAATTTCTCCACCGGTGATTTTTCATCTCCCATCACGATTGCAAGAACCAAGCTTTGATATTAGTTTATTATGATTAGAATGCAATCAAGTTAGAAATAGAACATACCAATTCTCCGCAAATTTGTGACTATGTATAAGAACACCGGACACTACTGAACCAAGATTTTTGCACTATATTGTGTGATGACGATTACAATAATCAATGTGTATATATACAACAGAATTACAATCCCTTAAATACATAATCTTGATCTTACTAATATTAGAATAACCTTAATATCAATATACCTAAACTTACATGGTCCATCAAGCTCCATAACACGTGTATAGACTCAGAACCACCAAATTAGATCTTCCTACTTATCTAAATTACCTTCCATGCAACTATTTCTCTCTAGAATAGAGCTTCAGCCCTTAATGACAAAGTAACAACTCATGCCAATTTTAGACGAAAAAAAGTCAAAAATCTAACACAAGAGCTTTAGCCATTAATGACAAAGTAACAACTCATACCAATTTTAGACGGAAAAAAAAAGACAAAAATCTAACACTAGACCTTTAGCTTAGGTGCAGATCGAACACTTTCGGCCTATGCCACACTATACAAAATAGAGACGTACGTGCATTTAGCAATTCCGATTTCTAACTCTTTTTCAGCAACTATTTACTATTTTTTTTTGTTAATTTCACATGACTATTTGCATCGTGGCCAGCGTAGTGTGTATCACACAATAATCTGATATTTCGATCCAATCAAACCACGTTAGGCAGAAATGAAAAAAAACATGTTTTGCACGTCAAAGTGAATTTATGTACACTAGTACTCTGGTTCTATCTTAAAACCAATTGACGATATAAAAAGTAATTATCCTGGACTAGTTGTACTTGACACAAAGCCTTAAGGCCGACTTAGCCAAACGGACGGATAGCATATTCGCTAATCCTCGGGTCTCAACAGAACAAGATAAAAACTAATAAATAAGCAGTGATATAAGGATAATAAAATAAATAAACTATTTTTTTGATAAAAATAAGGCCAGTACCTTTTACATGTTTGTAGAATTGTAGATACGTTTTAAACAAAATTAAAATAACTTTGTAGTAAGTAAAAAATCTGAAAAATACAAAGTACTACTTATAAGTTATAACAGATGATCATGTAAAATTTAAAAAAAATCAAAGAAAATCGAGTCAACTCAACCCCTCCAAATAATATCTTTCAGTAAATCACTCGAAAACAACTTGTTCTTCTGAGTTTGTCGTATTTTGACTTATATAAATATATAATCGTAATAATTCCCGGCCCCACCAAGATAGATACCTTATTACTTCATACCCAGCTTGATTCTTGTAGGTTCGCTATGATACTCCGCATCTACCTCTCAGAGTATAACTTAATAAAAAAATAATCTCAATCTTTGACTTTGAGATTCATTGATTATAAAGATAGATCAAAGATAAGAGAACCACACAATATTTTTGGAAAAGAAGCAGACATGGCAGTGTGCCCACCATTAGAGGTAGGGGCTGAATACTATGAAATTACAGGAGGAAGCTGTGTAAGGCAAAGCAGCTACTTCCATGGCCAACCCTTGCTTAATCAAGGTGTTGGTTATGGCATCATCTTGGGTTTTGGTGCCTTTTTTGCTGTCTTCACTTCTTTTCTGGTACCTTCTCTTATATCTTATTTCATTCTGATTCATACTACTTTTCAATCTTGCTGTAATTCATGTTGGTATTGTATTTTATGAAGTTTATGTGGGTGATGATAGGTCTCGACCCATGTCACAGTCATTTTTTTTTTTTATGAACTGTGTAAATCTGTGTTTTGTTCTTAGTTTATTTTTGTTATCTTTCTCAAATCCATTCTAACAACTATGCACATTAGTTTGTGTATGAATATTATTCATTTTTCTTCTGTTGGGTTAGATTTGGATTTAGAGTGAATTATGGGGAGAAATATTCATGGGAAGAGTTTCTTTTAACTATTTAAAATTTAATAGAACAGAGAAAATGAATGGAGATATTTATATATAAGAATAAATAAGTTTTGTTTTACTTTTGAGATTTAGAAATTTATAAATTCTAGGAGGGAGGAATAAGTTTAAGATGGAAAAAAAAACAATAAAAATGTATTAAAAGTTAGATAATAACTCTATTTGAAGTTTCTAGGATAAAGATGATCTTGCTTCATATGGTTGTTGTACAAAACTTCAGGTTTGGCTGGAAAAGAGATATGTGGGTTCGCGGCACACGTCAGAATGGTTCAACACAGCTGGTAGGAGTGTCAAAACAGGACTCATTGCAAGTGTCATAGTATCACAAGTAACGGAAATGAAATGAATCTAGTCTACTTCCGCATTATGATTCATTTCATTAACTTTGCTGAACTTTATATGTTATTGGTATTCTTCAGTGGACATGGGCAGCTACCATATTGCAAAGCTCCAATATAGCATGGCAGTATGGTATAAGTGGCCCATTTTGGTATGCTAGCGGCGCAACCATCCAAGTACTCTTGTTCGGAATCATGGCAATCGAAATCAAGAGGAAAGCTCCTCATGCACATACTGTTTGTGAAATTGTCAAAGCCAGGTAATTAAAAATCTTAACAAGAAACCAAGTTAAATTTCATCTTAAAAAAGATTCAGTTTAATGATATTTTTACCATTAACAGATGGGGAAAGTCTGCACATATTGTGTTTCTCATCTTCTGCTTCATGACAAATATTATTGTGACTGCTATGCTTCTTCTTGGAGGTTCAGCTGTAGTGAATGCTCTTACTGGAGTAAATATCTATGCTGCAAGCTTCCTCATTCCACTTGGTGTTGTTGTCTACACCTTAGCCGGTGGACTTAAAGCCACCTTCTTAGCTAGCTACATTCATTCCGTCTTTGGTACGTAAAATCCTTTACGAAAAAAAAAGAAGTGAAATTTTGGATGGTGTCCTTATACTTTTTACTTTTTTCGGATTATGCCAAAGGTTTTTCAGTTTTCAGTTTTCAGATAGTGTATCTAAGTTTTAGACCTTTTCGGATTATACTTGTCATTTGAACTCTAAAATTTTGGCTCATAATATTTGGTCTTATAAATGTTATTAATACTCAAATTTTCTATAAATATAATTCTAACTACTTTTCATCTATTGTTTCAAAGCACTATTTCCTCTCTTCACATACACCTCTCTACATTATACCATCGTTTTCATACAATTTTTAATGCATCATTAAATATTATAATTTCTACTTTTAGATTTCTTAATATGTGTTTTTTTTACCCTAACTACATGGAGAACCAAAAAAACTCAGGCATCGTCCGAAAAATGAAAAATTCTTGGACATAATCCGGAACAGGTAGAGACACCATCCGGAATTTCCTAGAAAGTTACTATGATTGAAGCTGATGTGAGTTTATGTTTGATGCTGAACTTTTTATTCATCTATGAACTCAGTGCACGTCGTGCTAGTCATATTTGTGTACCTAGTTTACACAGCAAGTAGCAAGCTAGGTAGCCCAAGCGTGGTTTACCAACGTCTAATTGAAGTTGCAAGCAAATCAAGAATCTGTACAGATCCAATATCTCATTCAGGACAAGCTTGTGGCCCTGTCAGCGGGAACTATAAAGGATCTTACTTGACCATGATGAGCTCGGGTGGTCTTGTGTTTGGGATCATTAACATCATTGGAAACTTTGGTACAGTTTTTGTTGACAATGTAAGATTTTTAAAGAGTTTAGGATTAATTGTATAAGCTGATGTCTGTGTAATCTGAGAATTGTTGTTTGTGTTATCAGGGCTATTGGGTAAGTGCAATTGCTGCTCGGCCTTCGTCTACACACAAGGGCTATCTGTTGGGTGGTTTAGTTTGGTTTGCTGTTCCTTTCTCCTTGGCGACGTCGTTGGGATTAGGTGCACTTGCTCTTGACCTTCCTATAACCGCGAGTGAAGCTAGCCATGGGCTTGTTCCTCCTGCTACTGCTACTGCTTTGATGGGTAAAGCAGGATCAGTTTTACTTCTAACCATGCTTTTTATGTAAGTTTGTCAAATTCACTCATTCTTATTTCTTAGTCATCTAATGAAAAATTAGTGTACGGGCTGAGTGTCTCAGTTGGGTCAAACGGTTAGTCAGACTATTCTGTGAAAATGCTTAACATGGGCCTTATGGAAAAAACAAAGATCTTCTGTGTATATATATATATGGTTAGGATCAAGTGAGAAACACTTTTACAGGTAGGGAGTATGATTTAATCTGGATCGTACATGATATTATATCGTATATATATATATATATATATATATATATATATATATATATATATATATATATATATGTTCGCTTATCAAGTGAGAACCACTCTTATAGTAGGGGAGTAGGATTTAAGCTGATCATTAATGATATATATCGTGTGTATGTAATAGGCTTCTACCCTATTATAAGGAACCTCCTCACCGGAACCAATATATATGAAGTTAAGTTGCACTATAATATGTATTAACATTTTACTCTTTTGAATGAGTTTCTTGACAAATAAACTCTGCTTCAGGGCTGTGACATCAGCAGGATCTGGTGAACTCATAGCAGTATCCTCCCTATGCACATACGACATATACCGAACCTACATAAACCCGAAAGCAACTGGAGAGCAAATCCTCAAAGTCTCAAGAGCGGTGATCCTATCCTTTGGATGCTTCATGGGAATACTAGCCGTGATCCTAAACAAAATCGGTGTGTCTCTTGGATGGATGTACTTAGCCATGGGTGTCATCATAGGTTCAGCAGTCCTCCCAATCGCGTTCATGCTCCTATGGAGGAAAGCAAACGCGTTAGGCGCAATCTCAGGGAGTATCATAGGCTGTATCCTAGGAATCATCTCATGGTTAACAGTTACAAAGGTGGAGTATGGAAGAGTAAATCTCGAGACAACAGGAAGAAACGCGCCAATGTTGGTTGGGAATTTAGTTTCTATACTGACTGGCGGAGTGATTCATGCTATGTTCAGCTTCATTTGGCCTCAGGAGTATGATTGGAATACGACTAAGATGATCTCAATGGTTGAGAAGGATATGACTGATGTTCCTGATGAAGAGTTTGATGAACAAAGGTTGAAAAAAGCTAAGTTTTGGATTGTGAAATGGGGTATTGGTTTTACTGCAGTTATTATTGTTCTTTGGCCAGCTCTCAGCCTACCTGCAGGTAAAATTTACGCGATTTTTACTTATGATTTGCTAATCCGGATTCTTGATTAGTGTTTAAGTAACTGTTTTGCTTGCAGGTGTGTTTGGTTTGGGGTATTTTACGTTTTGGGCGATCATTGCTATTGCATGGGGGACGATAGGGTCAGTGATTATCATTGTGTTGCCTATAACTGAGAGCTGGAGTACAATCAGAAGTGTTCTTGTAGGGATTTTCGCCAACGGCAAGATTATGGAGAACGAAGATCAACCTCAAGCGGCGTAAAGTATCAGACTTAATAGATCAATTTGAAAATTTGTAAAGGAAAAAAAATGAAACTGAATAGGCTTCCATTGTCATTGTGAAATGTCTCTGTTTTCTTAAACAAAGTTCTTGAGTTGGAGATAAAAAAAAAAAAAACCGAAGGACTATGAAACAAAACCAAAACACAACTTTTCCATAACAACATAAATCATCGAACTGCAAGAGTAGTGAATTCTCGTGATAGATCACCCGTATAAAAAATCGATAACAATCCGAAAAAGTTGGATGATGACGAATAATGGACAAAAGCCTGTCGCCCATCACCCAACTGATACATCCAAAAAAAATTTATAACTTATATGTTTAGTCTTAAAATCAGAAAAAGTAAACATTTTATTATAATAACTCATTATGAATGACTATTATATCATATTAATAACATTTGATAATTTGTACTACATGTGTGATGTGTGAAATTACTTGCATTATTATAAGTTAATAAAATTTCTACTTTTTCATCTTATGTAGATGAACTCGATCCATCCGATCAATCCGTTGGACGAAAAGTAAATGTACTTTCGGCCACAAATCACCCGACTCAACATCCCAACACAAGGCCTCAAGGACTTGTTCTTAGAATCGAGAATACACAGATTATATGAGCCTATAGAACAGACCGTGTAATAACTAGAGCACAATTTTGATGCATTCTCGGGCAAGAACGTTAAGCCTGTAACTCCACAGTTGAGTATATCAATCTTCTGTAAGGCACTAAACTTTAATACATTCGAAAATATTGGATAAGAATTTATAATAAAAGTACAGATAACATACAGTTCATATTATATGTACAGAGGTAGAAGCATTACTTCTGAAGTCCAAATGTAAAACATAAAGATTTAGGGGGGAAGGAGCTAAATCAAAAAAGGAGGATGGCATCTTCTCCCCCTTTACCCAATCTTCAGCTGAAAGATTGTATTGAAGAACACTGTTGTTAGCTCTGCGCTAAAGACTGGATACTGTAACGTGCACCTTGAAGCAGAGTTGATAAACTCAAGCCGGGTTTTTCCTTCACTTTCAAGGCTGATCAAGCTCCTGATTCATGTGACCGCTCATTTCGAAGTCTGATCAAGCTGCGGCTTCAGGGTTTTCGTTCCGAATTTTATCTTGTCCATAAAATTGGATTCTCTTTTGGTGGCAGAATTGGCTGAGTTCTTGTCTTTCAAGGCTTCCTTCTCCAGCCTTTTCCTCTCAGCTTCAGCCAATTGTACATTCTCATCCCGGGACTTGTTGAAGAGTTTTACGAAAACGTGCAGAATCTGTGTTACTGCGAATAGACAAGACACAATTTTGAGAAAGCACTTCCTTTTTTTCCCCGCTACATGAGGAAAAATCAACACA
This sequence comes from Fagopyrum tataricum, assembly GCA_002319775.1. Classification (NCBI taxonomy): domain Eukaryota; kingdom Viridiplantae; phylum Streptophyta; class Magnoliopsida; order Caryophyllales; family Polygonaceae; genus Fagopyrum; species Fagopyrum tataricum. The sequence continues at coordinate 15,125,259 of CM008281.1, read as the reverse complement.
CATGAAGAACTCTACAAATAACTAGCTGATGTTCAATTATTTTGCAAAAAGCAAACTAGTTATACTTTGTTATTCAAATCGGCTAATATGAAGATTCAGCACAAACCTTGCTCAAAGGGGCACCTAGCTGGATCCTCACCGAAGTACTGGCAAAGGGAATCTGCATTTCTACCCTGGAAAATCAAGAACATGTCATCAAAATTAAAGATCAGATAACAATGATTTCATTGATATCAAACAAATCCTCCAAAATTATCCATATTACTGACCACTTCTGTATACACGGAGGTTAGAGACCTGACATCAGCCTCTGCAGTATCGAGAAAATTCTTCAGAACCTGGATTAAAAGAATACAAAGTAGATTTTATCAGAACATAGAATTTCTCATATGTCAAATCTTGGATAATTCTTTTGACCTATCTGATTGAAGGCTTGTCGTTACAAATTAACATAAAAGTATTAAGGTATGTCAAGAAACTACAGTTCGAACATCTACCAAAAGTTGCTTGAAAAAATAAAAACCACAAAATCAGCTGATGCTATTTTATTTTTTCAGGTTCTTACAGATATTTCAGGATTGAAGAGAGGATAGCAGTTACACTAGTTCAAGTTAAACCTACAAAAACATATCTAATTCATCCAAACCTTTTCAATGCAATGCAAAACCAGAATTGTGCTATTTCCATTAAAACTTTGTCACAAATCACCAATTTGAGTTCTATTTAAAAGGGACTCGAGTGTTTGACCAGTCGAATGCAGAAAGTGTACTCGTGTAGAACATAGTATGACAACAGAATTTGGAGTCCTATACAATTACGAGATGGCAAGATAAATTTGCACCATAAGCTAATGACAGATATCTATTTGATTCATCCATATTCCGAAATAGCGTAATTTTTGAAGATATTGACAAGAAAAAAATCACTTTAAAGATGAACATCAAAACTGAAATCTTAGACTGAAACACAGTGTCAAGCTGTTACCTTCCGGAAGCCGACAGAGATGGCACCATCATTTTCTGATGCAGCAAGTTCATGTTCAACCTTTTCGAGACCTTTACTCACTGCTTGCATTTCTTCAGCCAAATTCTTCAATTGAATCTTCATGGTTCACAGCCAAGAAAATTTGACCCATTGTAAGTACCACAAAAACAGATTAAGCTCTTGTTCTATATAAATAGATTTTAGATATTTGTGCATCCAGCCATCATTTTCCTTGAAGTTGAACCTTTTACAAGTCCAAATTCTGTAAGCTATAAAGATCAAGCCCAAAACATCAATGCATGAACACACCTTAGAGGCTTGCTCCAAGTTAGCTAGGTCCTTGTCAAAGTCCAACAGGTCTGGCATCTGATCAGCAAGAAGCTAAAAGCGAAACCAATCCTATTAGTGGAAGGAACAACTAAAATATCACAGCAGGCACAACAGTATCAGAAGCAAACCAACCAAATGCACCAGTTGAAGAGGGGAAAAAAAGTGTATATACCAATCACAACATCAAACAATTTCACGGAGTATCTTATATTAATATTAATAACTAATTATTCCACCTAAAGGAGACCTTTTCTTAATCTTCCTTTGCTCCAAAACCGTCTAAAAAGCACAAGAAAAATCCTTATTAATTCAAGGATCCACCTAAAAATCATTAGGTATTTCCAATTAATGAAATTATTTGACCCTCAATCAAAACTTTCTATAACTTTCCTCCGAGAAACTTAATCAGTTTCATTTTTGGAAGCGACACTGTCAGATTGCCTCAATCTTTCTCAAGCCCCCAAACAATGAATGACAGATATGTAAGACCACAGACTCAAAAACACTGCACAGTTTCTAATACAATGCCATTGCCTGTGCATCATTGGTGCATTTTCTAATCCATATGCATTGCTTATGCAACTTCCCAGGTAATTAACTTCAATTACAACGTTTGCTTCATTTTCTTGCCATGATGTGAAAATTACTGATTATCATCATTTTAGGACAATATTAACTATGTAACTCCCTAGTAAGTTAGTCTCAACTGAACTGCAATGAAATTGAATACTTAGGTAACTTATTTCCCTATAAGTTACTTTATATGACTCTACTTCCTACTTTTAACCAAACCAGCACTAAGACTGCCCCACAACATTAATTTAGTGTAAAGGGAAATTATGGTATTTTCTGGTAAAGCCAAAATTAGACAAGTATTCTAACCAGATTATTACCTTACACAAATAATGCATCAAGGTTGTTTTGCCATTTTTTCCACGGGTATCAGATATCTTCAGAAGGCTATCTAATTTAAATCCAACAGCCGATCCTGCAAGATAAGAGAGGTAGCTACGATAAAATTAATGACTAACAACAATAGACATAATCTGTATAATAAAAGGTGAAATAACTACAGTCTACAGAAGTATGCCCAGATTAGTACCCCTAGCAGTGCCTTGATTCAATGCATTTCCTAAGTTCAATATTGTAGTCATTATCTGTCTAAATTTCACAGATTCCCGGACCTACAAGAAAGTTAAATCTATTAGTATCTAAGTAACAAAAGTCATCAAGCTTTCTTGAGAAAGTGAATGAACATACCTCACGGGAGACATTGTTGATTACATTCAGGTTGCTTCTCAAGTCATTTACCTGCAGAATTCTCAAATTCAAAACTGCAGTTCAGGACACTGGAAAAATATTAAGAAGTTAAAAAAATGAAAAAGAGCAAAATGTTATGCAGGAAATTTTACCTGACTAACAAATGCAATTTTAAATGCAAAAACACGTAACTTTGATTCAACTCGTGGAACTTTCATCAGCTCCATGAAAAACTGAAATAACATCATAGGGAGGATATATCAGAAAGGAAAGACAATATATATCACACTCCAGCAGCACCAACTAAGAAGCCAAAAAACACCTGTTCACATTTTCCAAGTGTTGCTTTGTCCCCGGCATAATTCTGGAAAGAGAAGGGAAAGTTGTAAGAAACTTCAGGTATAAATGTAATTTGCTTAATAAATATTACAGAAAATGAATAATGTCTACATGCAGAAGAAATATGCCTAACATCAGTGTAGAGGACTACTAGTGCATGAACCACAGGACTTTGAAATTTAGCATGAACATCTATTATTTCCATTTTACAAGTGAAATGGGAGAGTTGAAAAGAAAGAAGAACGAAGAGTGAAACTAAAAGTAACATACCAAACAACATCGATATAAACTTTGCAAAACTCGCATCCTAACTCTGATTGGAATCCTAGAGTAGAATAAAATATCCTTCCCTAGTTTATCATTCAACATCGTTTGAATAAGAAAATATTAACAAATATAAAAGATAAAGCATCAAAATGCCAAAACAAAGGCAACAAAGAAACAAGATTTTTGCAAGTACTTTATTAAAAAAAAAAATGATTTTTACAAGTATATTGAGAATTAGTTTGCATAGCAAAACAAGGTGAAAATGGAGAAATAGATATGTGATACCTTCAACATCTCCATCTCTTCTTTTGTTGGGCAGAACTTGATCAAATTCTCAACTTGATCAATGTCTAAAACAGAAGAATCCAAGGCAAGGATAGCATTCTGCAAAAACAGTTTTAGTTGATAGTAATATTGGTAGACACTGAAATCCAATATAAATGCTAACAACGGTAGTTAGTACGCTGAAAGGCATGACAAGGCACACATTTAAGTAATTGCTGACTCGTTAATTACAATTAAGGATTTAACATTTCAAAATTCTCAAACAAAGACAAATCCGAATCATCTATCGATATCACATGCAATTAGAGAGCACAAGGTACCAGCATTTCTTGGAGAGGCATCTTTATCTTTGTGAGCATTATCTCGCAATTGTAGGCTCTCCGCAATTCAATCTACAGCAAGGGGAAAGGTGACTAGATGAGAAAATAATGTATAATACAACAAGAAACAAAAGAAGAAAAAAGAACATCAAATGCTCTTGAAGATCAAAGAAAGTTGAAATTCTTCGAGTATAAGGTACCTCAAATTACCACCCCTCAGTGGAGTTTTTACAAGCATCCCCTATGGTTCACTTAATCAGTTTCAAGTTTTAACCTTTTCACAAGTTTTCTCGGAATGGAATATTGTAGGAATGTAGGCTGCCAATTACTTTTTTCAATGAAAAATGAATGGTGCTTTTATGACCTTATGAAGTTCTGTCAATGAAAAGATGCCAAATCTACTACTATCTCTCTGTGCACATTGAAAAGCACAATTTGTACAACTTCAAGAATATTGTATCACTACATAAATTGCAGGAACTATTTCAAAGTTGCCCAGTCATTTTATGTACGACATACTCTCTGCTAATGGCAATACAAAACAAAAATGCATGTCAACTTCACGCTTCTTCTTTTTGGTTAACTGGATCACATACATAATACAAACCATATTCTCTGCTAATGGCAATACAAAACAAAATGCATGTCAACTTCACGCTTCTTCCTTTTTGTTAACTGCGATCACATACATAACACAAAACCAGATAGATGAACTAAAATGAGTGCATAGCATCTCAAAGGGAATCATGTTTTAGGGATCAGTTGTGTCATGTATATGAGATGGATTAATTACACTACAGAAAAACTATGAATTTGGGGATGTTATAAGTACATTAACTATTTTTTATAATCTGAATCGTGCAAATGACAGTTGGACGGGGACAGAGGGATGATAATTGACAGGGTGTAGCAGCCTAGGGGATAAATACAAGAAAGTAACAAAAAAAACATCTTGCCCTTCTAGAAATTGTCTAGAAGACCATCTAGAAGCTAGAAGATGCCCCTTCGTCCCGTATTTGTCCAGCATCTTTGGAACATTGACTACAAATGAAGTGCATACACCAAAGAATAAAATATATATATCAAATAAGGAAAATGGAGTAATATAAGTTGATACCATTGGTTACAGCAAGGGTTGTCAGAATAAGATATAAATCAAATTAAAGATCATATTCTACTAGCAGTCTAGAATAGTAGTGCACCATTAGGATTTTTGATAACTCACCAATTGCACTTTTTCAGGCTTGTGAATGTTAGATCCTCGTCGAACTCCGGGTTTACTGCCACCGCTTGCTTCTGTGTTAGCTGAGAATAAACTTTCAAGTTCTGTTATATTTATCTCAGGGCCCCTACACAAAAAAACAGCATTAAGTACATGAAGTCTCTCAGCATGCGCTCACGTACACAAAAATATAGAAAAATGTAAATAAAATCACAACCACCAAACATTCGATAAAAGGGGATCCAATGTTCTATGAACACCAAAAACTGTTTTTCTTGGTATAAAATTAAGCCACAGCTAATATGTATGTCACCAAAAGGGAAACTTTTTACTGCAAAATAGATGCATAGACGCATTGCTCCCCCTTGCCACCCGAAAGTAAAAGAAGAACGTAGATTCCATTATGGCACATTGCCACCCAAGAAATTCGACCTGAAAATATTGTTTAGACACAGGCAACAGCTAGTAGATCACTGAAGCCGGTAGTTTGTAGGAGAGGATATTGGGAGCATACCCTGATTGAACTTCCTGCTTTTGAGCATCAGCCCACAGACTCCCTTGCACTGCCCGAGTAACTTTTACCCAGTGTAAAGGCTTTAAGGAAGCCTTCTTTTGAGCATTGGCCGTTGAACCAACTCGCCCTCTTCCACTACTAGGTGCTGCTGAGGTGGTCTTCACCCTTCCAGAAGATGGAGGAGGTGGTGGTGCATTAGTTACTTTTCCACCTGGGGGAGGAGGAGGAGGAGCTCCATTAGATGAAGGTGGAGGAGGAGCATTGGGAGGTCTCGGTGCTGCAGGTGGTGCAGGTATAGAACCTTTCTGTGTAAGTGCTAATGGAGGTGGAGGGGGAGGGGGAGGATTAGATGGTCTTGTAATGTTACCTTGACCAAGTGGCATAGGTGGTGGTGGAGGAGGGGGTGGAAGTGGTCCTTTACCGTCAACCTTTACAAAAGGGGGTGGGCATGTGGGTGGGAGTGGAGGTGGAGGCGGAGGTGGAGATGGTGCTTGTACTCTAGCTTTACCAGGTGGGGGAGGTGGGGGAGGTGGGGGAGGAGGAACTGATACAGTAGCATTACTAGCTCTAGCTACCGGAGGTGGCGGAGGTGGCGGAGGAGGAACTGGTACAGCAGCATTACTAGCTCTAGCTACCGGAGGCGGGGGAGGAGGAAGAGGTGCATTAGCAACACTTGGTCTAGCTAGCGAAGGTGGGGGAGGTGGAGGTGGAGGAGGAGATGGTACATTAGCATTACTTGCTCTAGCTAGCGTCGGTGGAGGAGGTGGAGGAGGCGGAGGAGCTGGCCTTTTAGCTATACCAACTGAAGCTTGTGGAGGTGGAGGTGGGGAACCGGAAACTTGACTAGTATTCAATGAAATAGCTGGTGGGGGTTGGGGAACTTGGGGTGGTGGAGGCTGAGCTTGCGAAGGTTGATTCGCTTCCTCGGGAGGGTTTGCATCATGACATGCAGCAATTGATGGAGCATCATGGCTACTCATTATAGATCGTTGGAAAAACGGTGGAGGCAGAGGTGGGGGTGGCGGCGGGAAAGGACGTTCTTGGGTCCCAACAGTCCCACTTGTAGAACTTGCAGCATCTTCTGTAGAAAGTGGTAAAAGAGGTGTTAGGTCACCAGATGAAGACTGCATTGGACCATCTAGTTTGGCATTCATTAAAGGTGGAGGAGGTGGAGGTGGAGGTGGAGGTGGAGGTGGAGGCGGAGGCGGAGGTGGAGGCGTAGACTTCAGCTTATGTGTTACAACTTGTGACACATTTGTGCTAGAACCAACAGATAATGGAAAACAATTTGAATTGTCTGTAGTAGTGACAGAAGGACGTTGATCAGAAGACAACGGAACACCGTGACTTAATTCTTGTAAAACGTGTACTTCTTTATCTGGAGTTACTGAATCAAAATTTTCGGATGGTGAATGTTTCGTTAGCTCCACAGAAGGATAGGATAAGATATCAGATTGATCATCTGATGGAGAATCCTGTGATGAGGGATCATCAAGGAAATTCATTCCATGAGAGCCAGTGCTCTCAGGATCCATGTCGTCACTGATGTCAGCAATACTACAGGCACTGTATTCCTCTTCAGAATCTGCAGGTGATGTCTGTGAACTCACTCTACTTTGCAAAACGGCAAGTTGCTTGAGTAGCCACGATGCAGCATCATCTCCATTATCAGCCCATTCGGCACCACTAAAAAGTTCCTGAACCCTGGAGAAGGCTTCAATAGGAAGTCCTCCTCTCTCTTCACCGTCTAAAAGTGTAGCTGGTGTTTTCATAGGAGATATGCTATCAACCTCAGCAAAAAGAACCTGAGCAAACACAAATGTAGATATAATTAATCATGATCGAGAAAATATTTTCTTAAAACTTAGTCTGTTGATTGGAACGGAAAAACCAAACACCCACCTCAGTACGAAAACCTTTAGGATACCTCTCCTTTGAATCCCACAAGATATCCAGGTTTTCAGCATTCAACATCAAAATATTTGACCTGATGAAAGCAGTATTGAACATTATACGAAACATCATAACTTCCCTCTCGGGATCTAAATCCAGATGCAGACACTCCAATACCACATCTCCTTGCACCAGACACTGAATATCAATCTTAATAACATCACAGTCCGCCTGCAAGGAAAGTGAACTCATATCAGCAGAGGCTCGTTGAAGAGTCTTGACAAACTATGTATGATGCAGAACAACAAACCTGCTCATAATGTCGAAGACTTCTCTTTTTGGACACAGAAAAGAGCATTTGGGTAGACAAGCCGCCCCTGGTACGAAGATTTCTACCAAAGATGCGGACCATGGGTCTACAACCTGTGTGGTCATAACTAGGAACTCCTCTAAGAATGAGGCAATCCAAAGAAAGGGTGCGCTCGCTAGGTGGCCACTCCGGTGTTATATTCCTTCTCGCCACATACTGTAGGTAACGAAGCTGAGATGGGTAAGGATTAAATGGAGAAAGAAGACGCAGAAACCCCTTGGGTGCCTCACGGTGGACCATTTCAAGCGTCTTCCTCTCTCCACTATGCAGCTTTCTAAAAATTAAAAAACTAGCCAACATAAATGCCAGAAGCGGCCAACCGCCTCTATCACAATGCAACAAAATAATATCGTTGTGATTATGACGTGATAGCCAATTGTCTGATACACGAAGGAAGTGATGTAGCAATGACATAGGTAGGACAGGGCAACCTTCATATTGCCTGGGATAATCCAATACTGTGACATCATATTCACACAATATCTCTGCAAATTGGCTTTGCTTCTGGCCCTCGCGAAAGTTGAAGGCAAGAAACGAAGACGTAGGAAATGCTTCATGCAATTCATTTACAACCTCATGCAGGTACATTTGGTATGTTCCGTCAGGCAAGACCTCAGTCGATAAGCAAGAATCAAAAACTGCATATGACAGACATCGAGACTGACACATCAATTTATATCTTGTATAATTTAAACATATTGAAGGTATTTCCTTAATCTTCGCGTTTTTTAAGAACACTTAACAGTGATAACACAACTAATTTCACACTCTAAATTAGATACGATAATTTTTAAGGTCAAGTAGTTTTGTTTGGATGTTGTCCACGATAAAGTAATCATGCAGTATTGGCGTTAAATTTAAATGATGAAACGCATGACATATTTCAAGCCCCAAAACTTTCTTAATAAGACATTAAACAAGCTTTAAGCCTAAACCAGTATTATAGTATTTCGATAGAACATGTTTTATGCATCCAAACAGGGCAAACCAGATACCAGGTATTAAAGCTGAAAGGTCAAGCTAGATGTAATATTGCTAAATAATACAATCAGCTGAATACCAATCTAGACGAGAAATGTAAGCCTATAAATCTTAAAACATGAAATAGAAAAGCAATGAGTAGATCATTTACCATAAACTCTATCAACAAATTCGAGCAAGCCATCAGGTGGTCTTTTGTTGTGAAAGAATCTACTGAGCAGGGACATTCCCTAATCACAGCAAACCCTTGCAAATTCTACAGAATCAGCAAACCTAAACCCAAATTCAAGCCTTAAAACGCCTTTTCTCGTGAATTTTGAGGGGCCAAACAGAGAGATAAAACGAAATCAACCAGAAGCGGAAATGTGCACAACAGTATTCGAAGCAGTTTGCGGTGATTTCTCCTTTGTTTTCGCGAAGGAAGAAGAAGAAACAATTTGGAAACTCAGCTAATAATCCCAATTGAAAAATGCGAAGCTGAAATTGACTGTAGCAGGGGTTTCCATGAATTTCTCTCTTCGCCTCTCTCTCTCCCCCCTCGGTTTGAGTTTCGCTTTGATTTGATTTTTGAACTTGGGGAATTTGGAGAGGGCAAATAACGCACGATTTCGCCAAATACTTTTGTGGGTGAATCTCGCCTCTCGAGGCTCCAGTGAACACCAATATTATTTATTTTCTCAGGACCAAAAAAACAAAGTATATTAAAAAATCTTTTATTTTTATCTCTTTGATTGATTTTTTTGGGTAAGAATCTGTTTAATTAATTGGATTTACTGATAGTATGAAACTTTTTTAAGAAATTTAATCACATAAATAAATATTACATCAATTTTCGTGTAAAATTTAGATTTTTATAATAAATTATATTTACACGTAAAATTATAATTTTTATAATAAATATCGTCAAGATATAATTAACAATTTTAAACAACTAACAATACTCTTTCATACACAATTAACTTTTCATAATCCACATATTTATTTTATTAGGCTTATTTATATTAATATTTTTACAAATAAATTATTTCGGAGAGAAAAAAAAATCCTACCTACGAGTAATATTATAATTTTTATAATAAATATCCTCAGCATTAATAAATCAAAAATATAAATATATGACTCCTTTATACACAATTAACTTTCAACAATCCACAATTAACTTTTTTACATTTTATGAAAAAAAAAAAGATAATTGTTGTTGGCTAGTTATTTTTTATAGTATTTTGAACATCTATATGAATAATTGTTATGTTTTTACAAAATATTAATCTATGATGGAAGAGTATATTTAAAAATATTATAAGTTCAAAAATATCATCTAAATAACTCTTATTCATAATTCAAAAAAAGTCCAAGGACAACGACCCAAGTTTATCTCCAGTACATTAAAGTTTTATTTTAACTAATTACAGTTGCGTGCAAATGTGCAATAAATACTTTACTATTAATAGATTGTACATTTTGTTTCCTGTATCATAATTAAGACATTTATTAAGACTTGAATGAATAAGCACGATGTTGAGATGGCCGAGTTGGTCTAAGGCGCCAGATTAAGGTTCTGGTCCGAAAGGGCGTGGGTTCAAATCCCACTCTCAACAAAATTTTGTACCCTTTTGATTTTTAGTAAAAAAAAAAAAAAAAAAACTATAAAAGAAACGTGTTAACACATAATATGGTAAGTGTACTGTGTACGTTTATTATTTTGTAGAAATGCCACACTACAAACGATGCACGAAGGCATTCTCCCATTTCTCCATCATCCCTCCAACGCCAAATGAGTTGAATTTCCAGTGAAATCTCAAAACCTCAACTCTACCCGCATAGACCTGCTTTCCAAATTCTTATCAAGGCCATCACTTTTGCTTTGAATTGATTTCTAGGTTTCAATGGCTGCCCTCTTGTGGGTTGTAGACGTAAATCCTTGCTTCTTCCTTATAGCTCTGATCATCATAATTTTATTATTCGATTATTTTGTGTTTAAATCTCTAATTTGAGATCCACTGCAATCTCACTGTAATACTCTTTATTGTTCCGAGATTCTTTTACTCATTGTAACCCTTTGATTATCCCAAATCAACAAAAAAGAGTCTTTCCTCAAAGAAAACTGCATGCACCAATGCACCAATGCACCATAACCCAAATGTGACAGCTATAAACACCCAACCTCAAGAGCGACAAACAAAGGGCAGTGCTCTTTTTTATACTAGAGTATTTACACAAGCTTTTCGTCTATAAGCTAATTTCCGTACAAAAATGCCACAAATTGTAATACAAAGGGCATAAAATCACATAAACTGCACTCTTCTACACAGATTAGCCCCAAAGCAAAGCTCAATGATGGGGATTTAGTATTCCATCATGACTACAGGGAGGCCGAGCTTTTTACAATATTGAATCGCTAGCCAACCCACAAAAGAGAAGTATGCCAAGAGAAAGAATGCCCGGGTAAGGAATAATCTATGAAGTAGAGTTGTCATTAGATAAGAACCTACTCGTTGCAACCAAGTGATGATCGGTTTAAGTAGCTTCGCCAAGATGAGGAGTATAAAGGGGGCAAAGAGCCCGAGTACAGTTCCAAGTGCCATTCCCCACCCCACGCCGGCTGGTAGTTCAGGACTTACTAGCCAGTGCTTCAACATCCTTGTGGACCTGTGGATTTAGCAATGATTTGGATTTAGCTGTGGTGTTGGGCATCGGAAACTCAGAAAGTAACAAATAGAAGTTGATGTACATAATTTCATCAAGATTTGTGATGTTGAAACAATATAGATTGGCAATTGGTGTCGTAAACGTTCCTCACAATTTCACTATGACATGCCTAGAATAAAAATGTGAAACATCTGTGTAGCGGTGTAGCCTAATTTGGTCATTACAAGTCGACTTGAGAAGAGCCCAAAAGCACTAAAAACTTGATTTATGGTCTCAGAAGTGCAATTATTCATCAGTCATGTTGTTAGGGTCCTCTCAAATTACTCTACTGAGTTGGAAAAAAACCCACCACCGCCAAACAAAAGCAGCAAAGGAAGGAACATATAACACATGCAAAAGGTGATGCAAAAAGAAGAAATTGCAAAACAATAAATGACATACATCACGTGGAAATATTTCTATAACACTCTTATCATGGACAGGACATGTTTTCATATTTTCCTTGCTTTTAGTGTTCGACTTTTTATCATAATTATTAATTCATGTTTCTCTAAATATGCAATATGCAATTCATGGACATCGGATTGAAGAAAGAAATCCCTTCACTGAAAATATACCGTCTCTCAATTGGTTCAACAAACTACTGGACAATTATGAAGACCGTCATATAACATGGCAAGGAATGACCAAGATCATTTAGTTCGAAGTATCATGCACCAAGGAAAAATTTAGTTAGCAATAACTCACAGAATAAAATATCTTCGAATCATCTCAATTTCAGAAGGACCTTTGACGTGACAACCAAAATTGATGTCTTGAATTATCTCAATGTTGGACAGTCCACACGAATACCAACAGTTGTAACTCTCATTCACCTAAGTGAGTGATGCACATATGTTATGAAGGAATAAAACTACATTTCTGAGTAGGACTTGAATTGTTTCTTTCTTACAGTGTATCAAGTATTAATGACTAAGTATTCCTAAGCAATTACCTTGAACTTGTGTCTAGCCAACAGAGCAGCACCAAAATCAGGTCTGCAATCATGAGGAAGGGCCTCTTTCGGAGCTTCAGCGAAACCAAGTACCACTTGACCAGACAAATGATCGAAGTACTCCACCTATTTATTTTTCCAATTAGAATTAAGAGCGTCGATGAAAGAATTGAACAGAAAAGGGTATATTTCTTGTACCATCAGAGAATTTTCCAAATTATGATATGAACTTCATTATTAGAATTAATATGTTTCAATAGAATGAGTAAAACATCTATGATGTGCAACTTTTCTTGGGTTACAAGTACGGCAAGATAAAAATCTGAAGTAATAATTTCATGGCTATCCCTACAATGGGCAAAACAATGAAAGTTTTACGTTTATTGCACAACCATTACTATCTTCCTTCCAGTCCAAAAAGATGTACTAGCCCGTCATCTCTCTTTAATCTTTATGCAGCCTCCATACAAGTTCACCTTTTCCTGCTGCAACAGTGCCACATACCACAAATCCCCCATACCTCTATGAAACTTGCTGCCAAAGATCCCTATAAGCCATTTCATCTTTTCTGCCACAAATCATCCTTCCCATCATTACAAAATGGCCTGTTTATCTGCATCCTTATGTAGCACAATCTGTTCACCTAATACAACAATTTATCCCTTTTCCATCTCCATTTTTAAGTGTCTTCATTATTCCTAATATTTAAATAACTACACTATTGGTAATGCAATTTAAAACATAGCACATCCAAAAAATTTGTCTTTTGGAGCGTCTAGTACATCAAAATCGAGGCATAACATATACGAGCAACCCACCAGCTGTAATTGAAGCTTTATCTATGTGGAGTCATTACCAATTTGACACACCTTAAAGAGCAACAAACTAAGAAATTCTTGTAATGAATTGAAAGAGAATGGAAAATAGAAAAAGAAATTATAACTAATCTGGAAAGGGTAAAGGGAATTTCCAAGCAAATAAGCATTTGACCCTCACCTTAAAGACTGAAGCCCAGTAATAATCATAGTGGCACCGAAACTTCCTCCTTTCAGATGGGTAAAATACACGTTTTGCCTTAAAGTTAAGCAGTCCAAGTTCACATACTTTGGAAGATCTTAGGTCAACACCTACAATTTAAAGGGAGGAGTTATACAAGCCTCAATTGCAACTCACAAGCTCATTGAATAGGTAATTAAGTCCTCTTCTATTCACAGCATTCTCATATATCTCCAATTCAAATTCCTATACTTACCCTCATAGCCTTCTATAAACTATATTTAGAATGCAAAAAATAGAATTTACAAGTTATAGTCTTCCTTGACATAAGATTATGAACCCCTTAATGAAATTATAGTCATGTTTCCAGTAACATGGTAAAGCCAAGATGCACTTAATTCACCTGAGCACAAAACATCAAAATCTGTACAATTAGCACACAATACCATTCCCCAATACCTAGCCTCGCTTATGCAAAGAATTAGCTAAGATGGTTCTCCTTGTTGTATATAGACAACAAACTCCAAATGATAAAGAACAAATTATTCCTCCCTCGCTCCACTTAAATCAAGGCACAAGAACCATTAACAGCATATGGACAATGTACAATTGCAATTCATTCATTAAGATGGAATGAATTCATGGATACGTTGGCAAAGCACTCTTGCTCTCGTGGCTTGATGCACAAAGGACGTTGTGCTTTTAACAAAATGAAGGCAGAATAAAGACTCCCTGCTAGCTGGCATCATGTTATGATCTATTTGGCTTGATTACTCCAAATATGATAGTCATGTGGAACTGGTGATGTTAGATGACATGCTTCTTTTTGGTGCAATAAACCTAACCAAAGAGTGGAATTGCATCTCTATGGGAGAAAACAAACAGCACACTTCTGAAACAATCCTACACAATCCACATGCCCCAGTAGTCAACCTGAACCTAATATTTTCATTCCCCATCCTTATTAGAGCTGTTAATAACTACATTCAGCACAAGAGTGAGAAGATCAATCCTACACCAAGTTCTAGAGATACCATCGATAGTCAATTTTACACAATTTCATAGTAACCTTCAACAATAAGCATACCCTATCCAAACTGAACAACTCGTAAAAAAAATCCTCCAAAGGGGCAAAAGCAATACAAACTTCATATTTACTCCAAAAGCGCAATCAATTTCACAGACCTTAATAAAAGACAAATTTCAGAAGAGATGAAGAAAGAGAGCTTACTGCTGGATACAATTTTACAATGGGAGGAAACCCTAACAGGAGGAGCAATCGAGAAGCTACTATAAGAGAGAGCTAAGAACCCTAAAACGTAAGAGAACGAGACTATGCCGAGAAGCGAGGAACAACATGCTAAAAGTCGGAGCAACGCGCGAGGAAATCCCTTTGAATCCATCAAACGAAGATTACGTAGGATGCGCTTCCGACGATGAGGTTCCCGGGCATCGGCAATGGCTTTCCGGTGATCGGAAGAGTCAATCACTCACCGGAATCCTTTTTTTCCTTTTTAAAGTTTTTTTCAGAGTCTGTGGGTTGCTCATGGAAATATTTGACGTTTTGAAAATCTAACACACAATTTAATAAATTAAAATCATGTCTAAAATATCCCTAATTATTTGCATTCTGGGACCCACAAACAATCTCATTTTGAAGAAGACGAGGGGTTTTCTGCAGGCTAGTTTCTTGCTATATGAGTACTGTATTTTAAAGAAGACGAATAGTTGTATTGTATGTCTCCTTTACTTTGTACGGAGCATTAGTCTTACAACAAAAAGTAAGGGTAAAAGTGGAAACTGAGGTAAAAAAAAATAACTAAAACGTCATTTATTTATAGACAAAAATTAATGCTTAAACGTCAATTAATTTTAAACAGAGGGAGTACGTATTTTGCCACGTCCTTGTCCTTTCCTTGTCCGGGCTGAGGTCCGCACCGTCAAATCTACAAGGCAGTGAAAACGAAGGATATATACTCGACCGTAGGTTACCTGATCATATATGGACAATCATTCCGTTCCAACTCGCACGTCTCTAAAAACGGACGAGTATAAACATAGAAAAAGCTCGATCGGATCAAAAAGTCCGGTCTGTCAAACCCGTCGGGCCGGATCTAGACACCACCCTAGACCCGACCGGACCACCAAAAAAAACGGCCCGTCTGCCCAAATCATTATATTATATATTTGTATATTTAAAATGTTAAACATAATTATATAATATTTAGCATGATTATCATAAATATAATGCATATAATATCTTAAATATATTTTATTTTTAGATAAAATTTATATTTTAAACATTTTTCAATATTTTTTATTAAAATAAAATAAAACGGGTGTCCGGCCCAGCCGGACGGTGTACCACAACCATTGTAGGCCCGTTAACCGGACTTGGTCCGGATCTGGATAAACGGGACAAAATTTGCATAAAGACCGGCCCGAGTTCGGATATGAACATGTCTATCGGTAAGTCTAGAGGCATCCATTGACTCATTTCTCTATTTGGGTCGGCTTATCTTGGTTACGAGCTAGTTGGGTGAGGTTATTTTTTTGGTCAACTTGTATTTCGGGTTTTTTCAGGTTGGGACAACTCTCGGCCTGTTCGGTTGTGGCTCAAAATGGATCACACCGATCGAGTTTGATAGATTTTTTTATACAAGTTGGGTTCATATGTATTGGGTTCATCTTGGTTCATGCATAGGTTTTTCGTTAAAAAGGTCTGGTCTTTTTAGATTTCGTATAACATAGACTTGATTGGTTCAATTTTCGTAGAAATGCATGTATGTTGGTTCTGATGTCTAATGAGTTAAATTTTTTAAAGTGTTATTTTATGGTGCATGTATTATAATAATCTTATATCTTACCATTTATACTTGAACATGAGATGAAATTAAGATCATACCACGTCTCATCTCAACTATTATACAAGAGACGAGATCGGAACAAGTCTTGTAATTTTTTAGATTTAATATTGCCGGATCATATCCCGGTAGGAATCATGGTGGGATGGACAAGACTAAACCCGGCGAGTGTCATTGTGAAAATCGATGTAGCGGAAAATGTAAAATCGTGATAACCTTGTTTAAAAACAATTAAAAACGATGAAGGTAGGACGTTTTTCAGCCCTAGATTCGATTATATCTTTTTAAGATTTGATCTTATCTTTTCTTTTGTTTGGGCTTTTAGATTAGTTTTTTCAGCCCTAGATTTGATCATATCTTTTTGAAGGAATAAGACTCAAACACATAGATTATATCTTATCCTTGTAAACCCTGGAGGACGTCTCCCTGCCTATATAAGGCACAAGGTAGGACGTTTTTCTAGTCAGTTTTGAAGGAATAAAACTCAAACACATTATTAGTATTTCTTGCTCGTGGATTTGAGTGGCTCGTGAAATCGAGTGTCTTCAGAAGAAGAGGAATAGGTGAAATCCTATTTAAACTATTATTTCTTGGCTCGTGGAATCGAGTGTCTTTCTGGGAAGGAGAGAGTCGAATAGGTGGATCTTATTCAAAGAGAGCGAGTGGATTCTCGTTCGCCGAACAACTTGGACTGTTTTGAGTTCTGTCACTTGTATTGACAAACTGTTTTGAGTTCTGTCACTTGTATTGGCAAGTTGGTGCTCTCAAACTTCTCGTGCTTTGGGAACTATCATTCTTTCTGTGTGAGATTATAACGGAAGGGTTCTTCAATCATTCCGGGTTGTGTGTTAGGACCTTAGTTTCCCTAGTGTGCTCTTTGTTGCTTCAAGAGTTCGACCAGATCTATCCAGCTACCGATCCATCACCATCATCGGATCATTCCTCCATTCACACATCTCTTTCACCCTTCTCACGTCTTTTTCCATCTTCATATTCAGTCGAAGTCACGGTGTTGAAAGATCGGGCAACCACACGACTAACCCCGTATCAAAGAAAGACTTATCAAATTGGCAGACGAACTAACCGTCATAAGGGAACACGGACATACAACTAGAGAAAAAGGAAGAGAAAAACACATCAAAAGAAAACTTCGATCACAATGAGCCGATCGAAGATGAGCACCAAAGGAAGTGTCATGCAAGCAAAGCGAGGAAGAAACAACGAGAACATGTTTGTAGAAGCAATGCAGAGTACAACTTCCAAAGACCACCTGTGGAAACCTCAGATTTAGACTCTTTTTTGAGCTTTTATATTTCGATTACCTTTTCTCGACTTCTTCTTACTAACAAATTCAACTCAACTTCCAAACGAAGCACAGAACATCAAGACGTATCCCCAGACCATTGGATCACATAGCGTGAAACAAATAATCTCTATTAATGATCAATTTGTTATTTGATGTATGATAAAATTATTATTTATGGATTTAGTTAATTAAGAGACACCATGGTGTGGGGAGATGAAAGTTGATCTCAAGAGAAGGGAGTTTGGTATGAGTTACATCAAAGGAACCAATATGTTATATCAAAAGCTTGACAGTTTACACCGGAGACTGCAATAGGTTATGACGACCTTGTTGTGAAGACGAAACCGGTAGGTTATATGGAGTGTGTGGCTATGTTCCGACACTAGTTTAGGGAGGTCTTCCCATTTGTAATTTTTTTTTCATATGATAGTTGATAATAATATTAGTAAAAATAATGTTGTTTTACATTTTTCAAAGAATTCGGGCAATTGTGGGAGACTCTCATAATTAACCTTCATTTTTTAAAATGAAAATTTGAAAATAAGAGTTTTGTTTATGATAGTGTCCAAACTAGCATGAAAAAATGGATTTCTAAATGGCCCAAAAAATGCTGAATACAGGGTTTTCTTTGGCTTGATGGATAGTGTCAAACTACTTTACACGATCGGGTAATAAAAGAGCAAACGAAAAAATCCTAATGCATAACAATAGGTATAGATTTGATTTGCTAAATTAACCTCACAATTACTTGGGAAAATGTTGCTATTACTTTTTCAAAGGAAATTAAACCCAAAATCAATTGGGAAATGTTGGTATTACTTGTTTCGAATAAGAAACATCTGTTTGTGAAATTGGAATAGTTGTGTTGAATCATGGATTTGTGAAAACTCTTCGATACATCACTTTTTGCTAGATAAGTTCAAATTTAGGATGTGAGCATGGTATTGGAGGATTTATCCTCAGTGTAGTGAAAGTTTAGATCCCTCATGAGAAGTTCTCGGAAAAATAAACTTGCTTAAATGAAATTTAGTTGGTATTTACAAAAAGTAGCAATAACAAAACCAAAGATAAGTACAAAGGGAAGAATATGAAAGTTTCTCTGATAACCAAAATGAAGAAGTAGAGGAAGATCCAAATTGTATGAAACAAAGGAGCGGTGATTGTAAGAATAAAATTTGGGTTTGTCACCATTCAAAGTGAACAAGAGGGGAGAAAAATTGCAGACAAAGTCACAAGTATTAGAACATCATAAAAAATCCATCCTTCCACACGAACAAATGAAGCAACCTAAAACTTGAAGGAGAGAAAGGGGTTATGCAACATCGATCGAACTAAAATTTCACACAAAAGATGCACATATGAACCAAAAGGGTACATTCTAAGGAAACAAAATATTGTAAACTTGCTTAGGGCTAGCTTGGATCAATATCAAAAGGAGTCTCGCCATTCCCAACTGACGGTCAACGGGAATCACGCACCAAAACATGAACTTAATCCATAACAAAAAGGTGTTGTTTTTCTTTTTATGTTTTTTCCCCTTCTGGGTTTGAATCTGAAAAATCCAGCGTCATAAGATCTTAGAAATCTTACGATCTCCATAGATGAGGATTTGAAGAAGCAAAAGCTCCTAGTAATCAATTAGATTAGTAATTGAAAATTTGTCATTGGAATCCTTCTTAGTGATTTGGGTTTTTAGCCAAAAAATAGGTTTTTAAGGGCATCTTTAATCTAGAAATTAGTTTGGAGTTTCTAATCTGACATTTTGTATTTTTTTTATTACTAAACAAATATATAAATTTATTTTACTCCAACCCAAAACTCTTCATCAATTTCTTATATATTTTTTAAACTCAAACTAAATGTTTATTGGTTATTAAAGCTCATGTACAGAAAAGAGGACCCATTAATTGGATAAAAAATGGAAGAACCTGTCAAATACAGTTTCTTTAGAAATTATTTGCTTTGGTTTTATCACCCTTCTTGACATTTTCTTTTATTTTATTTTCGAAAATTGTTAAAGAAACTCTCAGTGTCTGAGATGCAGATGCTCTAAGAGTCTTGTCTAGGGAGTAGGGTATAGGTCACAAAACAAGGAATTAAGAGCATCCACAAAGCAGGTATTGTTGGGATCTTATTTAATAAAATATAATAAATATATTCACCTTTTGTCATATTTGTACAGAGGATTGTGCATTGTTGGAGTGAAGTTTTCTGCAGGAGAGATGCACCTTAAACGTGTTTCTCTTTCTTTTGCTAAAGCTTTGTTTGTTTTCCTTGTTTTTTTTTGTCTATAAATTATATAATTGTATTTTCACATCAAGGTCTAACCAAACAAGAAATTAGAGGGTAATAATTGGAATATTTTTTCATTTCAACATCTCACAATAGTAGTAGTGTCCGTGAGGCTTTTTTATTTTATTTTTTTTAAAGAACATTTAAATACAAAATGTTAGTTAAATGGTATAATATATATATATATATATATATATATATATATATATATATATATTTATTAATTATAAAATTTATTTTATATATATAAATGTACAACAAATATTAGTATTATTTTTATTATCATGAATGATATTTTGATAGTCAAACAAGTATTATTACTATGTTACTATGAATAATAGTTGTTATTTAATTTAATTTAATTTTATCATTATTTTTTTTTTCCTAAAAATTTTATCTAGTAGTTAAATCTTTTTTTTTTCTCTATAAATGATAAAACTACATCTTTTTCCTTCTCCTCCTCATCTTCATCATTACCCATCATGGATCTAAACAAGTTTCCATTTTCAAACAATCAACCTCCTTATATCAACAATCCTTTATTTCGAGGTAACCGACCTCCGATTCAAAGTAACCAACCTCCATTTCAAGGTGATCAACCAACATTTCGAGGCAACCAATTAACTTCCATTTCCAGGTAATCAACCTTAATTTCAAGGCATGCCTTTGGGTCATTTTCTTTTTACTAGTCCTTATTTTACAAATTATGGGCAATCTAGTCAAGTATCTTTTGAAAATTCAACATCTATTTCACAACACTCTCCTACACCAACACCTTCTAGTCTTCTAGACCACCAATTTCAAGAAACACAAATCTTTTAGAATATCCACAATATAGCACTCAAATTGATTTGGATCCACTTGAAAAAAATATAAACACAACTCCAACCTCAGTGTACGAATCAAGGACACGTTGAAGTGTTGAGGAGGATGAGTGCCTTATTAGTGGATGGTTAAATATTAGTAAAGACCCTAGGATTGGGAACATGCAAAAATCTTCTAAATTTTGGAAACATATTAGTGAGTTCTACAATGATAAGGTAGACGAGTGTCATCCGGAATGGGTACGTAGAGGTAGTTGTGCATGTAAACAAAGGTGATCAAAAATTAGTAGTGTCGTGTCAAAGTTTGTGGGTTGTTATGAATTAAAATGCTTGGAATAGGAAAAAAAGTGGACAAAATGAAGATAATGTCATGTTGGAAGCTCATGCAATATATCAATCTCTTAACAATGTGAAGAGCTTTACTCTGGAGCATGCATGACGCTTACTACATGACGAACCAAAATTCAAAAATTGGAACACAACTAAAAGGCAACCCAATGCTACTATTAGTGATACAAATGAATTTGTTAAAAGAGCCAAGATGAACGAAGCAGGGCAATATCCCTCTGGTTCCGGGTCTAATCCAAGCACACCAATAAGCATCGCCTCTGAAAGTGAGTCCCTCCAATGCCCAACAACTTCAAAATGTACAAGGAGAAAGAGAGCGGATAAGGCTAATGCCAATAAAATTAGGAACAAAATACTTGAAAAAATTTCTCAACTTGAGCAAACGAAGGAGGCAACAAAGAAAGATCTAAATGAAACAGCAATTCGTGATAAGAAATGATTTAATTACAAATAGATCTCCAAAATGTAAAGGTGAAGAAAAACAGATCATCTATGCTCCAAATGCTCGGGAACAAGAGCCATAGAACCGAAGAGGAAGATGAATATTATAGGTTGTCATTGAAAGAAGAAATGAAGAATCTTGGAACCTAGTAAGAAAAAAAAAAAGAAAAGGCAAGGACTTGTTCTTATGTTTGTTTAATTATGTTTTGTTTTTATAATATGTACTATGTATGTATGCTTTAGTTTATGTTTGTTTAATTATGTTATGTTGAATCGTTGTATTTCATATGGCGGTGTACGTATTAATTTTGTTTTTATAATACGTACTATGAATGTAATATTTGATGTTTGTTTAATTATTTTATGTTAACAATTTGTATTTCATATGTACAATGTATGGGGAAAAAAAAATCATTGCGTCCCAATGTTTGCATGCATTGGGGTTCTTCCCCATGTACACATGCATTGGGAGTTCTTCCCTATGCATGCATGCATCGGAGTTCTTCCCCATGTACACATGCATTGGGAGTTCTTCCCCCTGTACACATGCATTGAGAGATTTTTCTCATGCCTATATGCAATGTGTGTGTGTATATATATGCACACCAATACTCAAGTATATGAAACACCACAAACCAAATTTCTGAAGTACATAATTGTGAGAGGAAAAAAAAGGGAAGTTCTTCATCTAAGAGTGTATCAATTTCATCAGAAGAAGATGAATCTGATAATGAAAGTCCTAACCAAAGATACGTGCATTTATTTATGGAAATTGAAAAAAGTTGAGATGAGGCTATACTTAGGTTAATTAAGGAGTATGCCACCAATTGCCCGAAAAGCTCGCAAGGTTTGCGGCGAAGGAAGTATGTGGAAAGAAATCGAGAGCTTGGTCATGCAAAATTGTTTGCAGATTATTTTGCTAATCATCCGGTTTACACCGACAACCAATTTCGTCGTAGATTCAGAATGAGTAGACATCTTTTCATTCGAATACTAGAGGGGCTACAAATTGAGGTGTCATACTTCAAGCGAAAAGTAGATGCAACCGGAAGAGTTGGGGTTTCACCGTTGCAAAAATGCACAACTGCTTTGCGTGTATTAGCATATGGAGTTGCAACAGATCAAGTTGATGAGTATATTCGTATCGGTGAAACAACTACGAGACGTTGCTTTGAGGCATTTGTTAATGGAGTAATTTTCCTTTTTGGCGAAGAGTATTTACGAAGGCTGAATGAAGAATACTTACACAGATTACTTCATTTTGGAGAACAAAGAGGATTTCCTGGAATGTTGGGGACCATCGATTGCATGCATTACTGAAAAAATTGTCCAATTGCTTGGCAAGGGCATTTTGCTAGTGGGCGTAACAAGAAACCTACAATCATGCTTGAAGTTGTGGCCTCACAAGATCTTTGGTTTTGGCATGCATTTTTTGGAACTCCAGGTACGTGCAATGACATAAATGTTCTTGACCGTTCTCCAGTATTTGATGATATATTAGAAGGTAGAGCTCAACCTGTTCATTTTACCGTCAACAATCACAAGTATGATATGAGTTATTATCTCACGGATGAAATTTATCCACCATGGGCTACATTTATTCAATCTATAAGCACCCCCAAGGCCTTAAAGCACAACTATTTGCTAAGCATCAAGAGTTAACAAGGAAAGATGTTGAACGAGCTTTTGGGGTTCTGTAAGCCCGATTTGCAATAGTATGTGGGTCGTGTAACTTATGGAATCCACATCTTATTTGAAAAGTAATGAAAGCATGCATCATATTGCATAACATGATAGTAGAAGAAAAACGTGATACATATGTCAATTATGACGATCCATCACAATGGGATGTTCAAAGCACCGTTGAGGATGGATCAAGTTGGATATACTCGAGGGAAAGAATTAATGATATGAAAACTTACATTCGAAGACGAATTCATGTCCGTGATCGAGCAACAAATTTCTCCCTTAAAGCTGATTTGGAAGAAAATATTTGGCAAAAGTTTGGCCCAGACAACTAGATTAAATATGAATCGTTTTAGAGATAAATTGGGCAGTAACACACTAATTTTAACATTGGTACAAATTGTGTAGGCTGAATTTATTACGGGTATTAAGTGTGTACCTATAAATACGATTTTTTTTTTTTTATTTTTTTTTTTTCCTCTCTCTCCTCTCTCTGGCGATTTGGGCGATTCTCTCAGTCTTCTCGTCTCCTTCTTCGCTCGTCTGCTTTCTTCGTCTTCTCCTTCTGATTCTTGTTTGTTGCTTCCTTTTCATACTTCGGATCGTCATTGAGTTGTGTAGAGCCGCTTCCTTTTCACTATCCAGGCAAATCCAGGTACCTCTTTGGCCTTTCTCTTGGTTTTGGGGAACGATTGCTAGTTCGAAATCCTTCAGGGAGGGTTCCAGAAACGATTGCTACTTTGAGGGTGATTAAACGACAAAGGGGCGATTCAACATCTGATAGGGTTTACTCTATTTTGGATCTTTTATCTCTTCAGTTGATGATGTATGGGTATGTTCCTCTTTCTTCCTCATTTTCCTAGTAATTTTTTTTCGAATATGTACTCACACGAGGTCTGATTTTATTCAGGAACATTGATGTTAGTCGTGAACTATTGGAATTGGATCCTTGTTATACTGAGATCAACACTTTTCATGTGAGTTTGCTACATTGATTGTAGGTTCATTAGAGTTTATATTTGTTATTATGATATTTCCTGTGCAAATCTCTGTTTGATCAATGACGGGATGGTTTTGAAATCTGGGTTGTTCACAACGCAGATGCCTCGATTCATATGTACGGAAATTGTGGTGAACTGGGCTGTGCGCGCCCCTTGCTCGACGAAATGCCTCACAGAGTGTTTTTTTTCCCTTTATAATGCTCTCTTCTTATTGCTCGTGTTAGGAGCTAGTTTAGTTGTTTTTGAGGCGATGCTTATGAGAAATGTTACGTCTTGTAGGTTATGCAAACGGGCAGTCTCATAGCATGCCTTGCCTCACATGCACATGACAGGAGCGCTTTGGATCTTTATTATATCACCTTCGTTGGCTTACTGACAACTTCTAGTCATACAAGATTAGTTGAGATTGATTACGCTATTGGAAAAAAAGTGGCTAATGAATTCTTCTATTACTGCTCGTTTCATCTTTTCTCTTTATTGATAATGCTTTACACTTAGTGTATGAGAAACTAGCAGAACTTACTTAAAGGGAAGCTGATGATTTTACTTGAATGCTTTTTAAATTTTCAAACTTACAACTTTGTTCATAATGCAGGTTGATGTTGGTGACTTTCTACGGTTCAAGTCATTCATTCTTTACACAGAGCTTGAAGATTCCGAACATCCTTTGATCAATATTGAAGTAGTTGCTCCTGTTACAAGGCCTGAAATTAGGTCAAGTGAGGTATATATTGTACAATTATAACCTGATACTCTTCCATCCCATAGTCTAAATAGGCAACAATAATGTCAACAGGCGACATGAATTTTTCTTGATGACAGTGATGAGTAATGTATGGCTTGTGAACAAGAATTTTGCTTATCTACAAATAAATCTCCATGCACACTTTGTATAATTTTTTTTGTATTACAAGTATTGCTTTTTCAGGCACGAGCTATATGCCAATTTTTAGAAGTTCTTTTGTTCAAGCAAAAGACTAATAGAAATGCTGATGTGTATTCAAATTGGCTTGGTGTGCCAAGCTATTGGATTTGGAGATTAGCCAACAACTACTTTGGTGATGAAGTGATGAGGTGTATTCACATTGGCTTGTTGTTGCAGGGATATAACAAATGAGCTAATTTAATCCACTCGTGAATTGTCTATCTGATCGAAATGTAACACTGAAAAAATAGTGGAACTCTAAACAATACCTCATATGTGAGGTTACCAACGGATGATTATGGATAGTGTAATGTTACAGAAGAAACACCACCACTAGAAGACATTATGCATAAGGCCCTTGGCCTCTGTTGAGAATAAGAAAGTACTTTCGATGCAATATCCTGCAAATGTTAATGTACAGATATGAAAAAGGAGAAAAAAGAAAGCTGAAGTTCTGAAAAACTTTACACACTAAATAGATTATATTCCATAGTTTAATCCTATTAAAAAAAGACTAAATATTAAGAAACATAAAGCAAAGCATTTTAAAATAACTAAAAAATAAGTATTAGTATCACCATGTCAAGTTGCCATGTAAATAATATATGCAGGACAAAAACAAAAGCAAAAGATAGCTTCTATTGGTCTTGTCAATGCAGGAATACAAATATGAGTCATATCCTTCAATATGTTTCTCAGTGCCTGTTGGATTTTAAAATCGGGTAACAACGAAGTTGGGTAACATAAGTGAATTTGGATGTAGAACGTTGGGTATGAAAATCGGGTAACAACGAAGTTGGGTAAAATAAGTGAATCTGGATGTAGAACGTTGGGTATTAAAATCGGGTAACAACGAAGTTGGGTAACATAAGTAAATTTGGATGTAGAACGTTGGGTATTAAAATCGGGTAACAACGAAGTTGGGTAACATAAGTGAATTTGGATGTAGAACGTTGGGTATTAAAATCGGGTAACAACGAAGTTGGGTAACATAAGTGAATTTGGGTGTAGAACGTTGGGTATCAAAGTTGAGTAACAGGGTTGGGTAACAACGTTGGGTAACAGGGTTGGGTAACAGAGTATAACGTTGGATCCCTTCACAAATAGAAAGTCCTTCACAAATAGAAAGTGCATAGTTAGTGTTTCTATAAAATTTTGCCTACACACTTTGTTTCCTTGATAAAAAATCTACATACTTCTCAATCTCACCCATCGTTTTATTTATGTTTTTTTAAAATCATGTATGCATCATTAAATGTTTATGGTTAGTTAGTAATATCACTATCTTTTATTAAATTTCAGCATTTTTAATTTACTGTTTAAATTTATTCTCATATATTATTAAGTTATAATAATATTTTTTTATCATTAAATCAAGAAATAATAATAATAATAATAATAATAATAATAATAATAATAATAATAATAATAATAATAATAATAATAGTAATGGAAATTATTAATTATTTTTATAATAGATAAATATTATGCAATATAGTTTTGGTAGGTATGATGCATGTATGACAATAAAAAGAAACTTTAAATAATTTCTTAATTGTGAGAAGTATCTTATGAAAGTTTTTTATGTTGATGTGGCGGAGAGAGAAAACATAAAAGTAGAATAAGAAACTTTAGATGGGTATTTGGGTTGTGGATGCTCTAAGAGATTTGGAGAGGGTCTCGTTCAGAACGGAGTTTATCCTGGTATTAGAGGAATGGGTTCCAGCAGTTTCCATGATTTTTGAGTAATTTTAAGAGTTTTGTCTAGGGAGTCGGCCTAGTCGGGTATAGGTCACAAAACAAGGAACTAAGAGATTTGGAGAGGGTCTCTTTCAGAAAGGAGTTTATCCTGGTATTAAACTCGTTAGAGGAATGGGTTCCAGCAGTTCCCGTGGTTTTTGAGTAATAAGTCTTTTTCCGTTAGCGGCTATGGTCAATCATTACTGATGGGGAAGAGCCGAAGAGGGATTTCCTCAAAGTTAAGAGGATTTGGGGAATAGGAATTTCCTCCACAAACATAGAAGGTCTTATTGACATTGGTCATTAAAAATACCAATAAATATTACTTATTCAATTTAAAATGATATATTAATCTTACTCTAAAAGACAGGGGTGACTTGCTTTTTCCAAAGATTTTTGGACTAATTTTACATATCTAAAAATGTACTTCTTTAGTAAAGTTTATTTCAAAAAACTCTTTTCCCAGACATTATTTATATTTTTCATATTTTATAAAAGTCCCATTTCTTGAGGATGAAGAGGTCTAGCCCCATCAATCGGACAGACATCCAAGGATTCTCCTTTCAGATTCAGCAATCAGCACTTTCGGGTTCCCCAGTTATTCTCACATTCGACACGATGTTCATTACATGTCACAAGCATACCAAAATGATTGAAACAAGCTTCATCCCACTCGCAAACTCGGTCAATATTCAAAAACGTCAATTACATGTTCCAAATGCAAAACAACTCAAAAATGCAACTTAAGACACCACAACTAAGAGGTCTCCTGAGGGGTGAATATTTGTAATATACAGTGACTAGCTGCAAGGAGAGGCTTCACTTGGGAAGCATTCAATAAATAACCACAAACATTTATTGGTCGAAGACGGAAGTGAATGTAGAAAGAGCTGGGACTCACACGACAGAAAAATCATGAACCTGCATTTGTGTTTTTGTATCATTATTCTTTGATCTTCACTTAATTGGTCGCGTCTCTGCTGTAATACTGATCGAGGGTCTTAGCTGGTATACGGTGGAGGAGCTCACGGGGGAAGATTCTCAGAAGAGTCCAGGCTAGATCAAGCGACTGGAATATGGTTCGGGTGTCGTATGCTCCTTGAGTCACAAATTTCCTCTCGAATTTGTCCAGGAACTCCAGATACAACTATGTGAAAGGAAAACAAAAGTATTGCACAATCAGCATGTTGTAATTTGTTTGGTAGCATAAATTCAAGTCTTTCTTTAAGATTTTTAATTTGTAGCTTTCAAGAGGAAATATAATTTAATTTGCTTTAAAAAAAGAATTTTAACTTCTTTTTTTTGTTTACTTTATAAAAATTAGAAAATGGGTATGAAGAGGAATTTTAAAATTTTGAGGGTACCAAGAAAAATTTTGAAAACATGTGGATAAAGAGGAAAAGGCAATCCTCAAGGGTACCAAGAGGAAATTCCCTATATTTTAGTTATCAAAACAAATTAACTAAGACCTTGTCTGGATGAATAATAAAGCTTTTATAAAGCAAGCTTTATGACCTACAATGCATATTGGATGATACAATTATATCAACCAACGATTAACTGAGGTGAAAAAGTGAAACATACCAAGTCCTCAGAAGAAAGTGCTTCTTCTCCAACCACAGCTTTCATAGCCTGTACATCCTTCCCAATTGCATAATTGGCATAGAGCTGAAAAGAAGGAAGATAAGACTTAGTAGATGGAGTTGAGGAGAAGTACAAAAATCATTATAAACTGGATGACCATGAGATCTAACCTGGTTTGAGACGTCAGAATGATCCCTGCGAGTCATTCCTTCACCTATGGCACTCTACCAGGAGACGAAGGTTGCATCTTGATTAATTTTGAGCAGCCGATGAATAGTGGTTTTTAATTAAACTAAAGTTGAATCTACCTAAGTTGCTGAGTTCAAATCTTTACCTTCATTAGACGGGACAGTGAAGGAAGAACATTGATCGGTGGGTATATCTGTAAGTAAAAAAATTATAGGGAAGGATCAGCTTCATAGACTGACTTCATGTGATTTTGCATGATCGTATTATTATTATTATTATCATTTGAGAACATCCACTGAACAATTTTTTTTATCAACTAACTTCTATACTCCAAATATCATTAAAGGTACACTGAAAACAGCTTCAACGCAATTACGATTGCAGGATTTATAAGATGCAAGAACATTAAGTGATTTTTTTTTTTATCTTTTGGAATTTGCTTATGCATTAAATTTGCAAACACGGAAAACAAAATCAGGTGCCTATCAACAAACTCGTAACATTATTTCTCATCATCAAGTCTCTGTGATACTGTCCTGGTCTTTGTAAGTTTTACCTGTCGATTATGGAGCTGCCTATCAATATATATTTGCCCTTCTGTGATATAACCCGTGAGATCCGGAGTTGGATGTGTGATATCTATAATTGGGAAGCAAGATGAACGCAAGTACTATTGTTACTTCTCATCAGCAAACAAGACTAGATATAGGTACTAGATACCATACCATCATTAGGCATAGTCAAAATTGGAATTTGAGTAATGGATCCCTTCCTTCCTTCAATTCTTCCAGCACGCTCATAGATTGTGGCCAGATCAGTGTACATATAACCAGGATAACCACGTCTTCCAGGCACTTCTTCTCGAGCTGCAGAAACCTGAACAGAAGTTGTTTGCGTCACTGAATCCGCTAAGTTATAAACATCCACACTATGCAAAATTTAATGGAAATATTTGGCAGTATACTTTTGAATCTAAATATCATGCAAGTGCATAATGACAAGGCTTGATCCTTCAAGGCTCAATATTGTGCTTTAATCTTTTGATTTGAGATCTAATAACCGGAATCTTTTGATTAGAGATACTTTGAAGTACAAACTTTATTGAATGAATGATTAATTGAATAGTTCTAAACATAAGACTTGAGACCCTTATATAGCCTTCTACTTAACTACTCCTAGTAAGACTAGACTATCCAAAAGGTAAAATAAACTATCATTAACCTTCTATGTTAACTACTCCATTATAGATGGCCTTGTAGATAGACTATTACTAATATTAAAATATAATCTTATTAAACCTAACATAAGTCAGCAAGGACTTGTCCATATTAGATGGCCTTGTAGATAGAGTCAGAATCCTATCAAATAAGGAATATTAAATCTTGATGAGGAGATGAAGAGCATGTAGATAGCAACATTAATTTGACATATCACGAATAGCAGACAGCTTGATGAGTTGAAGTTAAGTGGCAGCTCTAACATAGGGCTAACAAGCCGGACACCAAGAGCATGCTATTTCGTGCTCTTGTATGTCAATTATATCTTGATGAGGAGATCTAACTGGACCAAGAAGAAGTTTTCCAAACTATCGAAGATATGATCAAGCTGTTGTATATAGAACAGAAATAGTTTGTTTTAAGAAACTATTAGCTTGCTCATCTGTGGCTCTCTTGCCAGCTTTGTATCTTTACATATTGAAGATGTAATGTAAACATATTTTCATAATTAATAACAGAAAAAGGGAGGAAGTACCTCACGAAGTGCATCGGCATAAGAACTCATATCCGTCAGTATGACAAGCACATGCTTCCCACATTCATATGCTAAATATTCGGCTGTAGTGAGCGCAATTCGTGGAGTAATGATACGCTCAATTGTCGGGTCATTAGCCTACAAGAGGACACAAACAACAACCAAGAATAAGGAATTCCTGCTTGGAGCCTCACTTTTGATAGTACTTTGCGGGAGAGAGAGGGGGCTATTTAAATTTCAATTACGAGGAAAGTCATGCAACAAGAGGAAAATACCAGATTGAGGAAAAGGGTCACTCTCTCCATAGACCCATTCTCCTCAAAATCCCGTTTGAAGAACTGTGCAGTCTCCATGTTTACCCCCATAGCTGCAAACACAATAGCAAAATTGTCTTCTTCTCCATCCTGTAAATTCATTCAATAAATAAGCAAATGCTCATAAAGTGATTACAGAAGGTTAGTGAGACAAAAGTGTGAAACCACAAGCCAAACTTTACCGGAAAAAAGTATTACATGCAGTAACTACTGCAGCAGCAGCTAATCAAATGATCAATCAACATTAATATTAAAAAAAATAACAAGGATTCATGAAAAATGGAGGATCAAATAATAAGCTGACTGGAGATCAACTTATGGCTGCTCCTATGTCAAGTAATGTACTTGATGTTTACAATAGAAAAACACCACACTGTAGCTCCTAGAAGTTTTTTGCCAGGCTATTTAGTAATCACACCTGCAAAAGGTTGTCAGATTTCTCCAAACGCTTAACCAATCCAGCTTGACGGCAGATTTGAGCAGCTATTTCATTATGGGGAAGACCTGCAGCAGAGAAAAGAGGGATCTTTTGTCCCCTAGCAATAGAATTCATGACATCAATTGTAGAAATCCCTGTCTGAATCATCTCTTCAGGATAAGTTCTCTCACTGGGGTTGATTGAACTACCTGATAGTAAGGTCAAAGAAAATATCAAAAAACTATAACATATCTTAACTATTGTAGCTAGAATGCATAAATGTTCTAAGCTTAGAGCTTCTATGGAATCCAACAGACCAGAAATATCCAAATATGCCTCTGGAAGAATAGGAGGACCATTATCGATGGGTTTGCCAGATCCATTGAAAATCCGTCCA
Source organism: Fagopyrum tataricum (assembly GCA_002319775.1). Taxonomy (NCBI): domain Eukaryota; kingdom Viridiplantae; phylum Streptophyta; class Magnoliopsida; order Caryophyllales; family Polygonaceae; genus Fagopyrum; species Fagopyrum tataricum. The sequence goes on along the minus strand of CM008281.1, from coordinate 15,093,774 downwards.
AGCATGTCCAACGAGACAGGAGTTTTCAAGACCTACAATGTGTACATCAGGAAGGAAAATGAAACACAAGCTAGAGGAACTTCACTGTAACTACAAAAGTATCTTTGACATTGGCTCACAGCTTAAGAAGAAAATATCAATGATAACACGACACAATTGACAGCGAACAAGCTGAAGAAAATATGTAATCTGATTGATGGAATCAGACTTTCCTTTCTTTAATTTTAGAGTAGTAGCACTATACTGCAAAAAGGCAAGTAGCATACAATTTGAGACACGCTGAGCAGAAAATCGACTTTCCTTTCTTTAATTTTAAAATATTCTCTTCTAGTTGTCTTCCAGTTACATACAACTGATAAGTAATCTGATTGATGGAATCAGAGAGCAAGTGAGGTAATGACTGTTCAGTGATACAGACACAATCTTATAAATATGCTTCTTTTATTTTCCTTCTTAGGTCAAGCAGCTGAAGTTTGTTTGTTTTACCTACCAACAAACAGATGTATGCCATGGAGATCAAAAGACCTTCCATTTAATATTAGGAAAACTAGTATCATTAGTCATAAACTATTTGCAGCATAATCGTACTCAATTGACATCATTTTACTGAATTCTTCTCCCATAAATGCTTGGAGTTCCTTAAAACTGTTCTTGTGAGGCTGGAGGATAGAGATACATCAGATAGCCACAAGAATGAACTCCTGCTTGCTAAGCTACGTGGCAGGTTAAAATGTGCACCACTAGTAATATGTACTTAAGAAGACAGCAAGGCATTTCAGTAATTATCCTCAGTCAAACATTGATAAATCAGTTTACAAAGATCAGACAAATTTTTTAAGAAAATGTAATCAGACACATCTTATTGTTGTAATCAATCTTACATATCTGAGTGGTATTACCAATCACGCTTCCATTTCTCTAGCAATTATGGGTATATGTTAGATGAACACACAAACTATTACCGGACTGTAGAAATGAATATTTTGCTACTTCCTGTATATAGGGCAATTGCACAGAAATGAATTCAACTTCTGCCATATACATACAAATACTGACTGAACTACCAAATTGCACACAGACTACACAGTTGTTCTGAATTAACATCATGTCATAGAAATTTGGTGAAAGAAAGCTAAAACCATCCACATTCATCACTACTCAATAAACTAGCAAATGAAAAGATTCAACTTAACTTTCATAGAAGAATAATATGTCTAGCTTTTTACCTCCCCTGTGAATTGGACGGTGGTATATTTGTTATCAATCCCAGAAGTACCTTCAAACACCTGCCAAAAGCAAGACCCGTTTTCATTGTTTATATTGATCAACATGTTTTAGAACTCCTATTCAGATAATAATGATCAAAGAGAAAGGAATGAATATCAAACAAATTACATGCAGAGAAAGGTGCAGCAGAAGATACAAAGACACAAACATCAAGGTGGGTGCAAAAACATTATCATCCTCGAGCAATGTTTTTGATCTATGTATTATCTCAAGTAGCGCAATGAGAATAAATGAAAGAAACCTATCCATTGCTAGAGCAACTACGGGTGAGACAGAGAGTAAATACCTGCACAACAGCCTTCTCACCGTCAACTTCCAGGACTTGACCCCTACGAGTAGTTCCATCTCCCAGACGGATATTTACAATCTCTTGATATTTGGGACCCTACACAGCAAAAGCATAGTATAATTATTTTAAATAAGAGAAGCGAAAAGCCAAAATACTGAAAAGGAGAAGAAATAAGGAGCCCAAAGCTACCTTGACTTTTTCGAGTATAACAAGTGGTCCAGCAACTCCAGAAACAGTTCTATATTCTGTGCATGTAAATTGAAGAAGGTCAGTCGTCCATTACCCATTTCACAGCTCACATATCAACAAGAGACCAGTTTCACAATCAAAACATAAGCCATTCAAAAAATCTTTACTTTCAACTGGACTTTAAAATTAGAAGGAAGAATAAGAAAAGAAAAGAAAAGAAAAAGAATGCTAAAGATGCAGGAACAAAAAGATAGTCCAACAGCATCGTAATCGCTTTTCTAGTCACCAATAAAGCACAATATCAGACATATATAACACATTCTTATTCGGAAAAAAATTGTTGATGCCACATCTAATATCTAAATCCAATTTCTATGAACTGTAAACTCGGTTACAAAAGAACTTCCAACTTGATAGAAATCTTAGCATCTGATCAGAGCGGCCAAAACTATAAATAGAGAAACTAACTATAAGCCTAACAGGCTCCTATATCTGCAAATCAAGCCAATAAATTATGCTGATGATCGATAAATATGTTCAAAATAATTTAGAACATCGAACTATCAACACTGCCGTAGAGATCAAGAGAACTTACCCATCCCGATCTCCAGATTCCGGTCATCCTCACCGAAAGCTTTGTGCGCCTCAACCATTTTCAGACTACTGAAGTTTCAAAAGCGAAAGAAATACAAAAATGTTAGCATCAAACCGTCACCTAATTCGAAAGGCATATCGACAAAGAAAGAAGAATAAGCTCGAAATTTAGGCCCAATATACCCAGTTTCAGATTTGTAATTTGCTAAGAAACACCGTTCAGATTGTATTTTTAAGAAATTCAAAAGAACAAATGATTTAGCAAGTAAAATTAAGAAATCAGTACAGCATAATCAACGGCGAGCTCGTTATCTTCAATTCAAAAAAAAAAAAAAAAAAAAAAAAAAAGTTATCAGTTATCACATATGCCTCTTCTGAGTTCAATAATTGAAGATCGGAGAGAGGAAAGATACCTTCGATCTGACAGTTCCGGCGAACTCGTTAGGCAGAGAGAGAAGTGGATGAAGAAACGGGAAGGGCAATGTAAAGCAGAGATCTATAGAATCCTAAAACAGTATACTCCTTATAAAGAAGAATATAAAATGCTTAAAATACTCAATTCATTTTTAATTATTATTTATATAATAAAAAAACATAAATTACAAAAAACATATAAGTTTTTGAAAAATTATATGGAGATTATAAATTTAAGAATGTGTTATATTTTTAAGTTTTGATAAAAAAATTTAGAAAAAAAATATTCCGACATATTATAATATATATAATTTGAAAAAATAATTTGTCTATCAGATTTTCCAGTGTGTATCAATAAAATGTATCATAATATGAATATCAATAAAATGCATATTAATAAATTTAAGAAAAATATTTTAAAAAAATGTCCAAATTAGCAATGTATTTATCAAGGGCGGCTTGTATATTGCAAGAAAATTAAAAATGTACTAAATTCATGATAATTATCATGTTAACATAACAATAATGCACTCATTAGTTTTATATATTTTTTAAAAAATTTAATCATATATTATTAAAATGTCATTTTCAAATCGTAAATATAAAAAAACTCGTATATTTTTAGTAACATATTTAAACCATTTCCCTGTCTAAATATGTATTTGCATTAGCAACTTAACACAATTCTCTACACAAACAACTTATTTTGAACTCAAATAATATGACTAAAAAAATTGGCTATTGTCTTTATTGTTATGTTTGTTTGTGAGTAATGAGGTATTTATGAACACTTGTGGTGGAGGAGGGTCCCACAGTCCCACATGGACATCCCCTTGACACGGGTATTATAAGGTGGTGAGTGATAACATGTGATGCCACAACAAAAATAGAGAAGCTTCATAATTATTGTTCCTATGATTTGGATCCATTAGGATGATCTGTTAAATTATCTAAATGATCATCAATACTTTTTGTGTTGAATTGGGCCGGTTAAAATGAGGTCCGGATTAAATTTTAGATCGATTTTATACCATTCGATTCAATATTGACCATAGTATGTTAGGATCGATACTCAAACAAAAAAATCTTGAAGTTTCAAGTCAGATTTATTTAGGTCGGTTTAATCTAGATTGGTTTTTTTTTTTATCATTTTATATTTTAATGTTTATAAATAAATTATATTATTGAAGAAAAAAAATGCGGTGAAGTCTACAGGATTTGAGTCGAATTCACTTGGACCGACCCAAAGTAAAGCATAATTCATGTTTGTGATTTGTTTGGACGGAGTCTTGAAGCAATGATGTGTTAATTACATGTGAAGTTTTGAGGTTACGATAAAAGGCTCCGGTTACTAACAATTTGAATTTATTGGGTTGGTCTGACATTTCTCTTTTTTTTTAAAAAAAAAAAGTTCAATTATTGAATCAGGTTTAACACGTTTTCCGTTTTGACGTGAACCGAACTAATATTGAGAAAGACATCACTCATTGTTAAAGAGAGGTCTATAAAGCTTAGCTAGGGTTGAGGTTTCTCTTACCCTAATCTCTAGCTTTAATTTGTTTTTATGTAGCGGTTAATTTCTCTCCTCTTCTCATGTATTCTTTTGAGAGCTTCTTCTCAAGAAATATTTCTTTTTCTTATTCTATAATATATTTTCAAATTTGAAATAGAAATGGAGCGTTGTTGAGTTTTGGTGATAATAGTTGAGAGAAAACTGTAAACTCGCATATGTATAAACACAAAAAGAGAATTACTAGATTATCATTCTTTCTACCATTGTTTCCAAATTTTTTCTTTATGCTTGATTTATCCTCTATTTTTCTTTTTTCTTTTTTAAAAGTAAACAGACTATATATATTATAAAAGGTTAGTGTTCACAATATCAAGTATTGAAAGAGGGTAACTACTTGTCCAAATACAATAAGGAGTAATACAACTAGCAGAGCGTGCAATTAAGTCTGCAGCATTGTTCACTGAACGTCGAACGTGGCTGAAGGAACAGAAGACAGTTGGTGGAATGGCAACATATATATCATCACATATAAGATCCATGTAGGAGTTGCCTTTGGGCCTTTGCAGAAGACATGAAATCACCATTGATGAATCTGATTCCAACACTAGAGAATGATTGTCCAAATCAGGCAGAGACAGAACACCGTGTAACAAAGCTTGTGCCTCCGCAAGATCAATATCAACCGTACCAGGGATAAACCTTGAGGTTGGCATGATCACAGATCCCGCATCATTACGTAAAATTGCTCCCAAATACGTGTTCCCCGAGATAATACCTACATCAACGTTAAGTTTGTAAGTACCCGCCATAGGAGGAGTCCAGGTTGCAGCTGATGATGGTAGAGAGGTTAGTAATCAAGAAGGAAGAGCAATCTGGTTTGCATGAATATAGTCCCATACAAAAGAACATAATTGTTCAAGTAAAACAGACCCAGGAATTGGATAGTCGGCAAACAAGAAGGAATTGTGAGTTGTCCACGCAACCCAACAATGTGAGCATCTCTGGTATACCACTGTTTCCGAATGATGTATGAACAACAGGTAATGCTTTAATAGGATGCACGGCTGACATAAATTGGGATAAAAGAGTGTGCATACTCGAGTTATCCCAAACAAACATGGAGTGTGGACAATTGACAAGGGCATGCCATATTGATTCAACATCAGATCCACATCTTGAGCATTGGGGATCGTCAGTAATTCGTTTCAGATGCAGAATTTGTTTAACACTCAGAAAAGAGGAACATAAGAACCATCCAAACAAAAGAACCTTTGGTGGGAGAGGTTGTTTCCATAATATTGACCAAGCAACATGATCAGGATGTGTGACACGATGTAGACCCAACGCTCCTAACCAGTAAGCAGATTTGCATGAGAATATTCCATTTGTTGTTCCAATCCATACTCGTACATCTGGTGGCCTGCGCAAGCTTAGAGGTATTTGTCTAATGATAGCAACCGAATCAAGATGAAAGATGGTTGTTAGGGACGGAATATCCCAAGTGCCAGAGTTGTGATTAATAACTTCGGAGACCATAATGTCAGGAGATACAATGGGTAAGAGTATAGGAGCAACACGCACATAACGGGAAATTGGAACCCAATTTCTAGTAACTGGAATTTGGTACCCATCTCCAACTTGCCAACCTAAACCCTCTATAAAAAGCGATTTTGCCCCCCATATACTACTCCAAGAATAACTCGGACGCCAACCAAGGTGAGAGGAGATATAATTAGAGTTACGGAAATACCTCGCACAAAGGATGCGTGCTAGTAATGAGCTAGACCTGTGCAAAAGATCCCAACTCTGCTTAGCAAGTAAAGCTTGATTAAAGATCTTCAAGTTCCGGAAACCCAAGCCTCCATGACTCTTAGGCAAGCATAAGTCTGTCAAACTACGCCAATGAATCATGCGAGAGCTTGATGTAGAACCCCACCAGAAACGTGCAAGTAAAGAATGAATTTCATCTATAAGGGAATCAGGAAGACGGTAAATACCCATGACATAAGAAGGTATACTTTGGAGGACAGATTTAATAAGGACTTTTCTTCCGGCTCGTGAAAGAAGTGTCTCTTTCCATCCTTGAGCTTTCTTCCATATCCTTTCCTTAATAAAAGAAAAAATTGCTTTTTTTTGATCTAGGAACCATGATAGGCACCCCAAGATACTTTGTCTGTTGTACCACCAATTTAACATTTAGTGTAGAAGTCAGTAGTTGTTGCCGAGATGTGCTAACATTCATGCTGAAGGATACCTCGCTCTTATGCAAATTAATTTGTTGTCCGGATGCTCTTTCGTAGTGACCAAGTAAATCGGTTATAGTGGAGCATTCTTGCAAGGTTGCTCTTGCAAAGACTAAATTGTCATCTGCAAAGAACAAATGAGATACTATAGGTGCAACACGTGAGATGGAAATACCATGCAAAGATCGAAGATAAACTGCCTGTGTTATGAGTGATGAAAGACCCTCAGCACCCAATATATATAAAGAGGATTGGAAATAATGAGTCATCTTGCCGTAAACCCTTACTTGGTAAGACAAGCCCTTCCACCTGACCGTTAATTTTGAAAGAATAAGTTGCACCACGAACACAACTCATTAACCGATCAACCAGACGTTGCACGAAACCCACTCGTAATAACAAAGCCTCTAGGTAGCTCCATTCCATTCTGTCAAAAGCTTTGCTCATATCCAGTTTTAAAGCCATAATCCCGGTATTTCCTTGTGTTTTGATTTTCATGTGTTGAAATAATTCCATGGCAATAAGCACGTTATCTGAGATTGATCTACCTGCAATGAATGCACTCTGAGAAGGAGAGATTATGGAATCAAGAAAGGGTTTGAGACGATTCACAAGGACCTTCGAGATTATTTTGTATAAAACCGTACATAGACGTATAGGCTTGTAGTCAGTCAGATTGATGAGGTGTTGAATCTTGGGGATAAGAGTGATAACAGTGCCATCAATATCACTTAGATCAAATTCAGAATCCCACCATTCAAGGACATATGATGTAACATCAAGGCCAATTACATGCCAGAATTGTTGATAGAAAAGAGATGTAATCCATCCATGCCCGGTGCTTTATGTGGTTTTATTTGGAAGACAACTTGATGAATCTCATCTACTATGTAACACCCTGAATCCGTAGGACTCAAGGTGCTACTAGGCTAGGATCTAACAATGGATCCTGACCCTAGCCTGACAACAAGTTCACTGAATCTTACAACAAGGCACCAATAGGTTAAATACAAAACATCAAACTGTTATAAAAGTATCAAAAGGTTTATACAAAGTACTGTTGAGTACAAACAAAACATAATACATACATGATCAAAAGATCCCATATCCCACGAGGACGACCCAGTGTACGGAGCCCTCAACAGATCACCCACTCTGGATCACTCTGTAGCTCTCCTAACCTGCAAAGGATCTACAACACGGTATATAACCGATAGCTAACCATACACATATATAAGAAGATGCTAGAGCACAAACACACTTCAAGAATGATAACATATAAACATGTTGTCACACATTTACCCGGTTAATTATCTTTAATAAGTCCAGTCACTCAATCGTATAAATATATATCAATATGAACATAGGTGACACGAGGAATATAACCCTCGCCTCTGGGTGCTCATGGAAGCTGGAGTGGTCTTTGGTCACACCCACTCGTGTACCCTGAGGGAATGGGGAGTGGCCAGCCGTTTACCAAGTCTGACCCAACCACAAAGAACTGCCCATACTCCAAAGGGATGAAAGGGACAACTGTCAAGCCCTACAATGGGCAATCACTATACCATAGGTCGGTAATCATCATAACACATGCTATAAAGCATATAACACACACCACTCAAGCACACATCCAATATAAGGATGACAGCTAAGTAAGTCCTATGGACTTACCTCAAACTCAATAGTAGTCTCAACCACGATCTCAAACCCGGTCCACTCCAATCTGGAGGACAACACTACCTAATAACAAGGCATAACAATATATCAACTCATATTCATCAAAGGGTCACATCTAGACCCAAGGGATCCATATGGATCGTATCCTAACTCAGAAACCTTAAAGCCATAACCGGCATAAACAATAACGTACTCATCATCATTCTAACCTCATACACGTACCTAGCATGCTACTAACCCGCTCATACTAGGAAAGGAAAGGATCTACCCAACTCTAGGTAGACCCGGGACAAGACGCACCTGCGTGACAAGAGAGACGCAGAGGCGGAACAGGCAACCCGCAGGCGCGGCAAGGCTCAGCCGCATGCGCGGTGACAATGGCCTCAGGCAACGCAGGCACGACGCAGGCACGGAGCGGGCGCTGCGGCACGACTTCCGCAGGGGCGGGGGCGACGATAGTGCAGAATGTGATCCCGCGGTTCTTCTCCGGCTCTTCACGTGATCAAATCACGTCTTCTCTCACCCACAACCAAGCGCATACATATACATACACATTCCATCGTCAATCTACATTCATTTCATCTAATCCTAAGCTAGGAAGAGGAATCAAGAAAGAAATAAAGGAAGAAGAAGCAAGAAGCTCACCTCTACTGTTGTGATCACCCAAGGGAAGAACAAACACACTCTCAGCTGGCATCACAAGCTCAACAATCATACACAAAAGCAACCTCAGCAAAGTCACACCACAAACTCTCTTGCAAACTTCAAGAGAACTCACACACAAGATCAAGGAGATGAAAGAGGAAGCAAGAAGGACGTAAGGCTGGGAAAAGGAATGGAGAAGAAACCCTTGCTCAACAAGGAAAGAAAGAAATAAGAAAGCGAGGGTAAAGCACGGTTAAGTGGTCAACAAAACCGGCTGCAGCCGCAAGAAACCGCGGGGGCGGTTCCCTGGGCCGCGGGAGTGGAAACCCGTTGGGGCGGCACACAAGCCCGCGGGGGCGGCTAAGACCAAATCTCGGCCTAAGCCAAATCTCGGCTAAGGTAAACTCGGTCCAAAAACTAAGGCTCTTACATCTCACCCCCCTAAAAATAAGTTTCGTCCCAAAACTTGCAAAGTCCTGAAACCACTCGGACTCAAAAGCCGAGGTACAACTCTCTCTCTATAACCTCAAACATAAGCATGGAGGAAATCATCAACTCCAGCAACAAAACACTATCTAAGGCATAGAGGAAAACCATCTCTAGCCAAACTATAAACACATCACAAGGCATAGAGGAATCACATCTCTAGCCGTATCATACTCATAACAGAAAGGCATGGAGGAAAAACATCTCCAGCTGAATCCTAAACGTATCACAATAGCATGGAGGAAAGGACCATCTCCAGCTATAACCAATAATCATACTAGCACAACAAGATCTAAAAAGATCATATATCACATCAAAGCTAGTATGAAAATAAACACATAATCGCATATAAGCATACAAGCACATAATACTCACGAAGATAGTACTAAGATCTACTCGGTGATCCTACAGGTGCACCTATCTCGGCATAGAACTCTGGATAGTTCCTCTGGATACTATCCTCAGTCTCCCATGTAGCCTCATCAGGTCCTCGTCTCGACCACTGTATCCTCAACATAGGAATGTCCTTCGAACGCAGCGTCTCATACCTCGTTCTAGGACTGCAATCGGGTGCTCAACAAAGGTGTGGTCCGGCTCAACCACTAAATCAACAAAGGTGTGGTCTCGGATCTGGTATATACTCCCTCAGCTGAGACACGTGAAATACAAGGTGAACACCCTCTAATCTCGGAGGCAAAGCTAATCTGTATGCTGCGTTCCCAACCCGATCCAGAATCTCGAATGGTCCGACATATCGGGGGCTTAACTTCCCCTTAATGCCAAAACGTCTAACACCTCGTGTCGGAGACACTCTCAGCCACACATGGGCACCTACTCTGAACTCTAGAGGTCTACGCCTCCTATCAGCATATGACTTCTGAGGGCTCTGAGCAGTCAGCATCCTCCCTCTAATCAATACTACTCGAGCCACATCATCCTGAATCTGATCAGGTGCTAAACCACTAACACTGCTTTGCTCATCCCAGCATAACGGGGTAAGACATCTCTGTCCATATAGTGCCTCATATGGGGCCATCCCAATAGATGCATGCCAGCTGTTGTTGTATGAGAACTCAACAAGTGGGAGATGATCCGTCCACACTTGTCCCCAATCCAAAACACAAGCTCGCAGCATATCCTCCAGCGTCTGAATGGTCCTCTCTGACTGACCATCTGTTTGAGGATAGAACGCATTCGTGAAGTGCAAACTCGTCTCCAGGGCAGTCTGAATCTGCTGCCAAAATCTCGAGGTAAATCATCCAGTCTGAGACGATCGTCCTTGGTATACCATGGAGTCTCACTATCTGCCTAGTGTACTCCTCAACAAATCTGCTCACTGGCCACGTCTCCCGAATAGGAATGAAACGTGCCGTCTTCGTCAATCTGTCCACTACGACCCAGATAGCATCAAAACTCCGGCTCAGTCTCAGCCCAGTCATAAAGTCCATGGTGACATCCTCCCACTTCCTCTGTGGAACGGGAAGTGGATGGAGCTCACCTCCAGGTCTGCTATGCTCTATCTTGACCTGCTGGCAGGTCGCACACTGTGCCACAAATCTGGCAACATCGGGCTTCAGCCCTCCCCACCAATATAAACGTCTCAAGTCATGATACATCTTACTCTTACCTGGATGTACAAAGTAAGGTGTACAGTGAGCCTCCTGTAAAATCCTCTGACGTAGATCTGCATCAACAGGTACACAGACACGACCTCGACGTCTCAATACTCCATCTGCTCCAAGAAGAAACTGTGGTACCTCATCCCGAGACATCCTCTCTCTGATCCTCATCAAGGTCGGGCAGGTCTCCTGCTTCTGTTGGATCTCACCCAACAGATCAGGAAGAACATCTAAAGTACGCAGTTGGGCATCCTCATCAGGAAGCTGGATGTCCAACTCTAACCAGATCAGGTCTCTCTGTAACTGATGTTGAACTGTCAGCCTCGCAATCGCCTGCTCTCGAGGCGTCTCCCTGCTCAGGGCGTCGGCAACAATGTTCTCCTTCCCTGGATGGTACAAAATCTCTAAATCAAACTCCTTGATCAGCTCGAGCCACCTACGCTGGCGGTTATTCAATTCCCGATGCGTGAAAATGTACTCCAAACTCTTATGGTCTGTGAAGATCTGACATGTAGCACCATACAGGTAATGTCTCTAGATCTTCAGCGCATGAACTACCGCTGCCAACTCCAGATCATGAGTCGGGTAGTTCTCCTCATACGTCTTCAGCTGTCTAGACGCATAAGCTATCACCCTTCCCCTCTGCATCAATACATATCCCAAGCCTAGCTTGGATGCATCACTGTATACCACAAAATCCTCTGTACCCTCTAGTTGTGCTAAAATAGGAGCAGAAGTCAGACGTCTCTTCAGCTCCTCAAAACTCTGCCTACACTGATCAGACCATACAAATCTGGTAGTCTTCCTCAGTAGACTCGTCAGTGGACGGGCAATCACAGAAAATCCCTCCACAAAGCGTCTGTAATAACCGGCTAGGCCAAGGAAGCTACGTACTTCCTTGACGTTCGTCGGTGTAGTCCATGCGGCTACAACCTCAATCTTGGCCGGATCAACCTTGATGCCTTCAGCTGATACCACATGACCCAGGAATGCTACCTCTGGCATCCAGAACTCACACTTAGAGAACTTAGCATAAAGTTCTCTATCTCGTAGAACCTGTAATACAGTCCTCAGCTGTCCTGCATGTTCCTCTCTGCTGCGAGAGTATACTAGAATGTCATCTATGAAGACCACCACAAACTGATCTAGGAAGTCGATGAAGATGCTGTTCATCAACTCCATAAAAACGGCTGGCGCATTCGTAAGCCCAAATGGCATCACCACAAACTCGTAGTGGCCATATCTGGTCCGGAATGCTGTCCTGTGTACATCCTACTCTCTCACCCTCAGCTGGTGATACCCTGAACGCAGGTCAATCCTGGAGAATATAGTCACTCCCTGAAGCTGATCTAACAAATCATCAATACGAAGGAGTGGATATTTGTTCTTGATGGTCACCTTGTTCAGCTCTTTGTAATCTATGCATAGTCTCAGTGATCCGTCCTTCTTCCGTACGAAGAGGACAGGTGCTCCCCAAGGGGACACGCTAGGGCGAATGAAGCCCTTCTCAGCCAACTCCTCAAGTTGCTTCTTCAGCTCCAACATCTCGACAGGCGCCATCCGGTATGGGGCCTTCGAGATCGGTCTCGTACCAAGCTCTAACTCAATACTGAAGTCCACACTCCTCTGAGGCGGCAAACTGGACGGCTCAGCAAATACTTCTGCAAAATCACAAACAACTGGGATATCCTCTAATGCTGGACTCTCCTCCTCCTTCATGGCATAACACCAGAAGCCTCACAACCCTGTGCAATCAGTCTAGTTGCCCGTATCGCACTGATAACCGTGCCTGTCTTTCCAAGGTCCCAACCTCGGAAAACCTCTATCTGACCTAACTCGGTAGAGAGGGTAACAGTCCTCCTACCTACATCTAAGACTGGAGAATGTCTATCCATCCAATCCATACCTATAATAACTTCTTCATGCTTTAATGGCATGACAAAGAAGTCAACTAGTAACACACGAGTCCCTACAGAAATGGGACAACTATGAATCTCACGGGTACCTCTGACCCTACCACCATCGGGTAACCCTATAATAAAGGGCATCCCCTCAACCGTATCTAAACTCAAACGCTCTACACAGGCATCAGAAATAAAAGAATGCGTAGCACCATTATCAAATAGGACTCTAACAGGTAAATCATGAATCAGAATGGTACCAGTAGCAGTCGGTGCAGCTGGCTCCTCTACACTCCTAAGCTCAAAGACTCGGCCCTGTGGCCCTCTAGCATCAGTGGTGCTCCCACCACGACCTCTGCCTCTACTCGGCCCAGGAGCAGATCCCTGAGTCGTAGGGCGATCTGAGACCTTTTGCTGTCCTTGAGTCTGTTGCTGCTGAAGTGGTCTCTGCCCACCCCCTGCTACACTGGCAGGAGTAGAACCTTGCTAAGACGAAGCTCCACCTCGTCTACAGAAAATATGTTTGTGACCTAGTCTGCCACAAATGTAACAAGTCACTGTATGTCTCGTGCACTCTCGTCGCATATGTCCAAAACCACCACAGTTGTAACACTGTGGTCCCTTAGTACAACTGGTCTGCCCAGTACGCTGGCGGCTCTAGCCTCGCCCTGAACCAGCAGCTCCTCTAGTACCACTGGTCTGCCCATTACGCTGTCTCTTCTCAGACCCTCCGGTCTGAGAAGCTCTCCTCTGACTAGCCCGCTCTCGCTCATAGTTGGCGGCTCTATCCTGGTAGCCCATCAAGGACTCGCAATGAAACCCCGCCATATAGGTCCGGGTGGCATCCCTCAGTCGTCGGGAAAACAAATATACATGTTGATCTGTAGAAGGTGCAGCTGGTCCCAGCAATGCCAGCTCCTCCTGAAACCTCCTGATAGCCTCTGAGACTGGTACATCCTCGAAGCCAGCCTCCACAAAATCCCGCAGTTTCTCCCTCCTCAGTGAAGCAGGGCAGAAACGCTCTCTAATCATGGTCCTCATCTGATCATAACTAGTGACCTGACCCCGTACTGATCTCCACCAGTGTTGTGCCAAGTCCCTGAACAGAGTCTGCACCAACTCGATCTGTCTGTCAGCAGGACACCTAATAGACTCCGGAGCTGAGTCCACATGTCCAATCTACAGCTCTACCTTTAACCTCACCTTCCTAGAGAAAGGGGGTACACCCATCTGGTGAAATGCCTTCAACCAAGTGTCTGGTCTAGGCCCTCTATGCTCCTCTGTAGCTCGAGCAATCTCAGCAACAGGTGCCGGTGCAGCTGGCACTTGTGTAACCCCATGGGATCTCTCAGATGATCCCTCTTGTGCTGACATATCAGGGGCATGCCTACCTGCTTTGGCAGCCTCCTCAACCTGTCTGATATACTCGTGGAAGGTTGGTCCCTCCATGGAGACACGATCAGAGTCGTCTGACTGGACTCTCTGGGATCCCTGTTTCTCAGCTGCACCGTTCACAGTCTCAGGAACGACACTCTCAGCAACGTCCCCGTGAACCTCCTCCGCTGCACGTCGATCAACAACGGAAGTCCTACCCGTCCTCTACCTAGAGGGGGTCTACCTCTACCTCGTCTAGCTGCAGGTAAGGCTCTAGTCTGAACCATCTACAGAAGACGTAAACCTAACTTAGAAGGCTATATATATATGCCATATGTATAGATATATATCAAATCAATCACAACAGAATATCTATATATATCTATACTTTCGAGATCTTCAGAGGGGCGATGGCTCACGTACACGATATCCCAAAACATTTGTACTCATTTCAAAGCCAAAACCTTTTGAAAAGTCAGACCCCTTTCGTGTTCTGTTTATTTATCTATTCGATCTTTATCGCAGATTACTAGTGCCATTGTTGTCAACCTGGGCTTTGATACCAACTTTGTAACACCCCGAATCTGTAGGACTCAAGGTGCTACTGGGCTAGGATCTCACAATGGATCCTGACCCTAGCCTGACAACAAGTTCACTGGATCTTACAACAAGACACCAATAGATTAAATACAAAACATCAAACTGTTATAAAAGTATCAAAAGGTTTATACAAAGTACTACTGAGTACAAACAAAACATAATATATACATGATCAAAAGATCCCATATCCCATGAGGACGACCCAATGTACGGAGCCCTCAGCAGATCACCCACTCTGGATCACTCTGTAGCTCTCCTAACCTGCAAAGGATCTACAACACGGTATATAACCGTTAGCTAACCATACACATATATAAGAAGATGCTAGAGCACAAACACACTTCAAGAATGATAATATATAAACATGTTGTCACATATTTACCCAGTTAATTATCTTTAATAAGTCCAGTCACTCAATCGTATAAATATATATATCAATATGAACATAGGTGACACGAGGAATATAACCCTCGCCTCTGGTGTTCATGGCAGCTGGAGTGGTCTTTGGTCACACCCACCCGTGTACCCTGAGGGAATGTGGAGTGGTCAGCCGTTTACCAAGTCTGACCAAACCACAGAGAACTGCCCAGACTCCAAAGGGATGAAAGGGACAACTGTCAAGCCCTTCAATGGGCAATCACTATACCATAGGTCGGTAATCATCATAACACATGCTATAAAGCATATAACACACACCACTCAAGCACACGTCCAATATAAGGATAACAGCTAAGTAAGTCCTATGGACTTACCTCAACCTCAGTAGTAGTCTCAACCACGATCTCAAACCCGGTCCACTCCAATCTGGAGGACAACACTGCCTAATAACAAGGCATAACAATATATCAACTCATATTCATCAAAGGGTCACACCTAGACCCAAGGGATCCATATGGATCGTATCCTAACTCAAAAACCTCAAAGCCATAACCGGCATAAACAATAACGTACTCATCATCATTCTAACCTCATACACATACCTAGCATGCTACTAACCCGCTCATACTAGGAAAGAAAAGGATCTACCCAACTCTAGGTAGACCCGAGACAAGACGCACCTGCGTGACAAGAGAGACGCAGGGGCGGAACAGGCAAACCGCAGGCGCGACAAGGCTCAGCCGCAGGCGCGGTGACAATGGCCTCAGGCAACGCAGGCACGACGCAGGCACGGAGCGGGCGCTGCGGCACGGCTTCCGTAG
The DNA here is from genome assembly GCA_002319775.1 of Fagopyrum tataricum. NCBI lineage: Eukaryota > Viridiplantae > Streptophyta > Magnoliopsida > Caryophyllales > Polygonaceae > Fagopyrum > Fagopyrum tataricum. The sequence goes on along the minus strand of CM008281.1, from coordinate 15,077,744 downwards.
GGGCGGCGGCTTCCAGGCGCGGGGGCGGCGACAGTGCAGAATGTGATCCCGCGGTTCTTCTCCGGCTCTTCACGTGATGAAATCATGTCTTCTCTCACCCACAACCAAGCACATACATATACATACACATTCCATCATCAATCTACATTCAATTCATCTAATCCTAAGCTAGGAAGAGGAATCAAGAAAGAAAGAAAGGAAGAAGAAGCAAGAAGCTCACCTCTACTGCTGTGATCACCCAAGGGAAGAACAAACACACTCTCAGCTGGCATCACAAGCTCAACAATCATACACAAAAGCAACCTCAGCAAAGCCACACCACAAACTCTCTTGCAAACTTTAAG